>OZ038489.1:5247417-5369917 GCA_964036315.1 Acanthosepion esculentum
CTCCCTTTTTAGCGTGCGGCGATAGACTTGGGGTAAGAATCTCCGACTTATGTCAAGTCGGTCGAGTTTCAATCCCGGGTTGAAGCAATCGGGTGTCTAGCCACACTGATGAGCTGCGATACACAAATCAGTCTGTCTGTGGCTAACTATATATATATATATATATATATATATATATATATATATATATATATATATATATATATATGCAAGTTTAATGAATGACGACTGTGGTTAAGCATTTTATTTAATTTTTCTTGTGCGCTTATAAGTTTTTTCTTTGATGGACATAAAGTATGTAAAAATTGTTCGAATGTTTTGTATGTTCGAGCGCTCTCGGCTATTCTTTTAGCCATTATCAAGTATGTTTTTATTTTTTAGTCTAACAGATGTGTAGATGCTTATGTATGTATCTAGAAGTATGGGAACCTTTTCATTCTCCAAACACGGTCAGCACATTGTGCCAGTGTTCATACAGTGAATATATATATATATATATATATATATATATATATATATATATATATATATATATGAAGCATTTTTTAAAGAAGTAATTGATTTTTATTTAATAATCCATAATATATATATGTTCACTTTATGAAACCCGTTTACAAATATTGATTTTCACAATTTTGAACATATATTTTCATTATGTTTAAATTAAATTTTTACTTGTACGTTTCCAGTATTTACTTGGGACGATTTTTCAGATTTCAAGTGTCCGATTCATATTTTAAATTTTTAGTTCGGTTTTCGCGTGTAAATAAATTTACCATCAACAAAAAACAGTTTATTGTGTCTTAAGATTTATTCATATTCAATATAATAATAATAATAATAATAATAATAACAACAACAAGAACAGCAATATATATATATATATATATATATATATATATATGTGTGTGTGTGTGTGTGTGTGTGTGTGTGTGTATATATATATATATATATATATATATATATATATATACGTACATACACATCTCCCTCCAGCTATGGGCAAATAGTAGGACAGAATGGATTCTAGAGCCTTGGATAGCAACAGGTCTAGGAGAAGGACAACTCTGAATTCAAAACCTGAGGAGGGTCGTTTGGGGACCTTGTGGCACGTAGTGCACCAGGTCTCTGTATTCGGCCCTTCAAAAAGTGTGGATGGTTCTGTACGAAACCTTCACCACTATAATCAAATCTTATGTGCTGGTGTCGGGCTGTCAGTTTCCTAGGAACTGATCTGCTTGACCCTCATATGTCGAATTCGATGGGAGATTCGAGTACATACACATCTATCTATCTCTCACCCTCCCTCTCTCTCTCTCTCTCTCTCTATATATATATATATATATATATATATATATATATGGGGGCGTGTTTGTGTATGTGTACGGTTGTAAATAGGTTTCAAAGAGTCTAGGCCACAGTCAAATTTTTCCATATCTTGTTCCACTTTAGTTCTAGTTTCCATCGCAGAAATTTATTTTGTTATCTAATTTCAGATCGGATTTTGAGAAAAAAATATCCAAGTTACCGTCTAATAAAAGTCAAATAAAATCTGTTCAATTTCTGCAACATGTACTTACTGAATGGTCTTTTTTTTTTAAATCACAAATAATCTTTCAAAATGTGTATTTGTGTGCGAATATTTTATATTTTCTTTTTAATATATGAAATATTTATGTATATTTATATATTTAATATATAATATATTTATGTATACGTATATTTATGTATATTTATATATTTAATATATGATATATTTATGTATATGTATATTTATGTATATTTATATATTTAAAATGATATATTTGTGTATATGTATATTTATGTATTTTTATATATTTAATATATGATATATTTATGTATATGTATATTTATGTATATTTATATATTTAATATGATATATTTGTGTATATGTATATTTACGTATATTTATATATTTAATATATGATATATTTATGTATATGTATATTTATGTATATTTATATATTTAATATGATATATTTGTGTATATGTATATTTACGTATATTTATATATTTAATATATGATATATTTATGTATATGTATATTTATGTATGTTTATATATTTAATGTATGATATATTTATGTATATGTATATTTATGTATATTTATATATTTAATATGATATATTTGTGTATATGTATATTTACGTATATTTATATATTTAATATATGATATATTTATGTATATGTATATTTATGTATATTTATATATTTAATATGATATATTTGTGTATATGTATATTTACGTATATTTATATATTTAATATATGATATATTTATGTATATGTATATTTATGTATGTTTATATATTTAATGTATGATATATTTATGTATATGTATATTTATGTATATTTATATATTTAATATATGATATATCTATGTATACGTATATTTATGTATATTTATATATTTAATATATGATATATTTATGTATATGTATATTTATATTTATATATTTAATATATGATATATTTATGTATATTTATGTATATTTATATATTTAATATATGATATATTTATGTATATGTATATTTATGTATATTTATATATTTAATATATAATATATTTATGTATATGTATATTTATGTATATTTATATATTTAATGTATGATATATTTATGTATATGTATATTTATATTTATATATTTAATATATGATATATTTATGTATATGTATATTTATGTATATTTATATATTTAATGTATGATATATTTGTGTATATGTATATCTATGTATATTTATATATTTAATATATGATATATCTATGTATACGTATATTTATGTATATTTATATATTTAATATGATATATTTGTGTATATGTATATTTATGTATATTTATATATTTAATATATGATATATTTATGTATATGTATATTTATGTATATTTATATATTTAATATATAATATATTTATGAGCGAGGGATGTTAAATATCGGGATAAATCCTACACACACATACACACACATACACACACACACACACACACACACACACACACACACACACACATATATATATATATATATATATATATATATATATATACATACATAGATTGGCCGACAATGGTGTGACACATTTTAAATGCAAGTATCTTGGATTATAAAAATGACATGGAGTACTAAATATATTTATTACATAACTGATACACAAGAGTTTAACATATTATCTGAGATTTGAATATTCCATCCCTGACATGTTCACCACAACGAAGAGAACGTGCACGATCTCGCTCTCTCCTTTGTAAAACAGTTGGCATCGCCTGTCTCACGGAGTTTGTAACCGCAGACAGGACCATGTTTTGGGATGGTGCCTGTCGATTTCCGAAATGCTATCGGAATTTCTTTTGGGCTGCAAAGATGGATCTTTCGCTGGTGAGGTATGTGTCCGCTATGTATTCAATTTCATTTGGAGCTCACAGTATTATGAGGGTGAACCGTTAGCAAAAGAGATATCAGATACCCGTAGGAAATAGTAGAATCTTAGATAATATGTTGAACTCTTGTACATCAGTTATCTAATAAATATATTTGGAATTGTTACTTCATATTTATAATCCAAGCTACTTGATGTGTGCCATCATTATGGAACACTCTGTATGTACACTATTTACATTATTCGGACTATTGTCCTCATCGTTGTCGCCATATTTATTACAACGTTTCGGCCTTCTTCACCAACCAGAAGAAGGCCGGAGCGTACAACGGCTGATTTTGTTGACTGCACAGTACTTTAAGGTCAATTGGACACCACCTGTGCGAAAAAGAGCACGATGATGCAATTCACTCTGCCAGAAATTTGGTCGCGTTGGAAGCTCCAATACGAACATTTCAGAATGTTTAGGTGTCAACCTGAGGACTGTGCAGAGTCTAATGGTGATTACGAAGGTGTTGGGGTAGGTTATGTCTCAATTCATCTTCCCATAGGGCCTCAGACACAAAACGGAGGCCTACATCAAGTGCTTTGAGGAGGAATTGCTTCCCTGTGTCAAGAGGGTGGCGACTGGAAGATCCTATGTCTTGCAACTGGACTCTGCACCATGTTACGCAAACAGGAGGACCCAGTCATGACTGTCTGACAATTCTGCGACTACATCACCCGTTACATCTGGCCACCTAACTCCCCAGACTATACCCCCTTGATTATTATGTTTGGGGCTCAGTTGAGCGAGGGACCATCAAAACACCTTATAACACCAAAGATGAACTGAATGCAAGGATTATGGTAGCATTCACCAAATTAAACAAGGAGACCGCCCTGAAGAGATGCAGGAGATTCCGATGTCGTCTGGAGGCCGTGGTTGAAGCCAAATGCGATTTTATTGAATAAATTTACTCTTTAGTATTTAAAGATATTTTTTGTGACAGTGTTATTTTCATTTTGACGTAATTTAAACGACGTTTTATCCATTGAAAACTGAATTTATATAAATAAACTATACGTATATCAATTTATATAAGAGTCTGTCTGTTTATGTTTACAGGGAGACGCAAAATTATCCGTATGCTATTAATTTCTTTAAAATAATATATTCAATACTTCAAATATGGACAGGGTTATATATATATATATATATATATATATATATATATATATATATATATATATATATATATATGTATGTATATGTATATATATATATATATATATGTATATGTATATATATATATATATATATATATATATATATGTATGTATATATATATATATATATATATATATATATATATATATATATATATATATGTATGTATATGTATATATATATATATATATATGTATATGTATATATATATATATATATATATATATGTATGTATATATATATATATATATATATATATATATATATATATATATATATATATATATATATATATTATGTTACGCTCTGGGTTTGTTTCGGATTACGATAGCCGGGACGCAACGAGAAAATAAAAAAATAAACAAGAGTATCCCAGGGTTCAATGTAAGATTGATGAAAAGAACGATGGGAGGGGAATTCTCCAATTCCGGACGTTGGTGAACGCAGTGAGGAAACGAACAATATGTAGACACAGAACAACAGAAGACGACACGAGAATATATAATAAAAATACTTTATTTATAAAATATACAGTGTATTAAATTAAAGAGTTGCTAATATCCTGATATAAGTCCTTGAAAAACACCGTTCAATACTTGCCGATGGCGAGTAGGATACGCAGATACACCACAGGAATATAGACGACTTGGGTTTGAGAATACCGTTCAGGATTCTTTCGTCGGTTATGTGATTCTTGGTGACGTCCGATTCCTCTGAAAGCAAATAGCTAAGTCCAATTTTGGTGACATCCGATTCCTCAGAAGGCAAACAGCTAAGTCCAATTTTGGTGACGTCCGATTCCTCAGAAGGCAAACAGCTAAGTCGAGTTTTGGTGACATCCGATTCCTCAGAAGGCAAACAGCTAAGTCCAATTTTGGTGACGTCCGATTCCTCAGAAGGCAAACAGCTAAGTCGAGTTTTGGTGACGTCCGATTCCTCAGAAGGCAAAGAGCTAAGTCCAATTTTGGTGACGTCCGATTCCTCAGAAGGCAAACAGCTAAGTCCAATTTTGGTGACGCCCGATTCCTCAGAAGGCAAACAGCTAAGTCCAATTTTGGTGATGTCCGATTCCTCTGAAAGCAAACAGCTAAGTGAAGTTGTTATATCCCAACACGCGCGAAAAAAAAAACGTTTGGGGTTAAGTCACGTGTTGGCATATGAAAGTGAGTAGGCGTTATCCATTGAACACTATTAGGGTCACTTGTACTTATCAAACAGTATTCGTCTGGCCTGAGATCAGAGACCAGGCAGGAAGTGGGGTAAAGGAAGCTTCTCATCCAAGAACTGGCTTTAGTTTAACCGGGTACAAAAAAGAAATTCCATAATTTGCATATTACAAGAAATAAAGAGACGACTATTATTCTCATATTTCGTCGCAAATATGTCAGGTATTAAAATATACTTGTAAAATCTAAGGTGGGGGTACAATTATTGGTCTAACGTAACAATATATATATATATATATATATATATATATATATATATATATATATATATATATATATATATATATGTACGTATGTAGATATATATGTTTTAGAATATCACACCGAAAACATGTCAAAATCGCTTCACAATTGTGGTCGTGTTTCGATGCGTATCAACCTCGGTATATATATATATATATATATATATATATATATATATATATATATATATATATATATATATATATATATATATATATATATATATATATATAAAGTAGGTTCCTCCCTATATATAAGTAAGTACCTTTTGCTTTACTATAGTTATCGGTCTTATTTTCTGACACACACAATTCAAAATTCATAACATATGTAAAAAATATATATTTTTACCAAGATTTTCTAAAGAAACATTTCTAAATAATTTCATTCACTGGTGAATATGTACGGAAAAGTTTCATTAGATCCAACAAAAATTTTATTTTTGCAAGAATTTTTCACCGCAACTCCCCCCCCCCCGCAAAATAAACCGCTAAAATTTCCTAAACTTATCTTTGATCTCTGACGCAGGAAAAACAAGATATTTAACTAAAATTTCAAGCGTTCTAAAAAGGATATAAAAGAAATAATTTAATAATCATAAAATTCTTTGGTCTTTCCTCTTCATAATAACAAAGATTTTAATTATAAAAATCTGTTTTTATATAGATTGGGGCATTTTTTCATCATGCATGATCATTTCTCAGCGAATTTGTGGAGAGATCTATATAAATGTTAGAATCTGAATTTAAGCGTTGAATAAAAACTCCTAATCCATTTTAGAAACATTTTATTCAAAGCACTAGCATTATGAACATGACGGGAACAAAATTGACAAGCATTTTTATGGTCAATAATCAGAATGAACCATTTTGTATTGCGAGTAATTAATCACGTACACATTTGTTTTGGCATTTCATTCTATTCTTCGAAAGCCCATCACTACACCTTTAAATTTGAATTCTAACTTTAAATTCTCATGAAATATCTTCAACAGAATTCCGGTTTAGGTTCATTGTAGATGCTGATCTTTGAAAGTTCTCTTGAATAAATCCCGACTTTAAATTCTCATCACAAATGTTCTGTTTGATTCAGTTTTGGATTTACTGCAGGCTAAGGACTTAAACACACACACACATACACACACACACACACACACACACACACACACACACACACACACACACACACACACACACACACACACACACATATATATATATACACACATATATATATATATATATATGTCTGTCTGTCAGTCTGCCTCCCTCTTTCACACTCTCTCTTTCTCTCTCTCTAATCTGACATGATCAACACTTTGAAGAAGGTCAGTATATATATACACACACATATATATATATATATATATATAAAAATATTTTATTGCTTTCATTATGTATGTAGGAATGAAAACATTAAGCAAGATATATATATATATATATATATATATATATATGTGTGTCTGTATGTGTGTGTGCGTGTGTTTGTGTGTGTGTGATTTGTATATTCCTTTTACTGTTTTTCTATCATTGAACACATTTTATTTTATATCTTTTTTTACAACGATGTAATAATGCAATTATTTTGCACCTATCAGCTTTAATTAATATTGCACCTGTATTTATCTTTTTTCTTTAATGTAACCTTTTTTGTATAAGATTTATCACCTGAGCACATTTGAAGATATTTCGAAAAATGTGCTTACGAACTTGGTATGCTAAAAGATTGTCAAAGAGCAATGGATGGCAACAACAACAATAATAATAATAATAATAATAATAATAATAATGATGATGATGATGATGATGATGATGATGATGATGATGATGATGATGATAATAATAATAATAATAATAATAATAATAATAATAGTGGGCCAATATCTGCACTGGAAAATATGCAACTTTTACAGGAATGAACCTGCAAGAAACTGCTATGAACACCACCCAGACCCGGTTATAAGAGATGGGATCTGTAACAATTTTATGGAACTTTACAGTATACTCAGACAGAACAATCAAAGCTAAACGCGTAGACATCTTGATCAAAGACCACAAGAACAGAATCTGCTTTCATATTGACGTGGCAATCCTTGCAGATTGTAATGTATCTTTGAAGATCTTCAAAAAACTATCAAAATACCAGGATCTTGAAGTGGAAATCTAAAAAATGTGGCACATGAGTACATCAATAATTCCAGTTGTAGTTGAAGCTCTTGGATTGAAAGGAATTCTGGTAGTCCAATAGTACCCTACAGAAATTCAAACTGTGCGCATAGATATATATTTATAAAGTACTTCTTCGGATAATTTCAACTATTGTAAATTTCTAATAATTGTCAAATTATAAGTGAATATTTTGCGCATTTTACAGATTAAACATAAGCGATTTTGAAGTAATTTTCATGTCTAAGTATCCTTTTTTCTCGCAGATATTCTGATTAAAACGGTAAGATGCGAGACTACATCCAAAAATGTCTGGGCAAAAGGTTTCGGCTACGTAAGCTTTTTAGTTTCATTTTCTACAACATGTAACTATTTATTTCGCAAGAGCATCGATGTTTTCCAACATTTAGTGAAAATTCTTTACGTGTATCGAATTCCCGTATTTCATCATAGATTTTAATTATGGCAATAATTCCCAAAGAAACCAGAATGAATACAGCCAAGAATATAAGCCCGCGAGTAAATAGCTGAATAATATGGAATTTCTTTCAAAATTTTAAGGTATTGGCATAACACCGCCTCTGCTATCGTTTCGTCGATCTGTTGTACCAACGCTACCAATAAAGGTAGTATTCTTAGCGTTGTCACTTGGCAATGTTTTTGATCTTCACGGTCTTTGCATGCCGATATTAGAAATCTGGGAAGTAACCAGACTTTACGGGGATTTTGCCCAGTGGTCGCTGTGATGCCGCTGAGATTTCAGATGTGAAAACACCGCGGTTGAGATAAATTCTTTGTATCTTCTGCACAAGAAAAAAAAATGCCAAAATATTCTGTTGATAATTAACAACGTTTTTAATGAAAACAAACCGAAGAATTTAAAAATACACGAGAATTATTAGTCTTTCTATGTAGCCTGTTTGATGATATTTCTGCAGAAAAATTACTCTAGCGATAATTTGAGAGACCTGGGTCTTGGCACTGTATTCTTGTCCATCTGGGTTTGTGTTTGTGGGTTCGTTAGCGGGAGAAGAAGCCGCAGCGAGAGTAAGAAAAGGTTTATGGATGAATCTTGGTCATCTACGTGTCATCTATTCCCGTATCTCTATCTTTTTTGTCCATATCGTTTAGATGAGAACGTTTGCACACCTCTGACATTGATTTATTAAGAATATTCATAACATTTCTTTAATCACTAACAGAAGACCCTCTTTGGAATGCAGCCGGGTCAAACCCCTGGTTAGAATTTGGTTAATTTGAGGTTGATAGTGTTTTGTATAAACCTAGCAAGAATTCTTTTTTTTTTTACAGTGATGTTCACCCTGTACAAGGCCTGAGAGCCACTCGAGGTAGACGGTTACAGAGTAAGATACACGCACACATACACGCACAGACACACACACACACACACACACACACATATATTATTTATTTTAAGGTATTAAAACATGTTAAAAATCGCTACATAATGGCAATTATGTTTCAACACTACAAATGTGTCTCCTCGGGCGATATTAAACTACTATCGAGTGAAAGATTAATTTAATTTCAAAAGCAGAATACTGTAAAAAATAGGTTTGTGAGCTTTACCGTGATTAACCAACCAAATGTGACCTACGTTTAATTCAAATTCACCGGAAATAATATAGGTCATGACACGAAGTTGTCTGCATATAAATCCTAGTCAATGGAATTATACTCCATTTGTTCTCATTTTACCTGTATATATATATATATATATATATATATATATATATATATATATATATATATATATATATATATATACAATAATTTTCACCCTACACAAGGCCCAAGAACCACTTGAGGTAGATGTTTACAGAGTAAGAGGCACAGTTTAAGCAAATAGGTGGGGAAGATAGCCCTAGACTTGATCAGGCTAAGATTGTAGCGATTGAGGAAGCGTTCCCTTGGGAGCTGGTTTCAAAAGCAGCGTTTCGCGGGAAGTAGTTGCTCGAGTGGAACTTACATCTCACCAAAGGAATACGAAGGGAATGAGGGTGGTTCGCTACAATGGGCGTGGCATGATGGGTTTTAGCAGTGAAGGTTAGAACTGGTGGAAGTAAGGAATGTAGTTCGTTTGAACATTTTTCATGGAAATAGCAACAGAGCAGGGAGAGGCTTACGACGTTTAGTTTATTGAGAATGTAGTTGTAGGGTGGAAAACAATTTGTAATAATAATAATAATAATAATAATAATAATGATAATGATAATAATAATAATAGTGGGCCAATATCTGCACTGAAAAAAATGCAACTTTTACAGGAATGAAACTGCAAGAAACTATGAACACCACCCAGACCAGATTGCGGATATAGGACTAGTAACAATTATATGGGACTTTAAAAGACACATAAACAGAACAATCAATGCCAATCGCCCAGGAATCGTGATCAAAGACCACAAAAAGAATGTGATTTATTATTGATATGGCAGTCCCTGCAGACTGCAATGTACCTTTGAAGATCTTCAAAGAACTATCAAATCACATCGATCTTGAAGTGGAAATCTAAAAACATTTGGTACATGGGGTCATCAATAATTCCAGGTGTAGATGATTGAAAAATGTCCCGATAGATCCATTGAAGGGATCTCTGGTAGTTTATGTCTTAAAGAAATAAAAAAATGTACTCACAAGCACAGTTCAAACATTTCAAAGAGCTGCATCAATGTAAAATGTGTGTAAAATGATCAGTGGAAAATGTCATGAAGCCATTTCTGATCTTAGGTCACCGGTTGGGGCCCGGAAGGAAATATGTATACGCAATTGCATTTTGAATGGTTTTTGTACCGACCAGAATTTGGGCCTTTGATATTCAAACGCATCACCCAATCCAAACCAGAAAACAGGATCCCGTAGTAGTAACAAAAAACAAACAAACAAACAAACAAAACAAAAAAACCCCAAAAAACAAAAAAGAAAACCCCAAAACAAACAAACAAACAAAAAACAATACGAGCCCCTCCCCCCAAAAAAAACAAAAACAAAAAAAAAATAAAAAAAAAATATAAAAAAATAAAAGCAAATTGTTTTCGGTGTTTTAGCGGCCCATAGGGTAGTTTTGGAAGAAAGTCAAAAGATAGGTATCTCGACCTTGCCAGAGAATAGAGGAAATTGTGGAACATGAAATTAGATGTTGTGCCAAACATTATTCTAGTACTAGGAACGGTCCTGAACAGATAAGGAAAAGGGAATGGCGAGATGACGGCATTTTTAAAAACAGCACGAATAGGAGAAGGAAAAGTGTGCTTGAGGATGCTTGCCGACACCAATTCTTTCATGGAAGCCATTAGTTACTACTGTTAGAATGAACGAATAAAGGAATAATAATAACAATTCTTGTGTTTTGTTTTGAAAGGGATGCATTTTATTTTTGTTCTTTTACATCTTATTTTGCCCTTACCTACTCTTGTATCTTTGCTTCATATGAAGGTTTTACGGCAAAATGTAATGTAATTAAAATTATAATACCACTACTCTATTTTAATTCATGTCCTTGCATAGTTTGAAATACTGTCGAAATATTGTCAAACAATCTTTTGTTTTTCTTTTCTAACATTGCGCTCATCTCTAAGTGCAGTTGTAATACTACTACTACTACTACTACTACTACTACTACTACTACTACTACTACTACTACTACTACTAATAATAATAATAATAATAATGATGATAAAATAATAATAATAAAAATAATAATAATAACGGAAATTGACAGTATTGAAATCAGAAGAAGCCATTTTGTATTAGGATCATTTTTTGGTTCTCTTTCTATTTTAGTTATTACTTTAAACCATAAATTGACGAAATAATTTTTTAAGTGTTAGAATTGAAATAAAACATTTCTTATTTTCTTTTGACGAATGGAGGCTTGAAAGACGGACAAACAAGCAGAAAAGCCACAACTATATTAATAATAACACGAGGAGGATTTTTTTTACAGAGAAGAGGGGAAATGAGAAAGATAGGAAAACTAGAAGAAGGCGAAGAAAAAACGAGAAAAAGAGGGAAGAATGAGAGTATAAAAGGGAAATAAAGAAAAAAGAATATAGAGAAGGAGGAAGAAAAAAGAAAGAAGAGGAGGTGCTGGAGGAGGAGGAGGAGGAGTAGAATAGAAAAGATAGTAGAAGTGAGTGGAAGGAAGAGACAAAAGAAGAGGGAAGAGAAGCGTTTGGGAGAAAAGAAAAGACAAAATAGAAGAGGAGGAGTGTGGAAAAAGGTGGAGGAGATGATGATGATGATGAAAGGGGAGGAAGTGGGTAGGAGATAAAGGGGAAATAAGAAAGCAAAGGAGAAAGAGGTGTATGAAATGAATAGAAGGAGATGGAGACGAAAGGAGGAGAGAAGAAAAAGAAGAAAAGGTGAAGGAGGTAAGTAGACTGGGAAAAAGAAGGATGTTGAAGAGAATAGAAAATGAAGAGGTTTTTTTTAAAAAAAAAGAATGTAGAGGTAAAGGGATTAGAAGATGATGGGGAGAAAGGAAATCAGGGGAAAGAAGAAGAAGAAGAAGAAGAAGAAGAAGAAGAAGAAGAAGAAGAAGAAAGAAAGAAAGAACAAGAAAATGGGATAATAGTCATAATAATAATAGTAATAAAATGAAGAAAAAGAAGAAAGAGAAGGAGAAGAAACAAAAAAGAAGAAGAAGAAGAAACAATAAGAAAGAAGAAGAAGAAGAAAAAGAAGAAGAAAGAGGAGAAACAAGAAAGAAGGAGAAGAAGAAACAGCAAAAAAGAAGACAAGAAAAAAGAAGAAGAGGAGGAAACAACAAGAAAGAAGAAGAAGAAGAAAGAGGAGAAACAAGAAAGAAGGAGAAGAAGAAACAGCAAAAAAGAAGAAAAAGAAGAAATGTACAATGAGAAACGGGAAGAAGAAAAGGCTTGCCTCAGTGAAAAACAGTAGAAGAAGAATAAAAGAGAATGAAAAGCAGGGAGGAGGAAAAGTGGAAAGACGAGGAGGAGGAAGAAGAAGAGGTGGAGCTGTTGGGCAAATTATGTTTAATGATGGTAATCGATAGTCACTTGGGGAAAGGCGGCCACTGATATCCATTAGGGTTTTGCATCAGTTGAGTTTCAAGCGAAATGACAACCTTCTTAATCTAAATCAATTACGTTGTGGTAAACGAAAACAAAACAACAAAACAATACAGAAAGGACACAAGACAATGAAAATGAAGAACGGAAAAGAATTAAAGTATTTTCTCTAACAAATTGCAAGACATCATTCCTGCCAGTATTGACTTGCCGAATTTCTTTTCCGTTTTCAGGATTAAAATTACTGCAAATACTTTTGCTTTGTTTGCCTCACTCAGTTAAACACACACATACACAGAGGCACACACACAATCGCATATATATATATATATATATATATATATATATATATATATATATATATATATATATATATATATATGTATGTATGTAACACAGAAATAATGCGAATCTATTTTGATAGTTGGTGTTTTGGTAAAGAGTGAGGCTTGCTTTTAAATATTCAGTTCAACTGACAGAAATCTTGGAGGACGCATAATTCCATCGCAAAGTAAAAATGTCTTTATTTATCTTTGTTTAAATATGCTTGAAGAATTTCGGTAAGTATGAGAGATTTATGTCAAAATATTTGGGAAACCTATTACATTATCTATCTATCTATCTATCTATCTATCTATCTATCTATCTATCTATCTATCTATCTATCAGTTTCTTCATTTCTCTCTCTCTTCCCATCGATCTATGTCAGTCTCTCGGTATCTATCTATCTATCTATCTATCTATCTATCTATCTATCTATCTATCTATCTATCTATCAGTTTCTTCATTTCTCTCCTCTCTCTCTTCCCATCAATCTATGTCAGTCTCTCGGTATCTATCTATCTATCTATCTATCTATCTATCTATCTATCTATCTATCTATCTATCTATCTATCAGTTTCTTCATTTCTCTCCCCTCTCTCTCACTCTTCCCATCGATCTATGTCAGTCTCTCGGTATCTATCTATCTATCTATCTATCTATCTATCTATCTATCTATCTATCTATCTATCTATCTATCTATCAGTTTCTTCATTTCTCTCCTCTCTCTCTTCCCATCGATCTATGTCAGTCTCTCGATATCTATCTATCTATCTATCTATCTATCTATCTATCTATCTATCTATCTATCTATCTATCTATCTATCTATCAGTTTCTTCATTTCTCTCCTCTCTCTCTTCTCATCAATCTATGTCAGTCTCTCGATATCTATCTATCTGTCTATCTATCTATCTATCTATCTATCTATCTATCTATCTATCTATCTATCTATCTATCAGTTTCTTCATTTCTCTCCTCTCTCTCTCTCTCTTCCCATCGATCTATGTCAGTCTCTCGGTATCTATCTATCTATCTATCTATCTATCTATCTATCTATCTATCTATCTATCTATCTATCTATCTATCTGATGATGAAACAGACTTTGATACTTTAAATTCAATTTAATTCTAATAATTATATTGAAGTTTTCACCTCTTGTTTTTGAAACATGTGAACTTTTATGTAGCGAAGGAATCATATTTAAAAAAAATAATATATATATATATATATATATATATATATATATATATATATATATATATATATATATATATATATTTTAAGTTTATCACCCCAAGCAAGGCTGGAAGCCACTAGCACGCAAGGGGTTACAGAAGGTTTGGAGGAATAGCAGATAGGAGTTGTAAGGGAGAGGATGTGGAGAAAGATAGTGGATCGATCAAGGCAAGGGGGTTACAGAAGATTTGAAGCGAGA
Source organism: Acanthosepion esculentum (assembly GCA_964036315.1). Taxonomy (NCBI): domain Eukaryota; kingdom Metazoa; phylum Mollusca; class Cephalopoda; order Sepiida; family Sepiidae; genus Acanthosepion; species Acanthosepion esculentum. The sequence continues at coordinate 5,262,471 of OZ038489.1, forward strand.
GCAGATAGGAATGAAAGGGGAAAGGATGTGGAAAAGGGAAGTGGATAGATCAAGGCAACTGGAGATGTCGAATGACGTTACACTTAAATAGTTGGAGATTGTATTTGTCAGGGAAACAGGAATAAGGAAGGGAGTTCCACAGGCGAGATGTGCGAGACATGAAGCTATTGGAGTAGAAGAGACGTCTACATCTAACAGTTTCAACGGTGAAGGGGTGGGAACGGGATGCCAGCTTCGTAGGACGTTATATATATATATATATATATATATATATATATATATATATATATATTAAAAGAACAAAACAAGGCTCCCCACAGAAGTAATCATAAAACTCATGGATCATATTCTTACATTGAATACTTTCAATTTCAATGGAAAAAACTGCCTAAAAGTAAAAGGATGTGCCATGGACAAAAGTTTCAGCTCCATCATATGCCACAATCTTCATAGGAAAATTTGAGGAACCCATATTTATTCCTTCATCGGTAACGACTGCATATTCTATGCAATATATATCGATAATATCCTCTTCATACACACGGGCAGTGAGGAGAAACTAACTGAATTCCCAATGGTACACGACTCCATTAAGTTCGACCACAAAAAATCAACAAGATCTGTAACGTTTTTAGATACCCGCATCTGCATCGTTAAAAACAGAAAACTACAAACGGTACTACACACTAAAATCACCGACACCCATAACTATCTACACTTTATGTTTTCCCGCTCTAAACACCTGAAGGAGAACTCTCCCTATTCACAAGCACTTAGAAGAATATGATCTCACAATGAAGAACTAAATAAACACATTAAAAGTCTCGAGCATCAATTCACAACACGTAGCTATAAACAACACCTAATCAGGGAACAAATAAATAAAGCAATTTCCACACCTAGAGAAGACACCCTAATGTCTAATATTAAAAATAAATCCAGACGCATCCCTCTAGTAACAACTTTCAACACCACTCTTCCTCTACTGTCTCTGGTAAGCAAAAGTCGCTGGGAAATACACGAGGCAGTTCGAATCATTGAACCAAGTTCAAGCTCCACCCCCGTCTGTTGCTTTCTTTTTGACACTAATGCCTTTGGGAAAAGCATGAATCCATCTCTTCTCTCGACCCCCCCCACCCCAAGCTACAGGTTAGATGGGAGGGTAGACTGGGTTTTCTAGCTTTGGTTGGCCACATAAGTAAAAGAAAGAAATTGCAACTCGTCAACGAATTTTTAAAGGTGGAACATCTGTTTTCGCACCATCGCGGCAACAAAAAAAGAAAAAGTAAAGAAAAGAAAAAAGAAAGCAAACTTAACGTAGACAGTTTTTCACTTTTAATGCCAATTATTTCAGAGTAAATTATAAAGAATGAATGTTGATGAGGATTCTGCTGAGAGAAGAAAGGACCAAATGTGTTAATTCTGGTATATCTGGTATGTTGTCTTATACTACGAAACACAAGAGTAGGTAATTATCTAAAAACTTAAATCCTTAGATAAGGATTTTTATTATCTGTTTATATTTAGGTACGTATTTAGGTATTGTTACTATTTACATTATTTGCATTGTTCAGACTATTGTCCTCATCTTTACTGTCATATTGACGACATTTCGGCCGATGTACTCTCCCGCCTTCTTCAAGTGTTATACGTTGGAATTTCGGATCGAAGTCCTTTAATTCTTCTATCAGGGCAGATTGTTATAGTTACCGGTGCCATGCCCTTTCTGGATATCTCAGTTACAGTTATCTTTCCTTTTTAGTAATTTAACTCTCCAAGTTTTTGTTCACCTCTGCTGTGGCCAGGTATTGAACTCACGACTCTTTGTGTCAAGTCACTGAATTACTTCAACCAGCGCTTTTATCCACTAGGTCATGTTTTCTTGAGGAAGTATAACAACATATAAGGAAGCCGAAACGTCGTGAATATGACAATAAATACGAGGACAATAGTTCGAACAATGTAAATAATGTAAGGACTTCTTGGCTAAATTTTCACTCAATAAAAGGCTTAAGAGTCACTCTATGTAGAGTGTTACAGAATGAGGTTGTTATATGAACGTAAAAAGGGAAAATAAGAGCAGGTTTTGAGGATATGTAGGATAGATAACTGTTCAATCGACTTGAGGAAGTTAAGATTGTAGTGATCGGAGAAGCATACACCTACGAGCCTGTTCTACAAGCTAACGGTTCTTTCATTATTATATATATTGATATTCGGATCAGCGTGCCCATCTCTCTTGATATACTCACAGTATTTCGATTGTTACACTCCCTGGCCTTCTTCAGTGCTCTCTAACCTTCTTGGAATTCAGGATGGAACACTTTATTCAATTTACAAAGATAAATGTTTATCTTTTCGTCTTTTTTTTAAACAAATACATGGCCGAGTAGATTAAAGCTTTAAAGAAAGTATAAAAGCATAACCTCTGATCCCGTAGAATTGTCTTTGAGGCTTCGTTTACCAAGTTTCCTGAACGGCAGCAACCCGAAATGAGAAGGGAAGAATGGTTAAAATGTATTTTCGTGGTGCCATTCTTTCATTTTATTTTCATATCCTGATTCTGATACTGAATAAACATAAGGTTCGATTTTTTGTTTTGTTTTACGGTATATCAACCTCAATGGGTTATTTAATGTCGACAAGATTTATAGGATAGGTTCGTATGAATAGAATATGTATTCTTTGTAAGAAATCAGTTTGTAGATCAGGCTTTATTGACGTAAATTTATATCGAGAGTCAAATGTATTGCTGGTAATATTGTTTTAAAAAAATGTATAGCCAGTGTTATTACTATAAAAATCTATTCTTATATTTTCATAGTGTTTTGACCCCAGTTTGAGAGTTCACTATTTGTCCATAGCTGGGACCCTAACAGGTGCTACCACACCAGGCCAAAGTGGGCCTGGGGACAACAGCAATTAACAGACGGTTCCATGCTCCTCAAAATCTCCTGATCTGGGGACTTGCTGCCGGATGTAGTTTATCGTCATACCCAGGACGAAGAAGTTTTTGTCTCCCGATAATTTTTCCATTATATACAGCAAGGTAATCTTGCGTACCGTACCCTGCTCAGCTGTTTCTCTAAAACCCATGCTAGCGTTCACAATTCGTTACTTTAAATCCACAGACAACTATTTCACTATTAGTGTCGCTGAAACCTGGATTTGAAATGATCAATGAGTGTGTTCTCTTTGCCAAGAAATGGCTTTAACGCTTCTAAAAGGAAACTGCTATCTTTTAATCGCCATTTTTGCCTTCCATCAGTATGGCTGATACTAACCTCCAGGAGAGCGACTCATTGAACCTTATTGGTCTCACGTTTTGCACTGATTTATAGTGGAGTGATTATACTGAATCAATTTCTAGGTCTGCTGCTGAGAAAGTTGGTTCACTGAATCGTGTCAGAATCCATTTTACACATTTATAAATCTACCATGCGTTGAATATTGCTGCCATATCTTATCTGGTGTTCTAGCTATATATCTGTAGATTCTCGACAAAATCAAAAGAAGGGTCTGTAATGTTATTGGTCCAGACCTGGCATCTCGATTTCAATCACTTTCACACCGCCATGAAATGGCTTCTTTCTGTCTTTTAGAAGACTCCCCCGGTTTCTTGCTTCCCTGCGACCGACAATCATCTAAGATTTTAATGCAACGTCGATCGTAATCTTCTGGCTTCCTGTAACCTGCTTTTTTATTGTCCTTTCTCCGCACTCTTTAACCCCCCCCCCCATTGATATACCGAGTGTAACAGCAAAATTGTCCAAATCGTGTAACAACAAAATTGTTCAATTCTTAGATAAAGCTTAGAACCGTTGTATGTTAGAAATGATTAAAGATATCTTACTGGAATTCTCCGAGGTTTTTATAACACTATTGGACTCTACTTTGAGCAATAAGAATGTATTAATTAATCTCCACGCTTAACACGAGAAACGTGATGAAATCGATCATAAATGAAAATGACATGTTCATCATCAATTAATCATAGCTAAGGATCGCAAGCTCATGAAGGATGGAAATAAAGTTCATATATATATATAAATATATATATGGCCTGACGATATATATAAATATATATATGGCCCGACGATTGCATCTAGCATGAAACAGACGGTCGCCTCTAAGTGTTGACTTATATGTTCACTTTTATATTTACACACGCTCTATCTCTGATATTGAGCATTTTACCCCATAAATATAGTACATCTTAAGACTATATTTCTTCATATATATATATATATTTTTCCAGGATCATTTTCCAACTCATTTCCAACTAACCTGCTAACTTTCTGTCCTAGAGTAACAAGTTACCTCACACGTTTCACGTACAATTTCATTTTCAAGTTTTTTTCACTCGTCTTTGGACTGTCATATGTGAAACTACTCCCACATGTGCCAAACATCTTATGGATTGAGTTGGATCTTTTCTAATTGATCTCTTTAGCTCTAAGTTGAAATGATGACCCCTCTCCCTTTGTGACCTCCTGATCCAGTTTTCCTCTCTATTGTTCCCTCTTTTTAAACGTATTCACTATTCTCTTGATGGTTCTTTAATAGACTTTGAAGATTAAACCCAGAGTATGAATGTTGGTTCCATTACTGAAGGCCTGAATGATCTTTTCCCTCTCACCATTGCTAACATGGGAAGGCAAAATACAATTTTAACCTGTTTTCTTCCTAGCTGAACAACTCAAAGAGTTTTTCAGTGATTATTAAGACAAATGGTGTCAAGGGGGCTCAACGTCCTATCTGAAAACATGGCAAAAAGAAACTCAATTAGTTTAGTGTTTTTTTTAAAGATTTTAACATTTTGTGGGATGGGCAATTAAGCTGTTAAAAGAATTGGACAATTTTGCTGTTACACCCCGTATACACACACACACACACACACACACACACACACACACACACACACACACACACACACACACATATATATATATATATATATATATATATATATATAGAGAGAGAGAGAGAGAGAGAGAGACTGATGATTGCGTTTAGCATGAAACAGACTGTCGCCTCTGGGTGTTGACTTCAATGTCCACTTTTATATTTACATACGGTGTATCCCTTATATTTAGCACTTTAAGCCAAATATCACACACACACACACACACACACACACACACACACACACACACACACACAGACACACACACACACACACACACACACACATATATATATATATATATATATGTGTGTGTGTGTGTGTGTGTATTCGTACAGTTGCTTTAGTTTCGGGAGAGAATAAAGACGAAAACTGTCCAACATTTGGATATTTTTTTTATTAAGCTGTTCCTCAATCTAAACTTTCGGCTCACATGAGCCATCATTAGAGTGGTTATATTGACATTACATGAAATATGACATCCTGTTATGTCAACAAAATTACATTTCAAACCGCCACAACAAATTACAATGCATTTAAGCACATGGTTCTATTAATAACATTTCGTTGTCTCATGTGGTCATGTACGACATCATAGAACCGCATTACGAATTTACGACCTGCGTTTGCTATTCCGCGACCGTTATCATCTTCTATGTAAACATAACAGGATGTAATTGTCGGTGACTGTCTGGTAAGTCCATCTGTTCTCCCAGCACGTGTTACAGGAGCTGTCTAAAGGGACTTTATTTCGAACATACTTCCAGACCTGCTAGAGGATGTACCCCTGCTAATACGAAGACACATGTGGTTCATGCATGATGCGGTTCCACCACATTTTAGTCATATTGTTAGTGATGCACTGGCTGACATCTACCATGAATGATGAATAGCTGGAGGAGGACTGGATCCACGGCCAGCACGTTGCCACAACCTCAATCCTTTAGATTCTTATCTGTGTGTTTACCTATAAGAATAGATTTATGCAGAAGACATTAATAATGCAGAGATACTTCATTAACGTGTCATGGGGGCCTGAAAAACCATTCAACACCATGTAGGAGTATCTGAAAGAATCCACCCGTCAATTATTCGACGGGGCTGCAGACTTGTGTAGAAGCAAGCGGGAAACATTTACATTCACTTACGTGCTAATACCCTTGGGAAAGGTGTGAATCCTCTTCTTCTCCCTCCAACTATGGGTAAATAGAAGGACAGACTGGGTTCTATAGCCTTGGATGGCAACTGGTCTAGGAGAAGGTCAACTCTGAATTCAAAACCTGCGGAGGGTCGTTTGAGGACCTTGTGGCACTCACTGCACCAGGTCTCTGCATTCGTCCCTCCAAAAAGTGTGGATGGTCCTGCACGAAACCTTCACCACTATAAACAAATCTCATGTGCCGGCGTCGGGCTCTCAGTGTCTAGGAACTGAGCTGCTTGACCATCATACGTCGTATTCGACGGGAGAGTCGATGATATATATATATATATATATATATATATATATATATATATATATATATATATATATATATATATATATATATATATATTCAAGCATTTGGTTGAATAATTTAGACATATGTTTTATTCAACCGAATACACACACACACACACACACACACACACACACATATATATATATATGTATATATGAGAGAGAAAAATATATTGCTATGTTAACGGAAGAAAAACCTGAAGATGACAAAACCACTATGAGACCGATGAAATTAAGATATATAAAGAGATATAATGAGAGAGAGAGAGAGAGAGAGAGAGAGAGAGAGAGAGAGAAATAAATAAATAGACTGATAGATAAATAAATAGATAGACAGATACCTTTTGTGATTCAAAAAGAAATTAAATAGAAATCATGATATATAAAAGACAAAATAAAAAACAAAAGTATTTTTTAATCAATTCACTCCAAACAAGGTGATAATGCCACTAAGACGCAAGAGACTATTGGGGCTCAAAAAAGAATGAAACGACTTTAGAAGGAACGGAAACCCAATCCTAAACAGGAAACAAGAGATAAACCGCTACTTTTGTTCAACAGACAGAGGAGGAGCGTGAACCGGACTATCGGTAAATTTGTATTGAAGTAAAAACGAAAGAAAGGCAGAAGAATGTATTGTATGAAATAGAAAGAGAGGAAACGTGTGAGAACGTGAAAGAAGAACAGAAAAATGAATAAAAAATTGGAGATCTTAAAAAAAACGAAAAGAAGAAAAATAAACGAAATTAAAAACAGAGAAAAATGTTGCTCAGAATTACTCTCTCTTTTCCTCTCTCTCTCTTTCACACACACACACACACATATATGTATATGTATATACAGCGAGAGAGAAAGAGAGAGAGAGAGTGAAAGAGTGAAGAGAGAGAGAGAGAGAGAGAGAGAGAGAGAGAGAGTAACAAATACTATTATATTCTTCATTCAATATAACCGGACGGTTTAGAATTGATTCCTTGCCAAAGGCAACCAACGGCAAAGTGAAAAGGTGTGGGACAGGGGGCAAGTGGAAGTTGGGATCAGTTAACAATAAAGGTACGGGTTGTATCGGGGACAGCCCTTTACTTGTCAATCAAATTCTTTGCGTTTCAAAAAAAAAAAAACAAATCGGCGCATGCGTGCGCACGCACACACGCATGCGTTGTTATGTCGATTTTATGAGTGGTGTTCTTTGGATAGACTAATATACAATAGTGTATTTAAGTAGTCTTTTTTTTTGTTGTACTGAATTTCATTTTGTATTCTTAAAGAATTTTGATTGGTTTAAATGTTCCCATATATGGAAGAATGAAGTGAAGTAGTGGTATTTCAAAGCCTATGATCTAACGATCCTGATTTAATAATAGTAGAGAGGGGGAGAGAGAAAGAGAGAGAGAGGGGATAGAAAGAGAGAGGAGCACAGAGAAATAGAGAGAGAAGGAAAGAGAGAGAGAGAGGAGAGAGGGTAGAGAAGTAGAGAGAGAAAAAGAGAGAGGGGTAGAGAAATACAGAGAGAAGTAAGGGAGAGAGAGTGGAGAGAGGAGAGAGGGCAGACAAATAGAGTGAGAAGGAAGAGAGTAAAGGCAGATGGACGAGAGAGAGAGGAGAGCAGATAAAGAAATACAAAGAAAGGAGAGAGAGGAGAAAGGGTAGAGAAGTAGAGAGAGAAAGACAGAGAGGTTAGAGAAATAGAGAGAGAAATAAGAGAGAGAGGAGAGAGGGCAGAGAAATAGAGAGAGAAAGAAGAGAGAAAGAGAGTAAAGGCAGATGAAAGAGAGAGAGGAGAGTGGATAGAGAAATATTGAGAGAGGAGAGAGGAAGAGAGAGAGAGTGGAGTAGAGAGAGAGAGAGAGAGAGGAGGAAGATATAGGGAGAGATAGGAGAGAGAGAGGGGGAGCAATGCTTAGTCTGACTTGAAAATAATTATATATTTTCCACCACTGCTTGAGGTCGGTGTTCAGGCCTGTGTAAAGACAAAGAATAATGCTTTACAAGGCAAAACATACCCCCTACCATCCAGTTCATTCACAGCCACAAGTTAAATATAAAAACAAGATAGCAAGATAAACTACTGCTTATTTTCATGGTCGGTGAAACTCTTTCATGTGAACCAATGGCGCAATACAATCTTTCAAACCTTATTTACTCTCGTTTGGTTTATTTGCTTCACTAAGTAGAGGGTGACCGCAAAAAACGGGTATTTTTAAGTGCGTATTGCCAGACATGAGCAAGTGGCAACACTGCGAGACAGTGACCTTGAGCAAGTAAACATTTCGCCATTTTAGTAACGAGAATGAAATTCACAGTATCCCAGCTGAGATGTTGCAGCAGTCAATGAGGAATCTTAACAGCAGATTTCAAGAATGCATTCGTACAGGAGGACGCCATCTACAGGACGTAATTTAAAAAAAATGAAAATTCCATCATTGTTTCTTAAATGGCATGTTTTAAGGTTTCAATTACTATGAATTAAATATTTTTCTTCCATCACTCTTGGTTTTATTGGATTGTTAAAAAGTTCCCATTTTTTTTTGGGTCACCCTATACTAAGAAATAGAAAACTCTCATTAAAAACAAAGAACCATGGGCAGAACACATGAGCAACAAGGAGGCTTTGAAGAAAATGGAAGTTGGATATTTTGGGAGCCATTATCAGGAAGGTCGGCTTAGTTAATGATTATGCATGAATGGTTGGAAAAACAGGGACAAAGATAGATGGTAAGTGTATGGGTCACTTCCTGGCAAGATGTGGTCCACCTTAAACAAATTCACGCCATCGGCACTTTCTTCTACTCTGATTTTCTTTCACCTGCAACCAACTCTTGAAAAGCCAAACGGCAATAGGGAATGGATGACAGCAGCAGGTTTTGGTGAAACTGGAAACTTCTAGTCCTGAACCTGCACGTTGGCGACGAATTAAGTCACCAACGCCATCATCATAAACGAATCGATATAAAGAAGAAATTAAATTCTTGGTCTCGAGATAAAGCTTACAACGAAGTCTATAGATTTAATAAGATGACCCGCCAACTGTTGTTATTCCAGCGGCTGTAACAATTCTTTGAGTCCAGCCTACTAAATACGGCTTTGTCACAGCTGACTAGTTTGCAGAGTGTAGTCTAAACGTGAAGACAATTTGGAAGCTCGCTCTGCAATAAAGCTTTGTGTTGACACGCCCGTCTCCCGATAAAGGCAGTCCAGTACACTCCCAAGCAAGACTTGAGGTGTATTTTCTGACGGCAACAATACATTCTGTCTCAACAGGTAGTCCTTTCTTCTTGCTTGCCTTTACTAACTTGTTGAAAAGTTCCTTAAATTTCCTTTCTAAGTTTGCCCCTAACACAGTGTTTACTCATTCCCCCACGAGAATGAGATGTGACACAAGGTCTTTTTTAAAGTGGGGCCCCGAGCGCGTGCACCCGGGCGGGGACAAAAATTGCCCACAGCCCCTCGCAACCGTCGGTTGCGCTGGCCTCGGTGCGAGCACCGATCCCTCCCTCTTGTGCAATGGTAGGGAGCGGCCTAGGGTAACTGTTCCCCAGTTGCCCCCTAACACAATATCATCCACGTATCTTGGTTATGCCGTTATCATATTTGTGGACATGCCATTTATCGAACAAAAATCATTTGCATAATTTCTAGAGAATTGTCATTCCCACCCACTCATGTCTTATTTTATATAATTTGCGGCCAGCTTGCCTTAGTCTTCTCACTGGCAACATCCGCCTGATAGTTTGTAGGGTTTTATTAAGAAAACTAGCATTGGGAAAAAATCGATAATTGTGTATGTTTGAAGAATTCACGATGCTCTTCAACTCCGCCCTCTTTTTCACCATCGATCTAATTCTAATAATCTTTAATTCCAATCATCATCATCATCTTCTTCTTCTTCTTCTTCTTCTTCTTCTTCTTCTTCTTCTTCTTCTTCTTCTTCTTCTTCTTCTTCGTGATTTCCTCAGTCTACTTCTTCACCTTTTCTTTCTCCTTTTTTCTTCTCTCTCCTGCTTTCGTCTCTATCTCCTTCACTTCGTTTCATAAACCTTCTCTTTCTCTTTCGCTTCCTTTATTTCCCTTTCCCTTCTACCCACTTTCATCATCATCATCATCATCATCATCATCATCATCATCATCATCATCATCATCATCTCTACTTACCTTCTTCACCTTTTCTTCTTTTCCTTCTCTCTCCTGCTTTCGTCTCTATCTCCTTCTCTTCATTTCATACACCTCTTTCTCTTTTGCTTTCTTCGTTCCCCTTTATCTCCTACCCACTTCCTACCCTTTCATCATCATCATCTCCTCCTCCTTTTTTCACACTTCTCCTCCTCTATTTTGTCTTTTCTTCTTTTCCGTACGCTTCTCTCCTCTCTTCTTTTGTCTCTTCCTTCCACTCACTGCTACTGTCTTTTATATTCTACGTTTATTTTGCTTGTCTTCTCATAACACACATCCTCCTCCTCCTCCTCCTCCTCCTCCTCCTCCTCCTCCTCCTCCTCTTCCTCCTCTTCCTCTTCTTATTTTTCTCTTCCTCCTTGTCTATATTCTTTTCTTTTTTTTAAAGATTTCCCTTTTATATTCTTATTCATCGTCACCTCTTCACTATTCTTCTCGTCTTTTTCTTCTTCTTTTTCCTATCTTTCTCATTACCCGACTCTGTGAAAAAAAATCCGCCCCGTGTTGTTGTTATTATATTTGTAGCTTTTCTGCTTGTTTAATTCCAATCTTCATCTTCTTCTTCTTGCTGTTTCTATGTTATATATATATATATATATATATATATATATATATATATATATATATATATATATATATATATATATATTATATTCTTCTTCTTTTCTTCCCCCTTCTTCTTCTTCTTCTTCTTCTTCTTCTTCTTCTTCTTCTTCTTCTTCTTCTTGCCATTCTTTAAAATCTCTTTGTTCTTTCCATTTCTACTTCTCGATTTCTTTTACATTTATATTTTGCATTTCTTTTTCAAAATCTGAGATTTGTTTCTTTGAAAACACAAACATGGAAATCGGCAAATTTAATCTTCTTTCTTAATCCGATGTGAATCTGCTTTCATAAGTGACGAATTGTTTAATCTCATTTAATAGGAAATTCCGAGCGCTCGTAATGTCATCATGGAACAGTTTCATGATGACATCACGTCTTACTCAACTGCATCATTGATCAGGTGACCTTTAAAAGTCATTAATTCACGTTTTTGTTAATTTTTTTTTAACAAGGAACTATTGAAATATTTAAATAGAAACTTTTCTAAGAAGTTTCTAATGAAAAAATATTAATAGGTTTTTAACAGTAAAATTTTAATAGAAAAAAATTTAATAAGAAGTTTTAAATACAAAGTGTTCTAAAGATATTTTTAATATGTTTTTTTAATATAGTTTTTTAAATGTTTTTTTTTTAATATGATTTAATATGTTTTTTTTAATGGAAAATTAATGCAAAGTTTTTAATACGCTGTTTTTATTGGCAGGTTTTAATAAGAAAATTTTAATAGAGATTTTTTTAAACAGGAAGGTTAAATAAGAATTTTAATTAGATAATCTTTTATTTTAAATTTCTTTTTAAGAATAATTTATTTAAATAGGAATACATTTTTGAATAAATATTTTTAATAATATGAATAAAAATATAATATAATAAAAATTTTGATAATAATAATAAGTAATATTAGAATGAAGGTTTTCAGAACAGTTTTTAATAATACGTTTTTAAATAGTACGGAGCTGTCGATAAAAGTGACTCACCTGATTTTTTTTTTACTTAAAAATTCGCCTATTCTCGCCTATTGTTTTTGGGGTCAAACTAATTTTTAATCTTACTAATATAAAGACCCCTTCCCGACCACCTAGTAAAAAAGTTTACTCACCCTAAGGTATTTTATTGATAATTATACTTTTGGATATAAATGAGATTTAGGGAAAAAATCCGTGCAAAAAAAGCGACTCACTTATTTCCTGCAACTAGTAATCAATAAAAACATTACTGAACAGCTTTAAATAAAGAATAATAGAGGTATAATTTATTTAAAATAGGTAATATAGTTCGAAATATTTAATAATCTATGGGTCCTCCTTTATTTTGAATAACCTTTTCAACCCTTTTTGGCATTGACTTGATTAGGTTCCAAGCATTGAATTCCATTCGGATATGAAATTCACAATCAAATCCTCTTTGTTGCTCAACTGCTTTCTCGAGAGTCTGTACTTTATAATGCTCCATACGTTTTCTATGGGGTTGAGGTCAGGAGATTGGGGTGGCCATGTCATAACACTCACCTGCTTCTCATCAAAGTATTCCTTCATCAATTTTTATTTGTGACAGGGAGCATTATTCTGCATAAAAATGAGCTTGGTGGGGTCGATTTGCACCCTTTCAGCAGAAGGGAGCAAACAAGACTCTAAAAATTTCTTATACTGCTCGCTCCTGAGGGTCTTTTCAATAGGTTTTAAGAAACCAGTTCCATGAAAAGAAAAGCATCCCCAGAACATTATACAGAACGGATGCTTGACAGTACTTACTGCTAAATTCAAAGAGATTTCAAAGCTTCTTTGGATTTTAGATCGCTTATCCCAACTTTAGCTCAACTTTCGTTTCATCGGAGAAAAGAACATTTAGTAAAAAAAATCAGGTGAGTCACTTTTATTGAACAGCACTGTATATTTTTCAAGTACGAATTGTGATTTATTTGTGAGAATTGATAGGATTTTTTGAATTGTGAATTTTAAAAAAATAGAAAGTTATTTAATAATAAATCTTTTAAACTGCAATTTTTAGAAAGATTTTGAAAGAAATGTTTTAAAAGGAAATCTTTTAATAGCTTTAAATGTTTTAATGTTTTTAATAGGAATTCTTCTATAAGGAAATTTTGATAAAATAATTTTTTAAAGAAGAAAATTTTCATAGGAAGTATCTTAAACAGGGAGTATTTTTATAGGATGTTTTTTATAGGATGTATTTTATAGGATGTTTTTTATAGGATGTATTTTTATAGGATGTTTTCAAATAAGAATTTTTAATACAAAATTTAATATTTGGGAGATTTTAGTAATCAATTTTGATATAAAGTTTTTAAGAATAATTTTTATATTGGATGTTCTTTTAAACACGCATTTTTCAGAAATTTTAAAAAGGAAATATTTTTTAATTATGTAAAACAAAAATGATCCCCCAATTAATACCCATTTGTTTGTTATTCAAATAACAATTGATTTACACGCAAGGTTTGCCAAATTAAGTAACAAATAGCGAATTGAGTTACTTTTGAAAGACGAGTGAAAAAAAAGCTTCGAATTTTCCTAACATTAGTAGACCAAGTTAACTCATTTTAAGAGTAACCCTGAAAGGTTACTAGTCGCGTAATTCAAAATTTAGTAGAGCTGGGATTTCAAATGTAGCCCTATACGGACAACCACAGAAAAAACAGATCGTGATATTTCTACTACGTCACCAAATAAGTCCACTATGAAGAGATGGCCTTGTACTAGACTAAGTTAAATTGAAATATTTAATGGCTTCCATTGAAGACTACATGTGTTTCCCACCGGTGTCAATGATCGAAGTTTGAACCCTGGTAAAAATCAAGGATTCGAATGTTGAATAACAAGAAAGCCAGGCCGATCCTATTTGGAAAATTGGCGCTCACACTCTTCTTCTTACTCATTCTCTGTTTCTCTTCATTTAACTTTGTAACCTACAAAGATAAATTTAGCAGATGTAACGTCTGGGGAGAAAAAAAAACGTTTATAAAACTGTTAGTGATGGTGTTAGTGTTTTTTTGTTGTTGAATTCAGCCATGAGTGGTTTTGCAATGATTGATCTGTGGAAGGTTCGTATGTCCAGTCACGAAATGTGTATCTTTCAGCCCACTGGACTGAAAACCTGACCGTACGGACGAATAGATGGACAGAGAATGGACACTTGCCGGTTGGGGACAGGTTTACCAGATAGCGCTAACTTTCAGAGAAGAGACAGTACCTAAGGCAGGTTGGAGTGATTAGAGAATTCAAGATATAATAAGAAATTAGAGAGATAGAGATAGATAGAGAGAGAGAGAGAAAAGGGTAAGAGGAGAGAGAAGAGTAAGAGGAGAGAGAGAATAGTAAAAGGGGGAAAGAGAAAGAGTAAAAGAAACAGAAAAAGAGTAATGAAAAGAGAGTAATTGGGAGAGTAAGAGAAAAGAAGAGAAAGAGAGAGAGTGAGAGAGAGAAAGAAAGATTAAGAGGAGCGAGAGAGAGAATATTAAAAGGGAGAGAGAGAGAAAAAGAAAGGGTAAAAGAAATAGAAAAAGAGTAATGAAAAGAGAGTAAGTGGGAGAGTAAGAGAAAAGAAGAGAAAGAGAGAGAGAGTAGGAGAGAGAAATAAAGATTAAGAGGAGCGAGAGAGAGAATAGTAAAAGGGAGAAAGAGAAGAGTAAAAGAAATAGAAAAAGAATAATGAGAAGAGAGTAAGTGGGAGAGTAAGAGAGAAGAAGAGAAAGAGAGAGTGCGCGCGAGAGTGAGTGAGTGTGAGAGAGAGAGGGGACAGTTTCCAGAGGTGCACACCGTGCATAGAATAAAGAGAATGATTGAAAATTCTTTTGTGTGCCGTGTCTCTCCACAACTTCCTGTCCTTTGTAGCCTTTAGTAAAATTTGTCCTTTTGTTATGTCTCTTAATTAATATTCTGCCAACCATTTACAGAAGCTCGTTAGGTAGGTTAATGCACTTTAGACTTCAATATGTCCTGTGGGTGTCAAATTTCCCAAGCCTTCTTATCCTCATCATGTGCCTTATCAATTTCAACTGTCTCTTTTCAGTTCAAAGTATAAATATCCTTTTTGTCTCCATTTTCCTTAAAACTTTTTCGGTGTCACATGTTCAGTCCATGGTATTCTCAGCATCCTTCTGTTACCCCAAGGCTTTTCTTCATCTGCGGCATAACAGTACAGTACGTTTTTCTTTGATTTTAACGAAATTTTTCCTGTTTCTCATCTTTTTGAATCACCTTTGGATTTCCGTGCCCGTCTTCTGATCAAAAATTTCCTCCATATTTAAACTGATTTATTTGCTTGGTTTTGGTGTCTTCAATTCGGGGTTCACGTATTGGCCTGTTATTCGATTTATTACAAATATTTTTCTTCTCGCCTTAAACAAGACATTTATCAGTTTCTTTAGTTGATACGCGTATTTCATTTTTAAGTAGACGTTCCCTTTTATTTTAAAATGTATTTATTTCGTCTACCGACCGGTTGAACGTACGGCTCGAAAAAAAGTAATCAAAACATGTACTCACCTCGGGTCCATAGACGAAAGAAATATCTTTTAAAATAAAACGAAACGTTCGATATATATATATAATATATATATATATATATATATATATATATATATATATATATATATATATATATATTGACCACTAATATTATCTATCTATCTATCTATCTATATATATATATATATATATATATATATATATATATATATATACGAGGGTCATTCAATAAATAAGGTGACTTTTTCGGTATAAGGACTTCTAATACAGATAGAAGCTTACTCTTTTTTATTTTTTTTGTTTTACTTCTTTTTCACATGGATTTAATTTATTTTGTAGATTAAAAAAACAAAGATGGCCGACCAAGAAGCATGCTCCAGGATTGAACAGCGGTCAGTTATCAAGTTTTTGGTTGCTGAAGAGTGCAAACCAGTTGACATTCATAGGTGAATGTCAACTGTGTATGGTGCCACATGTTTCAGCCAAAAAATGTCTACAAGTGGGCTAAATTGTTTAAAGAAGGACGGAGCAGTGTTGAGGATGAAGACAGGCCTGGGAGGCCTACAGAAGTGAGGTCTCCTGAGGTGATCGAATCAGTCAATGACCTCATTCAGTCTGACAGAAGGGTGTCAGTGGATGAAATTGCAAAGACTTTGAAAGACATAAAGAACAAACGCAGGAGTCATCAGTCAGAAAGAGTCATCTTGCATCATGACAACGCAAGGCCTCACACAGCAGCCCAAACGGTGAGGACCATCAACGAGCTGGGCTGGGAACTGCTCCCTCATCCCCCTTACAGCCCAGAACTTGCCCCTTCAGACTTTCATCTGTTTGGTCCCTTGAAAGCGTTCACGAGAGGCACGAAGTTTAAAAGTGACGATGAAGTCAAAAGTGTTGTGAGCGACTGGCTGAGACATCAGTCCAAAGATTTTTACGCTGAGGGAATACGGAAGCTTGTGCACAGATGGGAAAAGTGTGTGACAGTGCTGGGAGACTACGTTGAAAAATAAAAAAAAAGTAAGCTTCTTTCTGTATTAGAAGTCCTTATACCGAAAAATTCACCGTATTTATTGAATGACCCTCGTATATATATATATATATATATATATATATATATATATATATATATATATATATATATATATAAATTCCCAAGAGGATAGAATCCAGGTAGAACTCAATGTCCAGGACAGAGTAAGAATATATAATATAAAAGGCTCAAACACTAATATTCCATGGTTATAATTTATTACATTGGAATCGTAATCACGATCCAATTCATCAGACCTAAAAATTAAAAAAGAAATCGGAAAATATAACTCCGGGTATAAAAAATAAAACCCGCTTGAAGATGAAACGGAACTAATGCTTTTAATTTAATTATATAATTAATTTGAAGTTTTTAGGTTCAATTTTTGAAACATGGTTATTACTGTGTAGCTAAAAACATATTTTAAATCGGTTAATTAATATATATATATATATATATATATATATATATATATATATATATATATATATATATATATATATATATATATATATCTTCCAAATATTAATTTTAATGGATTTGCTATATTTGCAGCCTGACGATTGCGTCTAGCATGAAAAAGCCTGTCGTCTCTGAGTGTTGATGTCAATGTTCACTTTCATATATATATATATAATAAAATGGACAAGTCCGACAATTATTTAAAGACATTTTTATATATATCATTCTTTTTATAGATACAAGTATTTAAGTAAATGCTCTGTTTATAATAAACAGTATTAAATAACATTTACCGGCCTGAATGTCCGAGAAATTTTCATAGAAAATATTCGTCTTAAGAGAGGATTCGAACCTGCATCCTACATGGAACCGTCATATAGCCTGACGTGCCTTACCGCTCGGCCACAAAGGATCGTTCGGTTGGCAAGTTTATAAGCAGCAAATTCGACCTTGCCAACCGAACGATCCTTTGAATTTTACTAGAATCTAAAGTAATTCTAGTAGATTCTAGTAAAATTCTTCTCTTTCATTAATAGTAATAAAGTCTATTTTAGGAATACGCTTTCACAACATCGCCCATGTGACACCGACGTGATTGCATTTCAAAACTGAACGCTGATCTTCAAATGCAGTTATTTTGTTTTGATTATTCTTATGTCTATCGTATTTTCATGTTGACTTGAATATCGTCTAATTTTAATTATGTTTTAATAACTATGTCCTGAAGAAGGTCTACTAGACCGAAACGTCTGACGTCGACATTGAAACAACATTAAAAACAGTAAACTTGCATATTCGGATTATTGGTTTTTCTATATTTTTCCTCATACTGTCGGATCTATATCCACATATTTACTTATATATATATATGTATGTACGTGTGTGCGTTGTGGAGTTAGATAATCGGCACAGTGACCAGAAATAATAATTTTCTCATCTTTGTTCGTGTCACTGTAAATTAAGCAATTCAAATCTATTTTGGAATTGGAACTCGGCTCTCCGATTAACAATTCCGAGCCATTATCCATTATGCCACCTGAAAATCCAAACTTACAGCACCTGGTATTCCTAAATTGTCACCCGTCTAGGTACTAACCAGGCACGATGTTGCTTAACTTCGGTGATTTGACGGTAAACGGTGTTTCAACGGGATATGGCCGTAAGCCCGTTCACCTTTTTGCTATCTCTCTTTTTCTGTTCTGCCAACCATTTAAAGGAGCCGGTCAGGCACGGGTTATCCGCTGCTTTCCTCTATCCTTGACTTCAACATGCCCTGTGAGTGTTAAATTTTCCAAACATTCTTTTCTCACTATGCACCCGAGAAATATCAAGTGCCTCTTTCTGATTTTGTTCATTTTTTTTTGTTTTTACATGTTTCTTAATATTTCGTCGTGGCTCATATGTTCAGTTCATGGTATTCTCATGATCTTCTGATAAAATAAAAATAATGGAAACATGGTCTCATGCCTGTTAAATAAATCATTTGTATTCACAAACATATGTACATGAATTCCAAAAAGTTTAAAAGAAGTAAAAATAGATAGTCTTTAGTTGGTTTGAAATCTTTGGGTAGTTGATTCACAGAAGAAGGTGTAGTTTGGAAAAGACTTTTAAATAGTAGGTCAATGGATAGAAAAATACACTTAAGAGAAAACTTTTATCATTAGCCAAGATTCACTGACCATCTTTGTTGCTGTTGATGATCTGTTTGGAGAAGCCGACTGGTCTTCAGTGAAGATTCACTGACCGTTCAAGTTGTTGTAGCTGATTCGTTTGAATTCGCCGACAGATGTTTATTTCAGCACCCGCTGGGGGAGACACACATCTTTGCTACTTGAAATCTGAAATCTGCTGGTTTTTATGAGAATTTTTTTACCGAAAGTAGGCTCTATAAAAATAGGCTTTCAGTTTACTCTGATTATTCAAATATTTCACACGGTGATGTTAATTTCTGATCAATAGACGATTTGCTTTAAACGGCGAGTTACATGGTGGAATCTTTTTGGCATGTTTGTAATATTTGTTATTGTTGTGGATTCGGGGATGAAATCCGGTATCAAATAAGAACAAACGCCAAGAATGAATATAGGAAATAAGTGTCTTAACGTAATAATACAAACTGGTAATACAGGTTAGTAGTTCTAGGAATGCGGGTTAGTAGCAAAATATATATATAGTCTTTGATATCGACGTATCGCTGTATGAATTCTTACTTAGTCTACGGGCTCGTTACTGTGACTCTTGCACTACCCTCCTCTATTACTACTGTCGGACTTGACTGTTCGGGTATTCACTGGCAGTAGTATATATATACCCTGGGTGAGTCCATTTGTGTAAAAAGGGGAGATCCCTCAACAGTTATTGGGTATAAAATATAATTTGGGCGTGTTTTAATATGGTACGTATATGGGTTGGTAACAGGGTTTTATTTCCTACAATAAATTTTCGACACCAGTTCAGTATTTTCTCAACTATCCGGATACGTTGGTACAGGAGTTGAAAAATTTGTTCGGATAATTCAAAAATTCAGAATAATTAAATACTTAGGTTATCGAAAAAGGACGACGAAAAAGTCATTTTCTAAGAAGAAATTAAGATTTATATGATAAAATAACATAAAACGCTTTGTTCAAGATTTTGTCCAGTTTATTCTTTATGAAAAAATGTATCAATTTTTGTTTTGAAGGCCTTGCATTTTTCTGCCTTTATCTCCCGAAAGTGAATTAAAATAAATGTATTTGTCAATGTGGCTTCTGGTTGAAAGCGCAATCGACTTAATTATTTGTCAATTGTTTTTAGCAAACATAAAGAAAGGTTTTTGCAAATTCTCGAAACGCTTGACTGAGATGAAAAATTTGAATTGGTTTCGTTCGGATAATTGATAAATAGTTGAATGATTTTAATTTTCATATTCATTTCACGTCCGGATAATTGAAGTCCGTAAAATCGACGGCCTGATAATCGAGGTACTTCGGAATATGCAACAATATTAGTCAAAAGGGAGGTCACTCGTGTTTTCTTCCTGTTTTTTTTTTGTTACAGGAAGATATTAATTTAAAAATATACAGGTATTAAGCGGGAGAAAGAATTTAGTTTTTTTTTAAAGAGTAAACATAAAAAACAATTTTTGTCGTAACTAATATTTTATTGCTAACTTTCCGTTAGTACTGTGGAGCACTAACACAGTACAGATTAGTACTGTAACGTTTACAAACACCCCATTCAAAATACAGGGTGTCCATAAAGTTCGTGTGAACTTAAAAAAAATTATAACTTTATTTGTATTTGCGATAGAAATAACCTGTAAAAAATGTGATAAAATTTAATAAACCTAGTTTTAAGTATAGCTAAAATAACTAATGTGATTTCAGGCATTACTGTAAATCAGTTGGCAAATGTTTTCCGTGAACTGCAAAATCGTATTACCCTTTGTATTGCGAATGATGGAGGACATGTGGAAACTTAAATAAAATTTCAATAAAACCTTAAAAAATATAGATTTACTTCTTTCTAATCCTTTTTACAAATTATTTCTGTCGCAAATACAAATAAAGTTATAATTTTTTTAATGTGCACACCAATTTTATGGACACCCTGTATTATAATCATATCACTTAGTTCTTATTTTTCTTGTGACGTAGTCTATTTTTGTTTTTATTGGATAAAAAAAGCAAACAAAACGAACAAAAACAAAATGTTTTGTTTTGGAAAATCGAATTAAATGCCGATATAAAAAATCAATTTGTGAGTTAAAAAAAAATCAAATATGCAAAAATAGCTTTCATTTTCTTTTTAATATGATCTATTGCATGTATATTCCTTTTCTTAGCTAAAGCCTATGATCCAGAATGGTGATGATATTTCATCATTCTAAAAATAACCTTGCCATGAGTGATGATAGAAAAAAAGGATATTTTATCATCCTGGAAATAAAGATGAAAATTTCATCATCTAAATCAATCTAGCCACTAGTGATATTTCATCATTCTAAAATCTGATTATAAAAACGACCCTTCCACTACAAGCGACGGCAGTTAGAACAGTAGGCTCAGTAGAGTGGAGTAGTCAGTAGAGTAGCAGTAGTAAAAGGGACCACAACACATCGTATCACTGTCGCTCCCCAAATCGAAAGATGACGATTTTAGACGCTATCCTTAACAAAGAAATTCTCGGAATAAGAAGAAAGAAGTAAGCATAAACTTTTAAAGAAACAAAAGAGACAATAACACTGAAAACATTTTTAACAGACACAATACCAATATTGTAATTAACATCATGAAAGAAAAATACACATTCTTGTCATTTATGTCAACACGTATCTCAAAGTCATTATTGTTTGTTATTGTTGTACGTTTTATTCATTTCGTTTTCAGTAAAAATGAGAGAACTTCATTAACAGCCTCAACATCCAAGCCGTTACAAACTTTTAAAGGTAACTCTCTAAACAATAATCAATGGAAGACAAGTGGTCATGCTGCCTGAAAGTAACAACTAGTGTAACTGTCTGCCATTCCCATTAATCCTAACAATGATGGAAAGCACATTTGGAAAGAAAACGAGAGAAAGCGAAATCATGCGAGACTCGAGATACGACCAGAAAATAAGATAAAATATTCAGTGAGCATAGAAAACAATTTATAGCAAATAATAAAAAATAAATGTACAAGTTTGGTTGGTGTACAAAATTTTTGTACTTGAAATGTACAGTTATACGAGTCTTTTCTTAGGATGATGAAATATATCCTGGTTGTGAAGGCTGAATTTTGAGAGACGTTAACACAACATCTTTCTACAGTGACAAGCTGATGAAAAAGCGGCTGAGCCTCAATGTACACAGAGAGTAAAATATAGGAGGAAAGGGATTACGACTGCCTTATTTACACCCCTGCAAGCAATTCTCATTGGCTACGCGACGTCTATTTTTGGCCACAGAAATTAGCGTGACATGTAGGTTTTAATTTCCGCTAAAATCCGAACATCTTTTATGATCAATATGATTTCACTGTTCACATTCTAAAAAAATCGTAGAGTTTAACGAAAATGTAAAAATCTGTGTTCCACACTTATTTTCGTGGCTAAAAATAGATGTGACATTAGGACTACCTCCATCCCCCGAACAATGAGAATCGCCCACGGGAACACATGGAAAGAAGTAGCGATCCCTTCTTTAGCTATTTTTTTTACAAGCGTCTTCTTTTTTCTTAGTGAGATATCGACAATAGTGGACGTCACGTGAAAGACTTCATTAGCAACTCACAATGAACTGCTCACATTTCATATCAACGCAAGCGGCTCCAAATCCTGTCCATTCTTCAGGTACGGACAATTTATATTCAAACCACACATGGGCATTCTTTTCTTTGTCATTCTTTTTCATACATTCAACAATGATTTAGTCTTGTATGGATGCGAAGAGTGATTATCTCTTTTTGGTTCAGACGAAGTCACGAGAATCATATGACGATCGGTAAGTGACGTCTGTTCGGCGAGTGAAAAAACCTCAGTTGTCATGTAAGAAGCGTAGAAGCAAGACATATCTGTCAACGTCAGTTGCTGACGATTGCTCGCTAAGGCGCGAGACGTCATCTCAAACCCACAGTGGTAGGGAGAACAGAAGAGCTTACATGGTACTCGAAGTTCGTTGAACGTACCATCAGCCCAGCCATTTTTTCTTAGGGAAAATATTACAATGAAGACACTCACTTCTTTTCTTGGCACTCTGCTTGTTTTATTCATATCTGACAATTTCTCTGCATGGGATAAATTTGTGACATGTATTCATATATTTTTATATAATTTACTGTACGACATAGCGTTTTATAAAATCTCTTTGAGAATAATGCGAGTTTGTCATTCCTTTCTTTCAGATAATCTGATCCAGCCGTGTATTAAGTTGTTACTAAGACACGGATATAATAGTGTTTTGAAAAGGAGGAAATGCAAACTGGAAATATTCGGTCTTTCCTTGCATTTCTCATGCGTCTTATTCATTGGTTGTTAACTCAGCACATATGATTTTTCTCATTCTTTTTTCTCCTCTAGCATGCTTGCAATAACCACTTCACTCCAGGGCCTTTTGAACAGGAGTAGAGGTTTATCCCTTGTTTCCTGTTTAGGATTGAGATTTGGTTCATTCTAAATTCTGTTTCAATACACTTCTAACGTCTCCGCTTAAACTGTGAAGCTTTTATTATTTATTTTACTACTTATTTATTTTAGAAAATAGAAGTAGATAGGTTCGCCTATCGCCCGGTTCATACTGCTCCCCGTTCTTTTGAACAGGAGTAGAGGTTTATCCCTTGTTTCCTGTTTAGGATTGGGTTTCCGATTCCTTTGAAAAACTCCTTCCACTAAATATTTCTAATCTATCCTCCTAAACTCTGAAATAGATACTATTCATTTCCACAATAGAAGTAGATAGGTTCTCCTATCGCCAGGCTCATACTCCTCCCAGGTCTTTTGTACAGGAGTAGAGGTTTATCCCTTGCTTTCTGTTTATTAATACCTTACCGGTTTCTTTTAAAATCTACTTCAACTCCGTATTTAACGTCTCAACCTAAAATTTGAAATTTATACTGGGTTTCCGGTTCTTTCTAAAGTTTTTTTCCTTCTCTTTCATTTCCAGTAGCAACCACCTCCCTTGCGTCTTAGTGGCATTATCGCCTTGCTTGAATTGATAAAAAAATAAAAAAATACTCTACAATCTTAGAGTGAGCGAAGCACAGACTTGGAAGTCGGGATTTTCTCGCAGACTGACTACACGGGAGAATCTTAATGTTGTTTAGCAAATAACTTTGAAAGGCTCAACAGTATTTGGTAACAATAAGTTGATAATTTCCTGAAGAAAGTTACGGCTCTCATTCCATACGTTTCTCCCACAGTTATTACAGACATTCTTTACTTTATTTTCAAAACTTCCTTATCAGAGGCCTTGCTGTTGGACGTAGTTTATCGTCTTACCCAGGACGCGGATGTAGTTTATCGTCATACCCTGTACGCGGATGTACTTTATCGTTTTACCCAGGACGCGGATGTAGTTTATCGTCTTACCCAGGGTGTGGATGTAGTTTATCGTCATACCCAGGGCGCGGATGTAGTTTATCGTCTTACCCAGGGTGCGGTTGTACTTTATCGCCTTACCTAGGGCGCGGATGTAGTTTATCGTCTTACCAGGAACGCGGATGTAGTTTATCGTCTTACCAGGAACGCGGATGTAGTTTATCGTTTTACCGAGGACGCGGATGTAGTTTATCGCCTTACCTAGGGCGCGGATGTAGTTTATCGCCTTACCCAGGACGCGGATGTACCTTATCGTCTCACCAGGACATTACTTTACGGTCATAGGTTCGTAATTTACACAAATATCATGACTAAAACCAGAAACTCCTTGTAGCTAGTTTACAGATGAATTTAGAAAGTCACTTTCGTAATTATTAAAATTTAACTTGCCATTTGCAAAATAATTAAGAAAAACATATAATGATATCTTCAAATACGATACTAAAGAATTGGATTAATTTGTTTTTTTAAGATTTATCAATTTTTTGCAAGTTATTTTAAAGGCAGAAAATATTTTTAGATTGTAAGAAGTTTTGGTAGATAATAATGGTTTACTGATACAAATCCTGCTAATTAACCCGTAGCTGGAGGGAGAAGAGGTGGATTTATATCTTTCCCAAGGGTATTTTCTATGAAAATTTCTCGGACATTCAGGCCGGTAAATGTCATTTAATAATGTTTATTATAAACAGAGCATTTACTTAAATACTTGTATCTATAAAAAGAATGTTAAACATAAAAATTTATTAAAATAATTGTCGGACTTTGTCCATTTCATAATGTGTGACATCATATATATATATATATATATATATATATATATATATATATATATATATATAATTTCAATATATATATTATATAAGCGCAGTACTTACTGGAAAATGTTCAATAACACAAATCTATATAGTTACCAGTACTGTTACCTACATTGCCATCAACCCTAAGTATGCGAGGAGATAAACCATTAACACTTCAATATCCTTTTATAACGACTACCACTACTTCAGTTACCAATATTGTCGTTACCACCTTAGGTACCTACCGAAAAATAACTACTACTATTATTATCACTTCATATCCTCCCGAAAAGCATTAGTACTTCTGTTTTGCATGTCTTCGTTTTCGTTATTGTATTATTTATTTATTACCACCTCCATTGTTTATTTATTACCTCTTCCATTGTTTATTTATTACCACTTCTATCATTATCGTTATTATTATTATTTATTTAATACCACTTCCATTATTTATTTATTACTACTCCGTTGTTTATTTAATACCACTTCCATTATTTATTTATTACCACTTCCGTTGTTTATTTATGACCACTTCCATTGTTTATTTATTACCACTTCTATCATTATCGTTATTATTATTATTTATTTATTACCACTTCCATTGTTTATTTATTACCACTTCTATCATTATCGTTATTATTATTTATTTATTACCACTTCCATTATTTATTTATTACCACTTCCATTGTTTATTTATTACCACTTCTATCATGTCACTATTTATTACTACTATTATTATTTTAATTTATCATTATTTATTATTATTTATTATTACTATTATTATTTCACTACTATTATCATTATTATTTATTACTACTACTGTTATTACCACTTCATATCCTCCCCAACACCATTAGTACTGCTTTTAACTATTTTTACCATTGCCATCGTTCTCATTATTGTAATTATTATTTTCACCATCAATGTTTTTTGTTTACTACAACTATCACCATAATTATCATTGTCATTATTGTCACATTTTTTGACCATTATAGTTTCCTTCCCCATCAACATTAGAGTTAAATTTACCGTTAACGCACCAATAACTATTATTACCAATTATAATATCAATTATTAATACTATCAATATAATTGCAGTCGTCTACACTACACAAGCAATCGGCGTTGAAAATAAAACCATCATCATCACCGTCATATTCACACAGAGAACCCACTTAAGCAATGTGGGGGGATGTAAGGCCCAGTCAAATATATGTGCATGTATACATATGTATATATGTATGTGTGAAGAGAGTGTTATTCCGTTTGACGAGACAGACGGCCAATATGAAAAGAGCCAAGAGCACCCCTGCTTATCTCCCCTTGTTGGAAGAACTTCGCTACATACAGTCTCAACACCGAGATAGGATTACAATTGCGTATGTATGTCTGCTCGAACGCATGCATATATATCTGCGCCTAATCTCGCATTTTTTTAACATGTGTGTGTTTGTGTGAACCATAATGCATACACCTGTATGTATGTATATATTTATGTCTGCGTGCATATGAGTGCCATCCCAAAACGGAAACGGAACAGAATACCCTCCACACCGCTAAACATAAGCAAACACAAACTAACATAAAGAGATTCAATTTTTAAAAATAAATCAGTTTGTCTGATGATCGCAAAAGCCTGAATCCCAGGGTTACAAACTCATATCCATACAAACTAATATATATATATATTTTTAAAGACATTTATAATGTTTAACGTTCTTTTTATAGATACATGTATTTAAGCAAATGCTCTGTTTTATAATAAACAGTATTAAGTAACATTTACCGGCCTGAAAGTCCGAGAAATTTTCATAGAAAATTTTCGTTCTCCGACAGGAATCGAACCTGTATCCTATACGGAACCATCATTTCGCGTGATGTGCCTTAACCGTTCGGCCACGAAGAAGCGTCTGGTTAGCAAGGTCGATTTTACTATCTTTGCTAACCAGACGCTTCTTCGTGGCCGAACGGTTAAGGCACGTCACGCGAAATGATGGTTCCGTATAGGATACAGGTTCGATTCCTGTCGGAGAGCGAAAATTTTCTATGAAAATTTCTCGGACATTCAGGCCGGTAAATGTTATTTAATACTGTTTATTATAAAACAGAACATTTGCTTAAATACTTGTATCTATAAAAAGAACGTTAAACATATTATAAATGTCTTTAAATAAATTGTCGGACTATGTCCAATTCAAAAATATATATATATATATATATATATAAATTATAACATACTTATGTTATAACATCAATACAAAAATAGCCATTTTGTTTCAACACTTCTGGTTTATTTTCAAGTGATGGTGTTGATTGTAAAATAAAAACTTTTTAAAGAGTTCAAAACCAACCACTACCCCCCCCATTAGGGAGAATATTTTTATGTAAGATGTAATGGCCAATCAAATTACAAGTATTTGATAATTCAAATAACTTGACAACGGACCCTAGATACAATTTATTAATGCTTTAAAATTAATATTACATTATATAGGAAATTGGAGGGCAATTAATTAATCTCCAATTTATTATGTAATTAAAAAATAAAAGTTACAAATATTAAACTCTAAATATAACCATGCATCAAGTTTAGAAACTTACAAAATTATTCTAAGAGAAAACGGAGAAAAATTTGTTAATTCAAATAACGCGACAACCGGCCCTGATTTCACCCAAAAGAACGCGGGGCTGCCACTAGTACTCAAGGGGCTACAGAGAGTGAGAGTGAGAGTAAAGAGGGGTATTTGAGGAAAGGATAAAGACAAGCACAGGGATCAAAATCAAGGCACCCTATAAATATATATATATATATATATATATATATATATATATATATATATATATATATGTATATATATATATGTATGTGTGTAGCTGATGCCTTGACCTTGATATATATATATATATATATATATATATATATATATATATATATATATATATATAACACAGAGAATAATATATCCAATACAAACCCATCACGATACTCAAGTTCAACAGGCAAGACAAGGCCGCTACTAACGGATGACTCCCATAACAGAATAGCATCGTAATGTCCTTACGTGCCTGTCAAAAAACATTTTCTCAGTTACTTTCTTATTCACAGTCGAAAGTTAGTAATTTGTTTAAGACTAGATTTTTCTCCTCCTTTCTGAGCTAATGTTACACCGATGTACACATATAAAATATATAGTCAATAAATCCATAAAATCGTAATTGATCGATTCAAAAGTTTCGTGTCAAACGTCACTTCAGGGCCAGATGTTCGATAAATCTCTCTTTCTCTATATATATAAAAATATATCTTGTATAAATATACAGGGTGTTTCAAAAGTAACTCCCTATTTATCCGAGGTGAGATGAATAGGACAACGTCGGGTAATTGAGTGGCGATCACGAGCACCAGACTTAACACCACCAGATCTTTTTTTTGTGGAGTGTACTGAAAGATCTTCTTTACAGGATCGAGCCAAAATCAATTCCTGTGTTAAAATACTCAAATTAATGTAGAAATTAACGTAGGAATTAATGTAGAATTAATGTAGAATTAATGTAGAAATTAACGTAGGAATTAATGTAGGAATTAATGTAGGAATTAACGTAGAAATTAATGTAGAATTAATGTAGCAATTAACGTAGAAATTAATGTAGCAATTAACGTAGAAATTAATGTAGAAATTAATGTAGCAATTGACGTAGAAATGAATGTAGTAATTAACGTAGAAATTAATGTAGGTTTTAACGTAGAAATTAATGTAGGAATTAATGTAGAAATTAATGTAGAAATTAATGTAGGAATCTGTCAAATGGTTTGTAGAAGTGTGGCCGATAGGGTTCAGATTTGTGTTGAACATGAGGGGAATATTTTGAACATGTTAAATAATTTGTTAATCATAACAAATCTTGTTGTTTTGATGGGACAATACTTAAAATTTCCTTAAACTACTTTAATTTATTTTTGTTCAATAAAGTTTTATATAGGTATAAATTGTCTTTGCCGTTGTTTGGACATAGATCGCCATTGAGCAAATACAGGTGATACCATTATTGAATTAAGTAGACCATAGAGAAAACGCATATATGTAGTAAGTAGCTGATGTCTAATCGATCGTTATTTCTATTCTATCCTCTATTACTATTCAAGTCTTCTATTTCTACTCTATCCTCTATTACTATACGGAGCGCTATTCTCTACTATATTCACTATACTATGCCACTATTCGGATCACGATACGGATTACTGTTCGAGCGAGTATTATCGAGCAAGTATTATCGAGCAAGTATTATTAGTGCGAGTGTTATTCGAAGGCATCTGACACCAGCATTGTTCAACGGCGTTACTGTAGTTGTAACTGCGATTACAAAGTCTCTACTACAACGAGCATTACAAAAGTGACAACGAGTATTCGTTGACATCACAAAAAAAGTTAATAAATAAAAGAATGGCGTTGCTTTTGCCGCACCTTGTCTATATTCAATAAATCGATAAAAGTTCGAGTGATTCATCATCATACTTGATCGATTCGAAAGTTTCACGTCAAAACTCACTTCCGGGTCAGATGTTCGATAAATCTCTCTCACTCTCTAAAGAGGCCGTTTGACCAACACAAGGACTGACCAAAATTAACGATAAAAACAAATGAAAATGACAACGTTCTCTTTCTTCAAAAACAGTCATTCACTGCTGTAGTTCACTGCTACTAACAAGCAGGGATTTTTCTCCTGATGATGGCCATGCTGGCCGAAACTAGTCGAGGAATATACTTGAAATAATAAAACAAAAATATTATATATACTATACAATGTGTCTGAAAATTTTAATTTTTTAACATTTTTTTAGTGTTTAAAACATATATATGAATATATTTTATATAAGTATAGATAAAATCTTTATGTATTGAATTATTTTGAAATTTGTTACCGAATTTTGCTAGGCTTAATCTAAATATTAGGCTTGCGTTTTCTTCCATCCCCTATGAAGGGTGTCCGTTGATAGTGTGATCAATAGTTTGTGAGACAAATATGCTGGCTACCGTTTTATCGATCAGAAATATTTTCTCCCTTATCAATGGTCTGTTTTATGCAAGTGGTATGTGTATTGATTTCAAAAGGATTTGTTTTGTTATAGTTCAAGATAAAATTCGATACTTTTGAAAGTTATCTATCTTTAAGTGCTAACGGCCGTCGTTGGAGATTGGTTGTCCACAAGCTAGCACCGAAAGAAACTTTTTAAAAGATAGTTTCTAAAACTTTTCGTTCCATAATTCCATCAAAATTCGCTAAGTATCAGAATCCACACACATGCGCACAAGCGCACGCGTAGGCGCAATGAAGTGAATCCGTAATCGAGTGGAAACAAAAGGAACTGTCAAAATGCTTTAAGAATGCGTTCCAAAGAACGAAACGCCAAAAAAAAAAAAACATAAAATTGCCAAAAACGAACAAAACAAAGAAAAAAGAAATTGGTATTCTTCTTATGTAAGTCGCTTTAACCAAAGTTTTTTTTTGTTTTTGATCGTTTTATTTACTCTCGAAGAATAATAATAACTGCAGAAAAATAAAGAAAGAAAGAAAAAAAATCTTGTAATTTCTGATTCTATCTCTGCGCATGCGCACTGAGAACCTTTAATTCAATTTTCGAAACTTGAGTTAGTTTGGACTGTTTCCCAGTTATTCTTTTCGGAACGAATTCACAAAAAGTCCTGGAGGACAGTTGATTGCATCTGAAAAAGGATTAATTAGTTAATTGAACCGATTGCATATGAATTTAAATGATTAATTAAAATTTTAATTAAATCCATGACAGAAGTTTCTTGTACCCAGCACGTATCAAAACAGCTGGGAATCCCCCACCAATTACCCCTGTTGTAATTAACGTCGAAAACAATATACGTATGATAGTTGAAACAATGTTAGATCAGTGGACAGAGGTCTGCGAGATCTGTTTCATCTACAAATGGACGTTTCTCTTTTTATTTGGTTATAACAAGTTAAAATGAGTTAACCCTTAACATTTTAAAATGAGTTAAGCCTTTAACAAATTGAAAACATGCACATCAATCCACGTGATTAGGGCACCTCAGCGTGGTGTAATGGTTAACAAGCTTGTCTTGATAGAACTATTACGACTGAATAGTGAGTTCGATACTCACTGGGTGCCCCAAAACGTTCGGCTTTGTGCCGCATCTAAGCTGCGCTTAGAAAATGACCATAAATCCATGTGATTACTTAAATCATGACTTTTTTTTATTGGTATAACGGAAGTTATTATTATATTAAAAGGACTATCCCAAACATAGTTGTTTCAATTATTTCGTTTCGGGTGGAAGACTCTTCGATCTTCCTTGTGATATAACTTTCTAGGTCACGTGTTTTCATTAATTTACGAAATATTCGGCAAAACAGGATAGATTGATTGATTTGCTATTTACGGTTTATCAACCATTAGGAGGTTACTTAAAACCAGAAAATATTTTTAGATTATAAGATTTGGTGGTGGGTGACTGAAAATAATACTAATTTAGTGACACAAATCCTACTAATTAACCCATAGCTGGGGATTCATACAATTCCCATGTGTATTTGCGCGTGAATGTATATAATGAACCCAATTGGTATTGAACTCGGTTTTTCGATTTCCAATTTCGAGTCATCACCACCCCCACATCCAAGATTACAGTAGCCGGTATTCTCAAGCGGCTACTCATCCAGGTACTGAAAACGGATCGACGTCGCTTACCTGGTGTTCGTATGAGAACATCGGACAAACAGGTGCATTTCTATTGAAGTGATCTTCACTCTTCTTTCTTTTTATATAACCATTGATTCAATTAGCAAAGATTCATGTAACAAAATCATTTTGAAGATACACGTTGATGAAATGTTATTTTTTCAAACATAGCCCCATTAAAAAAAGTAATTTTGTACTTAAATATACAAGATTTTGTTGAAATATCTTTTTTTTTCTGTCACTGTTCTATTAAAAAAGTAATTTTTTACTTGAAAATACAGGAAGATGCTGGAATTTTCTTTTTTTTCAATTAAAGCCTTATAAAAAAACTTATAGTAAAAATTTGGTCATTTAGTTTGATTATAGAAGTGGGTCGAGTTCAGAACTTTCCTGTTCCTTATCGTAAGCATAACAATATTTTTGTGACAATTTAACATTAACACTTGTCCGGATTTACATATGTCGAAGAATCCCTGTTTCAAGATATTACTTCTTTTCAGGTTTCCAAAGAACACGAGGAAGACCGGTGGAAACATAAAATATTAGATACGAGCCATAATATTTCGTGCAATTCTGACATTATCAAGGAACAACGAAAACAATTCCGGAGATCCCATCGGCTGGAGGAAATCTGGAGATCCCATCGGCTGGAAGAATTCTGGAGATCTCATCGGTTGGAGGAATTCTGAAGATCCCATCGGCTGGAAGAATTCTGGAGATCCCATACAACAATCGAATCACGAAGAAATATTCTCGTCCATTAATGAAAGGAATAATATCATATGTTCATATATTTCTATAAAAAAACAGAGAAAAATGAGACTTTTATCATCACTTCATTATTCATATGGTGTGTACGATATTATTTTCCTAGGTACTAGAATTTCGCGCCCCTTACGACATCTGTCTGCCACGCATCCCTTATTTCCACCCCTTACAAAATCATCCCCCTTCGCGCCATTTATTTTGGCCCATTACTGTTTCTCTCCATTTTGCGACCCTTAAAACACCTTTCTTACAGCATCTGTTTATTTCGCCCCCTTATAGCATCTGATTATTTCGCCATCTTCAGAGTATGTATCCGTTTCGTTTC
The DNA here is from genome assembly GCA_964036315.1 of Acanthosepion esculentum. Taxonomy (NCBI): domain Eukaryota; kingdom Metazoa; phylum Mollusca; class Cephalopoda; order Sepiida; family Sepiidae; genus Acanthosepion; species Acanthosepion esculentum. Next base: position 5,295,306 of record OZ038489.1, read on the forward strand.
CACTTATAGTATCTACTCATTTCACACACTATGAAACATCTCTTACACTCGCACCCCCTTACAGCCGCAATCCATCTTGTGATTCTAACAGTAGCTCTCCATGTTACTCAAAGGGTAAGTTGGAAGCTGTATGCCATATTTTTTGCTACATTGTAGATTTAGATAAACGCAAACAGTCATCGATTCCCCCTGCGATGAAAAGTTCTTCGTTTCGTGTGCGAAATCTAACAGCGCAAAAGAAAATTCAATGATTGATTCGCCAAGGAGATATTTCGTTCGATTAGCGAATACGAGGTAGCGAACGGAGGAAGATCAATTGTGGTAATCGCGAAGAATATACAAAGCTTTTCAGCACTTTACGAGTACTGATATTGTTTATTCGAGCCGTAAAGTCTGACAGTTTAGACTAATTTCCCAAGTGACTTTTCCAAGTCCGACATCAAGTACGCTACTCAGACAAAGCAAGGTTAAAACATCAATAATTATATGTGAGGAATTTGGATCACCAAGCACACACACATACACATACATACGTACATATACACATGCATACATATACCCCCTATATAGAGAGTACGGTGGTGTAATGGATAGCGCCTCGGATTGAGGAATCGGAGAGCGAAGTTCGAATTCCAGTCGAATCTATTACATTCACTTACGTGCTAATACCCTTGGAAAAGGTATGGATCCTCTCATTCTTCCCCAGCTATGAGTACATAGCAAGATAGACGGGATTCTATAGCCATGAATGGCAACTGGTCTAAGAGAAGGACAGCTCTGAATTGAATACACGTGATAGTACTTGACGTAATTTTCAGTTGACAATATGAATACAATAGCATTTTCTAAATTCTTCAAGTTGCTAAAGACACCCGCTCATATATATATATATATGTATATATATATATATATATATATATATATATATATATATATATAATTCCAGTCGAATACATTACATTCACTTACGTGCTAATACCCTTGGGAAAGGTATTAATCCTCTTCTCCCTCAACGATGGGTAAATAGCAGGACAGACTGGGTTATATAGCCTTGGATGGCAACTGGTCTAGGAGAATGACAACTCTGAATTCAAAACCCGCGGAAGTTTGTTTGAGAACATTTTGGCATGTAGGACAACAAGTCTCTGTGTCCGACCCTTCAAAAAGTGCGGTTGGTTCTGCACAAAGCCTTCACCATTATAATTAAATCATATGTGCTGTGTCTGGCTGTCGAACTGAGTTGCTTGACCCTCATACGTCGAAAACAATGGGAGATTCCATTATTTATATTTATATATATATATATATATATATATATATATATATATATATATATATATACATATACATATATATATATATATACATATATATATGTGTGTGTGTGCGTGTGTATGTGTGTGTCTGTGTGTGGTTGTTACTGTTGATCTGGTGCTGCTGATATGTATCTTGAAATTCTAGATAATATCCAACAATGAATCTGCAATATTATGAATCCTGACCTGGCATTTCGGCCTCAATCATTCTTCCACCGCCAGAACGCAGCTTCCCTCTGCTTTTATACAAATATTTTTTATGGCAATTGTTCTGATGAAGTTTCCGCTTTGGTGCCTCAACTTCATGAATTTTAGCGTAGGTATTCGATTGGCCGTTAGGTTTCATCATTTTACAGCTGAAATTGCTAAATGTAACCGTGGGTTCTATTCTGATAGTTTCTTCCCTTGCACTTCTCACCTGTGGAACTCTTCCCCAGCTTCTTTCCCATCAATAACAATCTTCTAAAATTGAAATCAAACTCCAATCATCATCTGTCTCCTTGAATTGTATTCTTTTTATTGTCTTTTCGCCATTCCGTAATGTTTTCTCAGTCTCTTTCATCCATGGTCTTTTATTCTCAATAACTCCGTGCGTCTTAGGGGCTTCATCGCCTTACTTGGAGTGAAATGATAAAAAACCTATCTACTTTAAATAGGTCAGTGTATGCATCACTTATATATATAGTTCTAACAAATAAGTGGAGATAAGGGAATGGAACCTAGAATATTCCCGGTGCTTGTAGGTTGTGTAATAATACTCGAAACAAAAGACGATGAGACAAAGTGAAATGTTTTTTATGAAAGACAGGTTTCGCCAGAGAAGCGTATGCACTCTTTGGTTTCCTCAGTTTAAAATGAAAAAAAGACAAGTCTGTGTGGTGGGAAAATGCCTTAGGATCTCAAAGATAAGTGGGATAAAAAATCATTACCCTCGCTTATCTTCTAAAGTCCAGACTTGGAGATTGTTTCGGTCCGCATGTGTATTGGCTTTTCTTATCTATACAGATTTACTAAGCGAAATTTAGATGTGGCACAAGGCCGAATGTCTGGAGCACTTCCAATCCTCACTAGTTGGTCTATACATAAATCTTTGTTAGTATTGTGTGGTGTTTAGACACCAGACAATTTTGTCTTTAATATTTAACGAATGTCAATTCAAATTTTTGCGATTAGTTAAGTAACTTTCTGAATAACTCCGTCTAGTAACGACAAGGAGTTTCTGGTTTTAGTCATTAGGTTTGTGTGAAATACAAGCAGTTTTATATTTAAGAACAGTATCCCGTTGTGCTAATGGAGTGATTTTTCTATTTTTGTCAGTTTTTGAGACACATCCTTTAAATTGGTTTAAATAATAATAAAGAATACCGTTTAAAAGTATAACTAGCAAAATTATATAGTTCTATAAATAAACCTTAAATTTTCGATCCAAAGGAAGGCGAGAAGAAAGGACTAACATCAATTGTAAAATGACAGAGTATACGTTGTTAGCAAAATGAACAGCTCAACCTGCAAATTATAAACAGGAAAAGCAAAAATCAAGCAAGTCCCAAAATTGAATATCTGGGATGCGTTATAACAGAGGCCAGAAAATGCGACATCGAAATCATAAAATGCTTTCCAGAAGCTAAGCAAAGTATTAAGAAACAGGTTTTAATCTTAGTCAGAGACCACAAAAAAAAAAAAAACGAACTGATTATGAGAAAATGTCGGCAGGTGTATGTCTTAAGTAACTACGTCAGTCGCTGTTTTTTTTAGACATAGATTTTGAGGAATGAATAGATTAAAAAAAGAGTTAAGTGTAACAATATCTTAAGAAAAACAAAAACAAAATCGATGAAATAAAAGTAAAACCGATTGCGTTTGTCGTTATACACGTGCGATATACAATATGGTAGGGCAACTATTTTCATTTAATATTACTCGAAACTCAGTCTGATTACAATCAAACGAAAATTCACTGATCGTCTGCGATAAAAGTTACAGTGTCGGTCTCTTTTGAGCAAGACATTTGATGTTTAAGCAGAACATGTCATGTGTAATACCACAATTACTGCCAAGAGAAACAGGATGTGAAAAAATCCCAAACACCGGTGTACCCGACTATACTGTCCTAATCAACTGCATCACCTCGTGAATGGAGATTTAAGAGGAATTTATAAGACTGTTACAGTCCCACCACAACATCATGCAAGAGACAAGAGAAATAAGAGGCCAGCACTAAAGATGTTTTAAGGTGGACAACAACTCCATCATTCAAACTACAGTTTTACCTTCCGTAGCCCAAGAGATAGAATGCTTAAGAAAATTTACGGAGAACTAAGATCAATCTCCGTTAAGCTCAAACAAAATGATTACAAATTGCCAGCCAGGGAAATCGTCTCATCCTTACTCCAAAAACTTCTGGAAGTGTCTTCTCACGAAAATTGTCTTTCCCAGACACCATAGCTCGGGACTAAGGGTTGGACATTGCAGATTTGGGAACAGCAATACAGGACAGAACAGAACAGTATGGAAAAGGATTGTCAATGGAGTTCCGATCAACCATAGGGAGGTCGAAGGATGATGATAATGTGATAGGATGTTAGAAAAAAGATCTCGAGAGCGTAGGTTTTCTGTTGAGGTTTCCCTCATCTAGGCAGAAAAACGAAAACACGTATTAATTAAGGCTTATTGTTTTGGAAGTAGTTTTAACACCTTTTATGTGAAGCTTAAGTATATTATTTTCAATTGTAGTTTTGGTAGAATTGGTGGGTAGAACAATATATTTTGATACTTTGGGTTTGCCAGAAAGCGTTAACTCTTTTACGAGCTTTTAGATTAGCGTTGAATATGAAGTAATTGGGATATTGGAGGAGTTTAAAATATTTTCAGTGGATTTCTCTTCTTCATAAAAATATTGAAGGCTGCAAATTTTAAATTTTAAATTTCCAGCGTCTCCTCTTCTTGGTGCGCATGCGTAGTTGCATCAACGTCAACATCACTTTATTTTGAGGAAGTCCTAAAGGACGAAACGCGTAACACGAAACACATTTACATTTTTCCCTAAAATTGTTCTTCATGCATAATATATATATATATATATATATATATATATATATATATATATATATATATATATATGTATATATATATATATACATATATATATATATATATATATATATATATTGGTAGTAAATATCCGGGTATGGTTTTTATATTATGCAAAAAAGTCATGATAAATATATTCGTCTATATTTCTGAGATGAGGTATTATGTACATTATTTACATTATTCGGACTATTGTCCTAATCTTTGTCGCCATGTTTGTCACAACGTTTCGGCCGTTGTACGCTCCGGCCTTCTTCAGGTGGTTGGAATGTCGAACAGAACCCTTTATTTCGCTCACTGGTGTAGACTGTTCTAGTTCCACGTGCAATGTTTAATGGATGTCACAATATCTGTCTATATTTCTGAGATGAGGTATTATGTACATTATTTACATTATTCGGACTACCCCAGTGAGCGAAATAAAGGGTTCAGTTCGACATTCCAACCACCTGATGAAGGCCGGAGCGTAGAACGGCCGAAACGTTGTGATAAACATGGCGACAAAGTTGAGGACAATAGTCCGAATAATGTAAATAATATAAATATATTCGTTGTATAGTTTTTGTTTTGTCATTTAGTTGACATGTGGGCGCGAAACCCAGATTTTAAATCATAAAATTTTCAGCCGCCGCTGCCTTCGCCATTACTTGACGTTTATTTTATCTTGATTTATTTATTTATTCAAAAATCACTTTTCACCGTCAAGCTCTGAAGAAGGCTGCAAGAGCTGTCGAAAATATTGTGATTCCCTAAAGAGTTTGTGTTCTTACATGTCATCTAAATAAAAAAGGAAGATATACAAAGAATATCTTTTTCAACAATATATATATATATATATATATATATATATATATATATATATATATATATATATATATATATATATATATATATATATATATGGTGGACTCTCCCGCCGTGTGAGGGTCAAGCAGCTCATTTCCTAGGAACCGACAGCCCAGAAACCAGCACATATTTTTTCTTTTTTTTAAATGTTTCCCCTCCAAGCAAGGCGGGAAGCCACTAACACGCAAGGGGTTACAGAGAGTTGGAGCGAGAGCAAATAGGAGTGATAGAGGAAAAGATGAGGAGAAGGATAGGGGATAGATCAAGATATCTGGAGACATCGAGTGAGATTACATTTGAATATATGGAGATTATACCTATCAGGGAAACAAGAAATGGGGAGGGAGTTCCACAGGCGAGAAGTGCGGGACATGAAGCTATTGGAGTAAAAGAGACGGCTACATTTAACAGTTTTGATAGTGAAAGGGTGAGAGCGGGATGCCAGCCTAGTTGAACGCTTAAATTCATGAAGTCTGGGAACCAGCGAAAGCAGCTCAATGGAACAGTTACCGTGAAAGTATTTGTAAAAAAGACAGAGGGAGGCTATGGCACGTCTGTGAGTGAGCAACTGCAGACGAGATGCCAGATCAGGGCCAATTACATTGCATATCCGTCTCTGGATTTTATCAAGGACCTTGAGACAAAGAGAAGGGGCTCCAGACCATATATGGCAGCAATACTCCATGCAAGGGCGAATGGTTGATTTGTAGATTTGAAGGATCGACTCCATCGAGAAGAATTTCCTGGCGTGGCACAAGGAGTCAACTTTTCTTGCGGTGGACGAAACTATTGATTCAATGTATTTGTTCCATCTCTGGTCGTCAGTCAATGTGAGACCGAGCAGTCGCAAAGAGGTGCTCTCGTGGAGTTGAGCGTCAGACAATCTAATTGGGGGTGGGGGTGGTATGGTTCTCTGTGGTGAGTAATAGAGAGCAGTTTTGTTTTTGAGGCATTAAAGTTAACCAGCCAATTCCTGCCCCAGTTCACGATCTATTGGAGGTCCTTTTCGAGACAGACGGTCAGGTGAGTTATGCCAGCGACACAAGATTTGTTTTTGAGACAAGAGTAAATAGTAGTATCGTCCGCGTAAATGCCTACTTGGGAACCTATGACGCCAGGAAGTTCGCTAATGAAGATAAGGAACAGAGTAGGGCCTAGGATGAGGCCTTGGGGAACACCTGCGTTTGTGGGATAGGAGCTGGAGGAGAATCCGTTGAGAACGACCTTCAATGCACGGTTCGTCAGGAATGATTGTATTAAGTCAAACAATCGACCGGAAATTCCATAACCCCGAAGCTTGCGAAGAAGGCCGGCATGCCAAACTTTATCAAATGCTTTGAAGATATCATGAGCCACGGTGCGAGCTTCTCCGTTATTATGATTTGCTAGGTAAACAATTTCAGTTATGGACGTAAGCACATCAATTGTAGAACGGGCAAAGCGGAAACCATATTGCTTGTCGGAGAGCAGATCATGAGATTTAACGTGCTTAACCACTTCGGCGTTGATTAAAGCTTCAAAGACTTTGCCGAAGAGGGATAGGAGACTGATAGGACGGTAATTAGAAGGGTCAGAAGGGTCTTCAGAGTTCTTAAAGACAGGAACAATGGATGAGGACTTCCAGCAGTCTGGGAAACAAGATTCATTGAGGCAGTAGTTATATAATTTGGAGAGGGCAGGGGCTAGTTTAGGCGCACATTTCTTCAGGACAATGGCTGGTATCCCGTCTCCACCACTAGCCTTGTGGGGTCTAATTTAGAGATAATGCCCAATACCGATGACGGGGTAATGTGCAAATAGCTCAGTAGAGCCTCAGTTCTAATGGGGAAATCGGGTGTGGATACACCGGAAGAGTCGAGCGTTGAATTGAAAGCGAGATAGGAAGGACGGATCTGAACAAGTCGGCCAACGAAATGCCATAACCACTTGGTAGCTTGTCATAATCTAGGCTCTTCAAGGAATGTGGATTAGCAGCTAGGTCTCATTATATTACAGGTGAAATTGCTAGATGGAACCGTAAGTTCTATTTTAACAGTTTCTTCTTTTGCAATCCTGTCTTACTGATTCTTGCTCTTTTTTGGTTTTCTCTCCTTAATAATGTCGTTCTTTTCCCCATATTCTTCCACACTAAGTAACCCCTTGCACATTAGTGGCTTTATTGCTTTGCTTGGGGTGAAAGAAAGAAAAGAGAGATGAAAAGAAAAGGGTTCCCCTCTATCTATTACTGCCTGTCTTCTCGCATTTTGAGGTCTTATATTAAAACTTAAACAAAGACAACCCATCACTAGCAGGAGTTAACTATTATGGGGTTGAAACCACTCCCACTCAGTTCGGGACTTCAAAGTTCTGACTAGAACGGTAGGGATTGCCATTTTTGTCTAGCGTATGCATTCTGCAACACTGAATAACGTATGTTGCTAAGGTTACATTAACCGATAATAAATCTCGCTAGGTCATCAGAAATCGTTTAAGGAAATAATTTCTGCAGACTTTCTTCAGGCTGCGACACTTATCGGAATCGAAAAATATTGAAGAACAATAGTAAAAAAAGATATTAATAATATGCCGCTATTTCAGTTTGTGGCAGTTTGCGAACTCACATGAAATTTATTTTTTAAGAATTTCGGTTATTATTATTATTATTATTATTATTATTATTATTATTATTATTATTATTAAGTTGATATGTCTATTCTAAGTTTCTTTTCCCGCACTTCTCACCTGTGGAACTGTTGAATGAGTCGAGGAAAGACTTTTGACCTTACTTCCGCTGCATCATCGGGTGAGCGGAAATCGCAACTGGAGATTGCATAAACAGGAAATGCAACCGATGGTTAAAATAAACAGGACGCACAGGTGTCCTGAGCGGAAGAAAATGTGTGGTTGCGTGAGCGCATGCTGGAAGAGGCGTAGCCACACGAAGTTGCGTATGTGACATACCGGAAGAAGGCGTAGCCACGTGAAATTCCGTGGGTGCCCAAATGTTATTTAACCGGTTCGATTCTTGATCTGGACAGAGTGGCTAGCTCGAGTTTCACCGAAGATTTGTCTTCGTCAATTCCTCTGTGTGTAATCCTAACCGCTGGGATTCTCCCTCACTCAACCCATTCGCCGAAACTCGAACAATAAACATATTTATATATTTTTAGATATAAGTGTTCGTCCCCTTCTTTGAACTCGGCAGCAAATATACTTCCATACCACCTACGACCTTCAAAAATTTCCATTCACCATTTTTCATTCTCTTTCATTCCTTGTAACCACCCCCACCGTGTCCTGGGGTGAAATGATTTTTAAAAAAGTGGCTGTGGTGCCGGGTGTTTTTATCCAGACGCCATCTCTAGAAAAGATTGCCAACCAAGGTCAAAGAGCTTCTGTCTCCCCATTAGGTGAAGACCCGTGTCTTTGACTTTGTGAAAACACAACGAAGTTCTTTATTTACCAAAATTTACTCACGAAAACTTGGGCTAAACCATTGTATGTTTTTTCAGGCGCTTTCCAACGATGGGATCGTCTCCATAGGAAAATATTATCAAGAGGTCACCTTGTAGAATCAAACGTGATGAGAGTCGAACGCGGATTTCATGATTGGAACGCCGATCCTCTAGCCATTTGATCACAAAGGCTACTACACTCACCTGTAAAAACCTACATTCTTTTCGATATTGATAAAAAAACAGTATTGTTTTCTTAATGTCATGCTAAATGGATTAGTATTAGTGTCGATGAAGAGTAGACAAGAAGTAAAGCATTGTGTATATTTTATCTTTTATTGATAACGCGTAAAACTGAATAAATACAATCCTGTTTTCCTCCCCCATCAAAGCACATTCGATCTTTTACGGTCGTGTCGACAAATGAGGACCGGCCAACCAAACGTATTTCCCATAAATCCTTCATTATTCAAATATTTATAGCAAAATGGCGGATTCCTTGTCGATGGCGTCCAGACATGATAAACAGTTAAATCCAGATATAGAAAAATATAAAAAAAGGGAAAAGAAACAGACAAAAAAGAAAGAAATCAAAACAACAAAATAAAAAACAACCCCACCACTAAAAAAAAAAAAGAATAACGAAAAGAAAAAGAAAATGCAACATGAACTGTTGTTACTATATTGGGTTGGTTCATAATTATCAGGCGTTTTTTTAAAATATTTATTATGAAAAAAGAAACAATAATTCATCAATAACATTTTTAAATGATTATTCCGGAGCGTATGGTTATCGACACGCTTTTTTATAATTTGAAAATAAAATAACATTTTTATTTAAAAAGTAAAAAAAAACCAGTAATTTTTATTAACAAATAACTCGCCTACAAAAACGCCTAATAATTATGCACCAACCCAATACATTGATTTTTTTTGGTCATTATCGTTGATTTTGGTGTTTTTAAATTCAACATTTTTCTTCTAAAAAAATAAAACCAAATGTGAGATTCCTTCGTTGGGATAACTGCATTTTATTGCATTTCAGCCTCTGTAGAATTGAATCGTTCATAATACACATTCGATAATGTTTTCGGAATATAAAACGGTAAACCTAGTTGGTCCTCCTTGCTTGTCTGAAATCCTGTCTCTAAGAACTCTAGTGAGCCGTCAGATACCTCGAATTAACAGCTGTTAGTCTTTTACCTCTTTTTGGTAATGTACTAGACGTTCTAATGAACATGGAATTGGTTAAGCATCTTACTCTTCTCACAGCTTTTCTTTCAGATAAACAATATGGCTTTCGTTTCACTAGGTCAACCGTCGAGATGTTAACGGTTATTACCAAATTTCTCTGTCAGGCTTTAGTTAAGAAGCTCAAGGGATACGGTGTCTATGGCCAAATATTTGGCTTAAACCAGTTTTTATTTATTTATTTATGCTGATGACAATTATTTACTCGTGTCTTAAGGCCCGACAAATTAAAACTAGCAGCTAATCTGGTAAATGACCTTCAAGCAGTTGGTAAATGGGGCAAGAAACAGCTTGTAAATTTTAACGACTACAAAACGAAACTGCTCTCTTTTAGTATCTGTCTATATTTCTGAGATAAGATATTATGTACACTATTTACATTATTCGGACTGTTGTCCTCATCTTTGTCGCCATATTTATTACAACTTTTCGGCGTTGTACACTCCGGCCTTCTTCAAATAAAGGACATCCATTAGACATGGCACGTGGAACTAGAACAGTTTAATACAGTGAGCGAAATAAAGGGTTCAGTTCAACATTCCAATCACCTGAAGAAGGCCGGAGCGTACAACGGCCAAAACGTTGTAATAAATATGACGACAACTATGAGGACAATAGTCCGAATAATGTAAATAGTGCTCTCTTTTGGAGAACCATTTTTGTATGACTGATGCTAACCTCCCGGAGAGCAACTTATTACACCTTTTCAATTCAAGTTTTCCACTGGCATGAAGTGGAGTGATTATATTGAATCAATTGCTAGATCTGCTGATAGGAAAATCGGTTCACTTTGTCGTGTCAGACTCCATTTTGCACATTTATAAATCTACCATTTATCTGTGTATTGAATATTGTTGTCATATGAGGTCTTGTGATCCTACTATATATCTCGAGATTTTCGACAACACTCAGAGAACGGGGTCTGTAATGTTATTGAACCTTAACTTCAGTTACACCCAACACCGTGAGGTTTTCTGTCTTTCTATGGATATTTTCATGGCATTTGTTCTGATGAGCTCTCCTCGTTGCTACGTCAACTGTATGAATTTTAACGTACTACTAGATTGGCTGTTAGGTCTCATCCTTTTATTGTTGACATAGCTAAATATAATCGTAAGTTCTCTTTTAATAGTTTCTTCTCTTGCACTTCTCACCTGTGGGCATTTCTTTTATTTTCCTGTTTCCTTGCTATACCTACAATCGTAAAAAGAAAATTAAATCCATAGTCAATCGCATTCTTCTCTCTTCCTGAAATCCGTTCTTTTATTGTCCTTCCTTTTCAATAAGTTTTTTCATTCTCTTTCATTCCCAACAACCATTTACGTCTTAGTGGCATTATTGCTTTGCTTGGATTGAAAGGATTAAAACAAGTCGTACCCACCATTGCAATATTTCATCTTTGTATGTTAGCTAGTCATATGTTCCCGCTTTAAATTAACGATGTGCTCAGGAACATTCTCATATGAATAGTAAACATCTATGTAGACAGAGTCACAGTTTCTGGAAGTACGTGCAAAAATCAAACTTTTTGGAACCTGGCAGCTAATCTTTCCTTCTATATATATATATATATATATATATATATATATATATATATATAAAAGTGAACATAAAAGTCAACACTTAGAGACGACAGTCTGTTTGATGCTAGACGCAATCGCCCGACGATTGCGTCTAGCATGAAACAGACTGTCGCCTCTAAGTTTTGACTTTTATGTTCACTTTTATATTTACACACACTCTATCTCTGATATTGAGCACTTTATCCCATAAATATAGCACATCTTAAGACTATATTTCTTCATATCTCTCTCTCTCTGTCTCTCTGTCTCTCTCTCTCTCTCTCTCTCTCTCTCTATATATATATATATATATATATACGATAAAATGAAATAAAGATCAAAGTAGGAGACGAATCTCGATCTAACATGTTTCACCTTTATTAAAGTTTCGTCAGAGATCGAGAATAGAAATGAAAGAGCAGAGACAAAAAATGGAATGTTATGATCTTTGGGAATTCTCATTTGTCAGACACGCGGCACGTGTATAAACGCAAGAGATAATATATAAATATGTGTGGGGAACATTATTGATGTTAAAATATATTATAGTGTATGAGTGTGTAAGTAAAGAAACGCTTGTTTGTGTAGGTGTATGTAGGACTGTAACGTTAATTCATGTATGTGTATAAGTGTGTATGTGAGGGAAGTCTAGAGATGTCACCCTCGTATTTTGTCGGTGAAATGTAGCGATATGCCGCAAAATAATTTTGTATTTGTTGTACGTGTGTGTGGTGGGAAAATCTGTAGACCTCAACTCTGTGTGGGTTGGTAAAACGAAGTAAGATTTAGTAATAATTTATTTTTGATTAGATTATGCATATTTTTGAAAAAAAGGGAATTTGTAAAATCCTTATTATTTTAGACATTTACATTATTCGGACTATTCTCCCCATCTTTGTCACCATATTTATTACAATGTTTCGGCCGTTGTACGTTCCGGCCTTCTTCAGATGGTTGGGATATCGAACTGAGTAGACTGTTCTAGTTTCACGTGCCATGTTTAATGGATATTAGTTGTCAGTTATCTCCTGTTAATTCCTTTTCCAACTTCTCCACTGCCTTAACCAGGTATTGAACTCACACGCTTTGAGTCCTGTCAATGGATCTAACTAACGCCTTTATCTACTGTGCCATGTGTCGTTGAGGGCATCTGTGTATTTCTGGGTATTATAAACCTAATATCTTCAGCAACTAATTTTTTTTACCTGTGCTCATATCTCAGAAATATAGACAGATTAGTGAGATTCATTAATAATGGATCTGTAGAAAAATGGTAATAGAATGTAATGGTTTAAACCGAGTGTTTATAGTTTGTAGTAATTCTCTGAATATATTTTTAAAATATTTTCTCCTTAAAAAATACATAAAATACATCCGTGTGCAAATTAATTGAAACAACCGCTTTAGCTTCCTTCCTTTCACCATACGGACAGTTTTAGACCCACAGGCAGGTAGCGAGCATGTTGGGGTATCTCAGCTCGGAGAAGGGTATTAATAACTGCTGTTATGGATCTTTTCAAATGTTCACCAGCTTCGGCAGTGTGGGCAGAAATTAAGTCCTTGGTGTGACTAGATCGTAGGCCGTCCATACCTTTACTGCTGCTTCCCGAGAAAGACTTCAGAGCGGCAGCCATTGCTTCCTTCGAGATTACAATGTCGGAATCATTGTTTTCCAGCGGAACATCTCTGACATCTGAGGATGTTTTCGACGGAGAGCTGTGAGAACTTCTGGTGTATATAGTATCGGATGAGGCCAATAGTCTAACTGCAGCTGAGACATCACCCTCGATCAACTTATTGACGAGGGCACAGAGTCTCTTAGAATCGTCGACGAAAGATGAAATCTATTAGGATTAGGAAGATTAGAAAATTCGGTGGCATTTATTTTAGACCAATTGAATAAAGAAATGTTATTTTTCATAATAGATGAGACAGATGACGTAGGGTCCTTACTGTAAGGAATGCCGAGCACGTGTTGCGAAAGAGAAAAGGTGATCCCAGTCAAGCGAGCTGTTCGAGTGAAGTGCCTGGTCTAGGGCGTTAGCCAAGGCATCGGCTGCCGGGATTCTGACAGATATAGGGATTTTTACCTGACGAGTGAGGTTGCCCTCAGACCTTCACTAGCGTCTATTTGGGTCGGTTCATTACGTTGATGGCTCACACTGTCTTGTGTAGCCGAGAGTCAGACATTGTGAACAATTCCAAACAACCAGAGACGCTGAAGCACTTCTAGTCAATCCCACGCACGGTAAATGAAAAGACCGTTGAAAATTCGAACAACTTCTGACTCTTTTACGCTTGTTAATGCTGCCACAAGAAAAGCAAGGATCAGATTCCAGCAAAGAAGAAGGAAGAGACATTTTTCTTTCTTTTTCCTAAAATTAACGTTTAACTTTTTTTCTGTTAATTTTTGCAATCCTCGCTTGAAAGAAACTGAAGAAAATAATTAATTAGGGTTTTTTTTTTATTGAAATCAAATCTTCGAAAAATACTGTCTTGCATTACAACTCCTTTGCAATAATGTTTACATCTTCCAACTATTAATTCAATAATAATTCTTTCATTTACTATTCAAATTCGTATTTGCCTTACTTAATATTTAATCCGACTTTTTACATTGTTAAAAAATCTGTTGAAATCAGCAGAGCTTTGCAAAAGATGCCCTCACTCTTCGAATTCTTTGTGAGAAAGTACACACACACATATATATATATATTTTGCACAGTGGAATGATGGATAGTGGTTCGGATTGCGGAATCGGAGAGCCGAGTTCATATTCCTGTCGGATCCTTTACATTAACTTACGTGCTAATACCCTTGGGAAAGGTATGAATCCTCCTCTTTATGGGTAAATAGCAGGACAGACTGGGTTTTATTGCCTTGGGTGGCAACCGGTCTAGGAGAAGAAAAAACTCTGCATTCAAAACTGTATGTAGCCCTGGCGTAGAACATACTATACAACTAAAGAAAGGATCGTTCAAATTGGCTCAATGATCCCGACTACGCTCGAATGTTGATATATATATATATATATATATATATGTATAATGTCATCCCCATACAGACTGTTTCACAGATATTCAGTGTGGCTAGACGTCCGGTTGCCTCTATCTAAGATCGAAACCCGATTGAATTGGCATCAATCGGAGATTCTACCATTAAGCTGTCACGACAAGGACGAAAGTGAATTTTAGCGTATTTATTTTTAGATAAACCCACAGTGAACGACTTTTGTCGAAGAGTCTCGCTATATCAGCCGTAATAGTCACTGTTTACAAACCAACACTTCCTCCCCAGAGAGTTCAACCGAAATCTTTTCTTGTTTCCAGAAAAATTTTCAAACGTTTATATATATATATATATATATTTTTTTTTTCAAACGTTTATATATATATATATATATATATATATATATATATATATATATATATATATATATATATATATATGTATATAAACGTTTGAAAATTTTCGAAAGAAAAAACTTACCCTCAACTAATAACACCTTTTTTTGAACGTCGCCAAGCCGTCTTGAGGGTTTTGGGAAATTAAGCCAACACTTCCACTAAGAATGACATTAATACTACAAACTTTCCTCTTCCACAATACAGTATAGGAAATAAAACAGAAATGTACTAACAATGCGTATCCCCGTGAAAATTACTCGTCTTCTTGAAAATGGCTAAAGTTTTAGCTGAATTCGTTCAGGACAATAAAGATAATGAACAATTTCTACAAACACTTTGTAGTCAAAAAAGAAAATTGTAAGGAAACAGGAAAAATTGAATGAATAAAACAGACAAAATATTCCTTGTCTGTCATATTTAAAGAAACATACGTCTGGACAAGATTTTCCATTGCTATTTCGTCCTGTTTGTTGTTTGAGCGCATGTGATCAGGATAAAATAAATTGATTTTGTTTTTGTTTGTGCTTTTCTCAGCTCTTTCATAAGTGTTGTTATTCACCCATTACCCTTTGAGTCCTTCGTTCCTGTACAGTTTTAACCCTTCTGCCTGAGCTTCTGAGAAAGATTTCGCAAATAATTGGTATGTAATGTTTCAGAGTAGATATAAAAATAGTTACAAGTGTTTATCCACCGTTCAACCGGCGGCTGGGCATTAAATCATTTTTCTCTACCACCGGTAAAGCGGTAGTCAGAGCTCAAAGAGTTAAATCAACACTTGTTTATCGATGGTGACATTTAGAAAGAACATTATTAACGAGATCTGTTTCTCTTATTTCTTTTTAGAAAATGTTTTTCGAGAAAGAGATGAATCTTGTTCTATTATTGCATTTTGTTATGTGATGAGTGTACTTCATTTTAGAGTTAAGAAAGCAGAGGTTTTTGCTGGAAGTTTATTTCTTCTTAATATTAAAAAATCGATATTAATATCATGTCTACTGGATTAAATAAGGACTTCGAGAAAAGGGATGTTTTTTCTTGTTAATATTTAATTTGTTATCAAAAAGGAACAGTTCTACATATACATTACAGATTCGAAATACCGGAATCAAAAACAGGTGTAACAGTTTAGATATTTGGAAAGAGTATTAAAAAAGGAAGGAAAGGGCTACACGGAATTCAGGAAGCACATCGGGATAGCGAAAGGTGCCTTCCAAAAGCTAAGTAAAGTATTAAGAAACAAACAATTCGTTAGAAACAAAGAAAAGTGTACGCAAATGTTACGTCGTATCAGACCTCCTATATGGCATTGAATGCTGGACAATCTCATCAAAAATGAAGAAGAAATTTGAAGCAACAGAAATGTGGTTCTACAGAAGGATACTGAGGATAGCATGGACTGAACATGTGAGTAATGATGAGAAAACAAAAGACAATGGCAAAGACAAAATTAAAACTTTTCAATGCTTTCATGCAGGCGATTTCAACCGTATAACAATTGCTCTTTTTATATCTGGGAAGATACGATCTATAAATTGGAGATCTGAAAATAACGACGTATCTATGCTGAGGACACAGCTATTTACTCCTGTCGTAGTAGCAAGTCTGCCCGGTTCGAATAAGTCTAGCTGATAATAAAAAATGATCTACATTCTATTGTTAACCGGGGCAACTGTTAAAAGAGTACAAATAAAATGATTCAACATTTACAAGATTTCCTATTTCACTGAAGCAGACGTTAAACGCATAAGAGCGTTATCACCTCCTGTCTCTTCTCTTCTCTTTTTCTTTCTTTCTTTCTTTCTTTCTTATTATGTATGTTTTCTTTTTCTCACTAAAACCACACAGCGACTCTGTTATATCTTTTTCTTCCATCTTTCCACGCAGTCAAAACGGGATTGTCCATTATTATCTGAGTTAAAGATAGGGCGTAACGGAAGTGTTTATTTACTTACTAACTAATAAGAGAACAAGCAGAATTATAAAATGGTTATACATCAAAGGGGAGACAATCCAAGCGTAATTCAAGAGCTGGTGCAAGGGTCTTGTGCCCTTCCAAATCTATAATCCGGGTCCCCCTACTCTACTAGAGTTCAATTTTCATGAGCTAGTATTCATATAAAATACACATTTTATTGTAACCTAATTATGTACAATAATGGATCCTATGCAATATAGGTGAACAATTCAACTAGAAAAATTGAAAATAAATCCAATGTATCTAAATACAAATTAGAGACATGTAATAATAGATTATTTCATCTGAAATAAATCAACAATGTTTGGCAGCAATTTTTAACATCAACTTGAGATTTTTCTTCTTAAAAAGTTGAAGAAATTTAACACATTCAACATTATGGATAAAAAATAGTGAATTTTATATATATATCTTTTTTTTCGAGACTTAGCATGAGCTAAACAAATTCACGGATCTACAAAAAGAACCCAGAATGACGTCAAATATCAAGAATTTTTTTTTTATCCTTAGTAGTTGTACTAGAAAGAAAGCAAATGTCGATAAGATAGCGAGAGTCACAAAGCACTGCCCGGTGCCAGCATTCATGCTTGCCATCCCCCAGTCTTGATGTGTGTGTGTGTGTGTATGGGGGGGGGGCGTTGGTAGTATGCACCGGTCCTGAAAAAAGAACCAAATTATATCAAAGATTATTCGTAGATTGCGGATTAACGATCATTTCGAACTATCGAAGCAGTGATCTGAAGATGAAACAAAATAATATCAATATCGATTCAATTTTTATGTACAATACAAGGCCCAAGAGCCACTCAAAGTAGAGGACTACTGTGCTGTGTTGCACGAGCGTAAGAAAAGGCAAGAAATGCAGTTCATGAGGTTATTTCGGAAAGATATCGGTTAACACTAGATTTACAGAAGTCAAGATTGTAGTAATCGGGAAACATCCCCCCCCACCAGGAGTCTGTTTTCAGAAACAGCAGTTCTTGGGAAGAAGCTGTCCGAGTGTAGTTTACTTCTTACTGATGGAATAATAATCTTCGTCAGGACGATCATGGCTCTCCACAATCTCTTGTCCTTTCTCGCTCTTAATAAATTTTGTCTTTTTTAAAAATCTCTCCTGAACCTTGTTCCACTGTTTACTCAAGTTATACCTTGAGTACCTCTGTCCCTCTTGCCTTCAATATGCCCTGCGGGTATGAGATTCTCCACGCCCTCTTTCCTCATTATGTGCCCTAGAAAGTTCAACTGTCTCTTCCTGATGGTATGTGTAATTGTCCTTTTGGTTTCCATTTTCTCTAAAACTTCATTGTTGTTCACATGTTCGGCCCATGGTATCCTCAGCATTCTTCTGTAGAACCACATTTCTGCTGTCTCAAGTCTACTCTTTATCTGTGGGGGTGGAGATTGTCAAGCATTTACTGTCATACTGGAAGGATTGATAAAACGTAACAGTTCTCTACTCTTTTCTTTGTTTATAGCGAAATTTTTCTCTTTCTTAATAATTTGCTTAGCTTCTGAAATACATCTTTGGCTATCACAATTCGCCTCCGGATTTTAGTACCGCATTTCCCGTCTTTTGTTGAAACACTTCCCAGACATGTAACTTTTTGTATTTGTTTGATTTTGGTATCCCCGATTTGTAATTTGCATGTTGGGCTGTTCTCTTTTGCTGACAACCATGCATTACGCATTTTGAAGTTGATGTTTAGTCTTTTCTTCTTGCTTTCCTTCACTAGTTTATTTTCCGTATAGGTTATCAACACTGTGTCATCTTATGTTAAGTTTGTGACCGCCAATAATGAATTTTGGTAGGGCTTCTGATTCTCTCAAAATCACTTCACTGTATAGATTAAGTCCGGTGAGAAGACACATCCTTGTCTTACTCCGATTTCTATTTTTGTATATTTACTGAATTCATTTTCTATCCGTATGCAGGCGGTTTGCTGCCAGTATAGGTTCTGGATTAGACAAGAAAAGACAATCTGACAGGTGACCTGATTCTCGAGCTAAGATCGGATTAATTTTTTACCGTATCTGTTTGTCTGAAGGGTTTAGCTTCTCGAAACGTTCAGGGCTTATTTTCCACCAAAAACAAAACACTTACGTACTTGCCGGCTTATCACGTGACGTTGTTTATTTCGCTTTATTTACTGCCACTTTGAAATTTGATTGCATTGTCTGACGCAAACAATCCGCCATTTTCTACTGGTTGTCATGGTGATACCATTCGTTTCCAATTGGTTGCTAAGGTTCACCATTGGCAAACCTGACTCTCACCTGCCAATTTTCCAGGGTTAACAAGAACGCCTTCTTTGAATTGCTTTTCCTTTGAGATTAAAAAAAGTTGACGTTGTATTCGTTCATTAAGTTCACTTTTCCTGTTTTCTACCATCTTTGTTTTTTTCGTTTTTTAGTATTTTTTTTTATCTTGAGTCTTCTAATCTATTGGCACCGCCCCGCACATCTATCTATCTATCTATCTATCTATCTATCTATCTATCTATCTATCTATCTATCTATCTATCTATCTATCTCAATTTGTTCTCATCTATGTCAATCTGGTCATATCTATCTATCTATCTATCTATCTATCTATCTATCTATCTATCTATCTATCTATCTATCTATCTATGGCAGTCTGTTTCTATCTATCGCAATTTGTTCACATCTATCTATCTCAATCTGGTCATTATCTATCTATCTATCTATCTATCTATCTATCTATCTATCTATCTATCTATCTATCTCAGACCTTTTCATATCTATCTATCTATCTATCTATCTATCTATCTATCTATCTATCTATCTATCTATCTATCTATCTCAGACCTTTTCATATCTATCTATCTATCTATCTATCTATCTATCTATCTATCTATCTATCTATCTATCTATCTATCTATCTATCTATGGCAGTCTGTTTCTATCTATCGCAATCTGTTCATATCTATCTATCTATCTATCTATCTATCTATCTATATATATATATATATATATATATATATATATATATATATATATAAATATATATATCAATTTGTTCACAATCTATCTATCTATCTATCTATCTATCTATCTATCTATCTATCTATCTATCTCCTGATTGGCTTCCAGCCAAACACATTCTGTTGCCAAGTAAAATATGTCTTTGTATTTCCCTTTAATCCGATCACTAGGTTTCAAAAAACAAGTCCTTCAGAGGCGGACATCGACATGAAATATCGATTGTATCCAACTAAGCCAGTCGAACCCGTCACCATCAATTTATTATAACATTTATAAGGGATGGCGTTGAAGAGAAAAAATAAATCAAAACAAATCAAGTATGACCAGCTTTAGTATTTGCGTGAGAGCGACACGAATCTCACTCACTCTACAAACATCATAGATAAGGAGGCCAGTTTGAATAAACATATCCGTGGTCATGCTTTTTCTGACATGTCTACACAATGTGTAGGCAGCGTAACTCTTATCGGAATGTAGAATCAGCGAACCGAGTTCGGGTTCCAGCCTAGTTCATTTCGCACTAATGCCCTTGAGAAAGACAAGAATCATATTTTCTTCATATCCTTCACCAACTATAGGTTAAATTGCAGTGTATGAGAAGGGTAATTCTAAATTTAAAACCGTAGAGAGGACAAAAGAAAATCCACTCCTCTATATTTAAGTCATAGAAGTCATCTGACAATAAAGAAATGGAAACTGTGGAGAGCCATGACCGTCTAGATACAGAAAAGATATATTATATAAGCTCTTTAGCTTTTTGTTTATGGGAAGGACAATTCCGAATTTAAAACCGTGGAGAAAACAACGGAAAATAATTTCCACTAAATAAACAAAATGGCAATAAAATAAGTAAAATAAATGAATCCAAACAAATTACCAAATCACACCCGTTAGAATAGACGAAATAAAATAAATAAATAAAAAATAAAACTAATGAAACCAAATAAATAAAGTAAATAATAAACAAATTAGCAAACCATTATGACCAAAATATTAGTTATAAAAATCAAACCAAAAACCGGACAAAAAACATAGCTATAACTGTTATATAACGATTAAAAAAATACTACATTACTTAAAAATCGAAAACCGAAAAGAGTAAATAAAATGTACAGTATAATAAATAAATAATAAAAAACAAGTAATATAAATTAATCTAAATTCATCCAAATAAATAAATAAACAAACCGATCCCGATAAATTAACCGTTAGAAAAAAAACAAACAAAGATAATCAATCCAAATAAATACATGGAGTAATAAACAAACTGCTCCCGCCAAACTAATAGTTAGAATAAACTACAACAATCAACCCCAAAATTGAATAAATAGCTTTAATTATCTTCCCAAACCAAAACAAAACTATTAAATAAGCGATATAAACAAATTTTTACTACGTTAACAAAAACACCGATTAAAATTAAAATAAATAAATAAATATATAAGATAAGAAATAAAAATAAAAAATAAAATAAATAATGACAAGCAAAATAATTTAACCCAAATAAATGAATAAACAAATAAACTACTTCTGGTAAAATAACCGCCAAAATAGACTACACACAATGCACCCGTATATATAAGTAGCCGAGAAAAATAACAGCACTCGTGGCCTGACGATTGTGTCTAGGATGAAACAGGCTGTCGCCTCTAAGTGTTGGCGTCAATGTTCACTTTTATATTTACACACGCTCTATCTCTGATATTGAGCACTTTATCCCATAAATATAGCACACATTAAGACTATATTTCTTCATACACACACACACACATATATATATATATATATATATATATATATATATATATTATGTCATGTCTCATTAAATAATTTAGACAAGTTTTGTCTACTTATTTTTAAGATGATCCTGTCATATTAACAGAAAAGCTTTTTAGTATCCTTATTAAAGGAAGGAAGAAAGTTACCATATTGATGCATATTCATTTTTTCAGAATACTTCCGTCATTAGCAAAATATCATCTTCAGGGTTTAGTTTTATCTGTTGTCTCGGAGGTTGAGTTTTCATTTCAATGCTGCATTTAATATGTCTAAACATTTACAACAGCATGTCTGTTGATATTCGCAAAAAATTCTTGTTGAAAGTATATCTTCACTTTTTCATGAAAAAGCTAAACTAAGAATTCTTGAAGTTATCTATATTAAAAATTTGTAACCAAACCTAAATAAAATTAATTATGAATACTGCACAAATGTTTAAAAATGTTTACAGTTGAGATTTAAAAATATCTGAATTTGTAACGAATAGCTTTAAATATATTTTTTGCCCTCTTAGTTACCTCCCTTGACATTACTGAACGAGCATTCTTATATCATAACATTTAAAAATTAGCGTATTTCACTTCACAAAAAAAAAAATCAGATAAACACAACAAATTTGTCTTAGATAAAACAAGACCTTGATAAAACAAGATCCAGAAGATGACATTTTGCTAATGTCGAAAGTACTCAGAATAAATGAATATGAATGAATATGGTAAGTTTCTGCCACAATATATATATATATATATATATATATATATATATATATATATATATATATATGCACTAGCTTAAAAGACGCCTTATCGGGTGCATTTAAGCTAGCTCCTGCGGAGGTAAGTTCATTGGGCCTTCATCACAATAGGTGGGGCCGAGAAGATGTGATAGGCAACAATATGCTACAGAAGAACTCAAAATTGATCGCTGCAATTAAATATGGCATTAATATTTAAGCTTACCTTGTAAAAGTTCGACGACAATTCTTCTGCCGCCATTTAATTTAAAGACAATTTTTTGTACGTAGGACCTTACTTTCCGTACAAATGATTAATTATTTCATGGGTGACTTTCGCTGGATTTAGCAATTAATTTCAATTATTTCCAAACTTATTTCCGTGTGATAAAATGTTGTTATCATACCAAAAAATTAGTCGCAAAAAATCACGTAAAAAAATCGCCGAAAACATTGCAGTAATGAGAAGTTGGGAATCTAAAGTTTCAGGATTGCGGATCCGGCCGGGAATATTATTTATTTGTTAACTTAATCAGCCTGATTCCGAAATGGTATTCTATGTTGGGCTACGGCCTCTAGGACTAAAGTTGAAAAAGTGTGACACACTGACACTTGCTTTATTTCATTCATATATATATATATATATATATATATATATATTTTTTTTTTTATATATATATATATATATATTGACCATTATATTATATATATATATATATATATATATATATATATATATATATATATATATATTATATTATTAAAATATATATATATAATATTAGTGGTCAATATATATATATATATATATATATATATATATATATATATATATATATAAAAAATATATAAATAGGTTTCCAAGAGTTTTAGAATTCAGGTAGAACTCAATGTCCTGGACAGAGTAATAATATAATAAAAAGGCTTAAACACTAATATTCCATGGTTATAATTTATTACATTGGAATCATAATCACGATCAAATTCATCAGACCTAAAAATTCAAAAAGAAATCGGAAAATATAACTCCGGCTATAATAAACAAAATTTTAGTGAGAGTGTATGTGTGGCAGTGGGAAACAAGTGTGAAATTGAAATGTATGAAAGATGTACACACACACACACACACACACATACATACATACATACATACATATATATATAAATATATATATAACGGCGAACCAGCTGGATCTGTGTTCGGTTTGTGTAATATTTTTGGTAAAATGACCCTCGTTACTGGTTGGATACATTGATTGATAGAGGCGAGATTATTTGCCTGAAAAGGTAAGAAAACCTCTCCCCCAGGCAGTCACCCTTGCAGTTGCAACCTCCCGCTTGTATCGTGTGTCAGATATTTTATGACCTTTGTACATTTCACACGATCTTCGTTTATCTTCCGACCAAAGAGAGATTCTTTATTCTTCTCATCAGCTAAAGTGTTACAAAACAAACTTATTGGTCCAATGCCCAATTTGACCAAAACTGAAAGACGACTTCTTCAACTCAACTATTACATCGTTAAGCAAAACAAATCACCGGTCAATAGCTGCGGGCTGAGAAAGCTGACCGTTCGACTGTCCTTTGCAAAAAGCCGCTGACCGATCTAATAGTGTCCTTTTGATTCTTCGATTTTGGACGGATTCTGATTTAGTAGGGGGAGACTGAAGTTAGTTAACCCTCTTCCCTGATTCGTTGGATGTTGTTTATTACGATTTACCGGACGAGTCTTTTATTTATTAGGCATTCTTATCTCAGCTTCCTTTTTCGGACATCGTATCAGACGGAGGACGATAGATGGACGGTTAGGAAGCGGGAAATAAAATTAATGGCAAACGAAAAGAAGATAACGGAAAAGGAAGAAGAGTAGGAGAATGAAGAAGGGAGGAGATAAAAGGAGGAAATGAGAGGGGGAAAGAAAGAGGAGGAAAATGAATGAAGAGGAAATAAGGAAATAAAGACTGGGGAATAACAAAGAGAAAAAGGAAGAGGAAGAGGTTGGGGAAAAAAGAAGATAACGGACATTGAAGAAGAGTAGGAGAATGAAGAAGGGGAGGAGATAAAAGGAGGAAATGAGAGGGGGAAAGAAAGAGGAGGAAAATGAATGAAGAGGAAATAAGGAAATAAAGACTGGGGAATAACAAAGAGAAAAAGGAAGAGGAAGAGGTTGGGGAAAAAAGAAGATAACGGACATTGAAGAAGAGTAGGAGAATGAAGAAGGGGAGGAGATAAAAGGAGGAAATGAGAGGGGGAAAGAAAGAGGAGGAAAATGAATGAAGAGGAAATAAGAAAATAAAGACTGGGGAATAACAAAGAGAAAAAGGAAGCGGAAGAGGTTGAGGAAAAAAGAAGATAACGGACATTGAAGAAGAGTAGGAGAATCAAGAAGGGGAGGAGATAAAAGGAGGAAATGAGAAGGGGAAAGAAAGAGGAGGAAAATGAATGAAGAGGAAATAAGGAAATAAAGACTGGGGAATAACAAAGAGAAAAAGGAAGCGGAAGAGGTTGAGGAAAAAAGAAGATAACGGACATTGAAGAAGAGTAGGAGAATGAAGAAGGGGAGGAGATAAAAGGAGGAAATGAGAGGGGGAAAGAAAGAGGAGGAAAATGAATGAAGAGGAAATAAGGAAATAAAGACTGGGGAATAACAAAGAGAAAAAGGAAGAGGAAGAGGTTGGGGAAAAAAGAAGATAACGGACATTGAAGAAGAGTAGGAGAATCAAGAAGGGGAGGAGATAAAAGGAGGAAATGAGAGGGGGAAAGAAAGAGGAGGAAAATGAATGAAGAGGAAATAAGGAAATAAAGACTGGGGAATAACAAAGAGAAAAAGGAAGAGGAAGAGGTTGGTGAAAAAAGAAGATAACGGACATTGAAGAAGAGTAGGAGAATGAAGAAGGGGAGGAGATAAAAGGAGGAAATGAGAGGGGGAAAGAAAGAGGAGGAAAATGAATGAAGAGGAAATAAGGAAATAAAGACTGGGGAATAACAAAGAGAAAAAGGAAGCGGAAGAGGTTGAGGAAAAAAGAAGATAACGGACATTGAAGAAGAGTAGGAGAATCAAGAAGGGGAGGAGATAAAAGGAGGAAAATTGAAGGGGAAAGAAAGAGGAGGAAAATGAATGAAGAGGAAATAAGGAAATAAAGACTGGGGAATAACAAAGAGAAAAAGGAAGCGGAAGAGGTTGAGAAAAAAAGAAGATAACGGACATTGAAGAAGAGTAGGAGAATCAAGAAGGGGAGGAGATAAAAGGAGGAAATGAGAGGGGGAAAGAAAGAGGAGGAAAATGAATGAAGAGGAAATAAGGAAATAAAGACTGGGGAATAACAAAGAGAAAAAGGAAGAGGAAGAGGTTGGGGAAAAAAGAAGATAACGGACATTGAAGAAGAGTAGGAGAATGAAGAAGGGGAGGAGATAAAAGGAGGAAATGAGAGGGGGAAAGAAAGAGGAGGAAAATGAATGAAGAGGAAATAAGGAAATAAAGACTGGGGAATAACAAAGAGAAAAAGGAAGAGGAAGAGGTTGGGGAAAAAAGAAGATAACGGACATTGAAGAAGAGTAGGAGAATGAAGAAGGGGAGGAGATAAAAGGAGGAAATGAGAGGGGGAAAGAAAGAGGAGGAAAATGAATGAAGAGGAAATAAGGAAATAAAGACTGGGGAATAACAAAGAGAAAAAGGAAGAGGAAGAGGTTGGGGAAAAAAGAAGATAACGGACATTGAAGAAGAGTAGGAGAATGAAGAAGGGGAGGAGATAAAAGGAGGAAATGAGAGGGGGAAAGAAAGAGGAGGAAAATGAATGAAGAGGAAATAAGGAAATAAAGACTGGGGAATAACAAAGAGAAAAAGGAAGCGGAAGAGGTTGGGGAAAAAAGAAGATAACGGACATTGAAGAAGAGTAGGAGAATGAAGAAGGGGAGGAGATAAAATGAGGAAATGAGAGGGGGAAAGAAAGAGGAGGAAAATGAATGAAGAGGAAATAAGAAAATAAAGACTGGGGAATAACAAAGAGAAAAAGGAAGAGGAAGAGGTTGGGGAAAAAAGAAGATAACGGACATTGAAGAACAGTAGGAGAATGAAGAAGGAGAGGAGATAAAAGGAGGAAATGAGAGGGGGAAAGAAAGAGGAGGAAAATGAATGAAGAGGAAATAAGGAAATAAAGACTGGGGAATAACAAAGAGAAAAAGGAAGAGGAAGAGGTTGGGGAAAAAAGAAGATAACGGACATTGAAGAAGAGTAGGAGAATGAAGAAGGGGAGGAGATAAAAGGAGGAAATGAGAGGGGGAAAGAAAGAGGAGGAAAATGAATGAAGAGGAAATAAGGAAATAAAGACTGGGGAATAACAAAGAGAAAAAGGAAGCGGAAGAGGTTGGGGAAAAAAGAAGATAACGGACATTGAAGAAGAGTAGGAGAATGAAGAAGGGGAGGAGATAAAAGGAGGAAATGAGAGGGGGAAAGAAAGAGGGGAAAATGAATGAAGAGGAAATAAGGAAATAAAGACTGGGGAATAACAAAGAGAAAAAGGAAGCGGAAGAGGTTGGTGAAAAAAGAAGATAACGGACATTGAAGAAGAGTAGGAGAATCAAGAAGGGGAGGAGATAAAAGGAGGAAATGAGAGGGGGAAAGAAAGAGGAGGAAAATGAATGAAGAGGAAATAAGGAAATAAAGACTGGGGAATAACAAAGAGAAAAAGGAAGAGGAAGAGGTTGGGGAAAAAAGAAGATAACGGACATTGAAGAAGAGTAGGAGAATGAAGAAGGGGAGGAGATAAAAGGAGGAAATGAGAGGGGGAAAGAAAGTGGAGGAAAATGAATGAAGAGGAAATAAGGAAATAAAGACTGGGGAATAACAAAGAGAAAAAGGAAGAGGAAGAGGTTGGGGAAAAAAGAAGATAACGGACATTGAAGAAGAGTAGGAGAATGAAGAAGGGGAGGAGATAAAAGGAGGAAATGAGAGGGGGAAAGAAAGAGGTGGAAAATGAATGAAGAGGAAATAAGGAAATAAAGACTGGGGAATAACAAAGAGAAAAAGGAAGCGGAAGAGGTTGGGGAAAAAAGAAGATAACGGACATTGAAGAAGAGTAGGAGAATGAAGAAGGGGAGGAGATAAAAGGAGGAAATGAGAGGGGGAAAGAAAGAGGTGGAAAATGAATGAAGAGGAAATAAGGAAATAAAGACTGGGGAATAACAAAGAGAAAAAGGAAGCGGAAGAGGTTGGGGAAAAAAGAAGATAACGGGACATTGAAGAAGAGTAGGAGAATGAAGAAGGGGAGGAGATAAAATGAGGAAATGAGAGGGGGAAAGAAAGAGGAGGAAAATGAATGAAGAGGAAATAAGAAAATAAAGACTGGGGAATAACAAAGAGAAAAAGGAAGCGGAAGAGGTTGGGGAAAAAAGAAGATAACGGACATTGAAGAAGAGTAGGAGAATGAAGAAGGGGAGGAGATAAAAGGAGGAAATGAGAAGGGGAAAGAAAGAGGAGGAAAATGAATGAAGAGGATATAAGGAAAGGAGAATGAAGAAAGGGTGAAGAGAAAATGAAGGGGAGGAAGTAAGAGGGGATAAAAGAAAGACGAGGATAAGGAAGGAAGAGAAGAGAAAAGAAGAAAATAGTAGAATAGGAAAGAGAAAGAGAAATAAAAAGATGTATAAATAAGAAAGGGGAGGAGAAAGAAGGAGTAAAAAAAACGGGCGAGAAGAGAAAAAGGAGGAGGCGGTTGGAGGAAATAGTATGAGTAGGAGGAGATGGATGAATAACAAAAAGGAAGAGAAAGAAAGATGATGTGGAAGTGATGAAGGAGGAGGAAAAGAAGAAGAAAGAGAAGAAAGGAGAAGAAATAAAAAAGCATGAAAAGGAAAGATAAAGAGGAAGGGAATAATGTTTGAGGAGGGGAAAAAAGAAAAAGGAGAACGAGAAGAAAGCATAAGGAGAATAAGGAAAAGAAGAAAAAGAAAGGAAAAAAGAATTAAACGAAGAATAGGAAGGGGGAAAGGATGAAAAAAAAGGAAACAAGAGACTAATGTGAAGAAGAAAGAACTATTAAGAGAGAGAAAAAGAATACGAAGAGGGAAGGGAAAGAAAAAAAAACGAAGATAGCGAAAGAGAAATACTGAATAGAATGAAAAAGTGGAAACTGAAGGAATATCCCAAGTTAAAGTTGAGGAGAATACCAGAAAAATGGTTCAAGACGAAACAAACAGATGAAACAATAAAAAAAGAGATCACTACTTTTTCTACGACAATTAGTAACAATAGTTAAAAGATCTGTGTTGAACTTTGTGAACAAAGGGTATGAATAAATGCCAAACTCTGTCCAACAAAATAAATAAAATAATGTGTAACTTTGAGATCAAGACAGGACATTTATTATTTGTAGCATTGCTATTAATTTTTATAATGTTTTTACTTCATCTTATTATTGTTGCTTTTTATCACAATACTCTGGCTTGGAATAAAGGCGACATTATTATTATTATTATTATTATTATTATTATTATTATTATTATTATTATAATTACTACTTTACTCCATCTTATAGAAACTTTTTATCCTAATCGTCTGGGTCAATACACCCTTCAACCGCGAAAGAAAAATCCATGAAAACCACTAGAGTTACTTAGAGGGAAAGGAAGTGTGTGTGTGTGTGTGTGTATGTGTGTGTGTGTGTGTGTGTGTGTGTGTGTGTGTGTGTGTGTGTGTGTGTGTGTGTGTGTGTGTGAGAGAGACAGAGAGAGAGAGAGAGAGAGGGGGGATAAACGAACAGAATTCAAGGAGACAGAAGATGACGATTGATTTAAAATTTTTGAAGATCTTAGTTGACAGGAAAGCAGGAAGCACCTCCAACAATTTATGGAAACCCTAACTATAACCCTAACCCAAACCCTAACCCTAACTCTAATACAAACCCAAACCCTAAACGCTAACCCAAATCCTAAGCCAAACCCTAACCCTAAACCCTAACCCTAACCCAAACCCTAAACCCTAACCCAAACTCTAATCCTAACCCAAACCCTAACCCTAACTCTAATACAAACCCAAACCATACCCTAACCCAAACCCTAATCCTAACCCTAACCCTAACCTTCAAAAATCAAGATGTTCGGAACACAGCAGCTGATTTCTCCTCTGACGTAGCTTAAACTACTCATTAGGAAAAAACCTGGATAGTAACTCTCAGTACCTCAAAAGTCAAGTTAGTGTTTTTTTAATCATTTCACTCCAAGGAAGGCAATAAAGCCATTAAGACGCAAAGGGTTACTGAGTGTGAAAGAATATAAGAGAAAGAAATATATTATTAACGCGAAAAAGCAATAAAAGAACAGGAATTAAGAAGACATTGGCATTACATTTAAATTTTTGAGGGTCAACCTTGACTGGAACGCAAGAAGTCGGAAGCAGGAAATGCGATAGATTTATTGGTTGATTTGATTCGTTTTCTACGGCTTATCAACATTTTTCAGGTTATTTAAAGCCAGAAAATATTTTTACATTCTAAGAAATTTTTTTTTTTAAAAAGTCATTTTATTGATTTAAGTCGTACTACTTAAATTATAGCTGGGGGAGGGAGTGGATTCATAAATTCCCCAAATTTATTTGCGCTTAACTGAACCCAACTGGAATTGAAACTCGGTCCTCCGATTAGCAATTCCGAACTCTTATCCTTTACACCACCAGTACATCTAAGCTTACGGCACCTGGTATCCTCAAGCGGTCACCCATCTAGATACTGACCAGGTCTGATCTTGCTTAACCTCAGTGATTGTACGAGAAACGGTGTTTCAACTTCATGGCCGTGCGACAGAAGAAACTATCAGCATAGAACTTGCGGTTACAATTAGTAATTTAAACAGTGAAATGATGAGAACCTGCTGGACTTAAATTCATGAAGTCGAGTTACAAATGAGGAAGCCCACCAGAACAAATAATTCAAATAATTTATTAAAAAAATATTAATAAAAATGGCACAGCAAAGCGACGTTATAACGGGGGAAATTGACTGAAACTAAGATTCCCGGTCAAGACCGATAATATTGCAGATTTTTTGGGGGGGATTTTGTCAAGATTCTCTAAATATATAGAAGAAGCATCAAACCAATTGCGACTGCAATATTCGATGTATAGACGAAGGTGCAAACTGGATTCTGACGAGAAAAATTGTTTAGGTTTGGTTTGGTTTGTTTTACGGTATATCAACCTAAATGGGTTTTTTAATGCCGACAAGATTTTTATTGTTAGTAATATTGTTTTAAAAAATGTATCTCTTGTAATATGTTTTTTTTCCCAAAATATGTTGCTGGTAATATTTCTTTTTTCAAGGTTTGGTTTGGTTTGTTTTACGCCATACCAAACTCAATGGGTTATTTAATAAGTTTTTTCTTTTTTATTTCTGATATTATTTTTTCAAAAAAATATATTGCTGGTAATATTTGTTTTCTTCAAAAATTCATTGCTGGTAATATATTTTCCAAAAATCTATTGCTGGTATTAAAACATATTTTTTACACTTTCATAGTGTTTTGACCTCAGTTTGGGGGTTAACTATTTGCCCATAACTGGGACCACCCCGGGTCAGAGGGGACCTGGGAACAACAGCAATTAAGAGGTGGTTCCACACTCCTCAAAATCTCCTGATCAAAGGCTTTGCTGTTGGATATAGTTTATCGTCTTACCCAGGACGGAAAAATTGTCTAGCATGACTTAATAAACCAATTTTCCTAGCAGAAGACTTAGCAGTTGATTCAACATAATTGTTCCACTTCATGCCAGTTGGAACTAGAGATGAAGCAGGCTATCCTAGAGGTAAGCATCAGCTATGTTGATGGAAGCTTATTTAATATTTTTAATAACAAGTACACCTTTGTACAAATAATTGAAACAAAACGAATAATTCCGTTATTATTTACTTCTTTTCGTATTTTTCCAATGAAACATGACCCAGTGCACATGTTAGTACTTCGTATGTCCATTCCACGAAGTCGTTCCTTGCAGATTGACCACACATTCTCGACTGCATTTAAATCAGTAGAGTTTCCGAGCCAGTCGATAGTACTTTAATTTGGTCACTGGTAAGACTTGCCAGTGTATTCGTGTAGTGTTACAATTTTCGTACGGTTCCTTGGAGTAATGTCCATTGCAGACAACTAATCGACAGTCGAGACAGTAGTGTCTGAGCGTGATAAAAATTTGATGTAATCATGGGTGACGCAATATTTTTCAAGTCCAAACAAATTTCATCACACACCTCGAAAATAGATTCATATTGCTGCCCACCATTGCAAATGACCTAAACTGAGGAAAAAATAGAAATCGATTACACCTTGTCACTCCAGTGGGTCTAAAATTGACTGTATGGTTAGAGAAAGGAAACTAAAGCGGTTGTTTCAATTAATTTGCACAAGGATGTAGTTTCGTTTTGGAGGCGTTAAAGTTAACAAACCTGTCTAAAAGTTTCTAAAATATAGGGTGACCCCCAAAAAACGGGAATTTTTGAAGTGCGTATTGCCAGACATGAACAAGTGGCAACACTGCGAGACAGTGACCTTGAGCAAGAAAACATTTCGCCATTTTAGTAACGAGAATGATATTCACAGTATCCCAGCTGAGATGTTGCAGCAGTCAATGAGGAATCTCAACAGCAGATTTCAAGAATGCATTCGTACAGGAGGACGCCGTCTACAGGACGTAATTTAAAAAAAATGAAAATTCCATAATTGTTTCTGAAATGGCATGTTTTAAGTTTTCAATTACTATGAATTAAATATTTTTCTTCCATCACTCTTGTTTTTATTGGATTGTTAAAAGTTCCCGTTTTTTTGGATCACCCTGTATATCACAACAGCTGATTAAATGGGTTGTATAGGGCAATGTTTAACACCAATAAACAGTGAATTGATAATATTTCCCCCTGACCTCGAACTAACATTATAACATATTTTTCGATCGCTGGAAAGCGCTTTGACGGGGAAAAACTTTTATCTAATGAAAACCAGATTTGAAGTTCATTAAAAAATGTCCACATCAATATCGGCGATATTTGAATCAAAAGATATCCAATAGCTGCCTGATAAGCGACAACAAGTCATTGAAATAAATGGTGAATATACTGAATAAAATGGATGTACTGTATTTTTTACAGAATAAAGTTGATAACAAAAAAGACTCAACCTAATAGTTTTAGTCATTGTAAGCCATAGGGAAAATATGAGCTTCTCGAATGTTCAGGCCAGTAGGTGAAAATAAATAAATATACTGTTTAATAAATAAACAGAACGTCTACTCAAATACGACGACCGATTAAAAATAACATTTGAATATTAAAAATCCGTCGGATTAATAGAAAAAAATACATCCCTTTCTTTAGAAATTGCTTTGTTTACGTCAGGATACGAAACTCAGTAGGTGTGTCTGTAGAGTCGGGAAAAATCTGTGTTTAACGGTATTCAATTTTGGTTGGCTATCTATGCGCTTTCTGGCTGAGAGATCCAAAGGACGTCGGATCTAAAGAGGAATAATATCTGTCAATATAACTACGAGCGATAATAACATTGGTACTGGTATGCATAGAACAATTGGTACTGGTATGCATAGAACTATATCCCGAAGGATCTTTTAAAGATTCATAAGCAACAAAAAGACTTTTTGAAGACTCATAAGCAAAAAAAAAAAAAAAATGAAAACAAAAAGTACACTTATATTCAGAATCTATAAAACACAGGCACACCTGCATTTGTACCTGTGTTTTATAGGTTATTCAAAAAAGATTGATAAAATACGTCACAAAGAATTTTTTTTTAAAGCTTTTCACCCCAAGCAAGGCTGGAAGCCACTAGCACGCAAAAGGGTTACAGAAGGTTTGGAGGAAGAGCAGATAGGAGTGGTAGAGGAAAGGATGTGGAGAAAGATAGTGGATCGATCAAGGCAAGGGGGTTACAGAAGATTTGGAGCGAGATCAGATAGGAATGAAAGGGGAAAGGATGTGGAGAAGGGTGTTGAAACTGCTAGGTAACCTTTATATATTTTAAAATAATCCAGAACCTATACTGGCAGCAAACCGTCTGCAGACGGATAGAAAACAAATTCAGTAAATATACAAAAATATAAAGGGGTCTAAAGCAAGGAAGTGTCTTCTCACTACACTTATTCGATCTATTCAGTAAAGCGATTCTGAGAGAATTGGAAAATTCTAACAAGATACAGAATTGGCGGCCAAAATTTAAATATTCGATATACTGATCACACAGTATTGATGACATACATAGAAAGGAAAATACAAGAACTCCTACAGAAATTAGTGAAGGAAAGAGAGAAGAAAGAACTATCTAGCAATTACAAGAAGACGGAATGCATGGTGGTTAGGAAAACGGAACAGTCCAACATGCAAATTAGCGATATTAAAATCAAACAAGTACATAAATTTAAATAGCTGTGAAATGTTTTAACGGAGGATGGAAATGCGACACTGAAATCCGAAGACACATTGGGATAGCGAAAGATGCCTCACAAAAGCTGAGTAAAGTATTAAGAAACAGGAAATTTCGTTAAAAACAAAGAAAATAATACTGAACTGTTATGTAATATCAGTTCACATATATGGGCGTGAATGCAGGACAATCTCATCAAAGATGAAGAAAAGTCTTGACATGTAGCTGTCTCTTCTACTCCAATAGCTCCATATCTCGCACCTCTCGTCTGTGGAACTCCCTGCCCTTTACCCGTTTCCCTGATAGCTATAATCTCCAACTATTCAAATGTAATGTCAATCGACATCTCCAGTTGCCTTGATCTATCCACTATCCTTCTCTTCATCCTTTCCGCTATCACTCCTATTTACTCTCGCTCCAAATCTTCTGTAACCCCTTGCCTTGATCTATCCACTATCCTTCCCCACATCCTTTCCTCTATCACTCCTATCTGCTCTCGCTCCAAATCTTCTGTAACTCCTTGCCTTGATCTATCCACTATCCTTTCCCACATCCTTTCCTCTATCACTCCTATCTGTTCTCGCTCCAAATCTTCTGTAACCCCTTGCCTTGATCTATCCACTATCCTTCTCCATATCCTTTCCTCTTTCACTCCTATCTGCTCTCGCTCCAAATCTTCTGTAACTCCTTGCCTTGATCTATCCACTATCCTTCCCCACATCCTTTCCTCTATCACTCCTATCTGTTCTCGCTCCAAATCTTCTGTAACCCCTTGCCTTGATCTATCCACTATCCTTCTCCACATCCTTTCCGCTATCACTCCTATTTGCTCTCGCTCCAAATCTTCTGTAACCCCTTGCCTTGATCTATCCACTATCCTTCTCCACATCCTTTCCTCTATCACTCCTATCTGTTCTCGCTCCAAATCTTCTGTAACCCCTTGCCTTGATCTATCCACTATCCTTCTCCACATCCTTTCCTCTATCACTCCTATCTGTTCTCGCTCCAAA
This sequence comes from Acanthosepion esculentum, assembly GCA_964036315.1. Taxonomy (NCBI): domain Eukaryota; kingdom Metazoa; phylum Mollusca; class Cephalopoda; order Sepiida; family Sepiidae; genus Acanthosepion; species Acanthosepion esculentum. The sequence continues at coordinate 5,330,127 of OZ038489.1, forward strand.
TCTTCTGTAACCCCTTGCCTTGATCTATCCACTATCCTTCTCCACATCCTTTCCGCTATCACTCCTATTTGCTCTCGCTCCAAATCTTCTGTAACCCCTTGCCTTGATCTATCCACTATCCTTCTCCACATCCTTTCCTCTATCACTCCTATCTGTTCTCGCTCCAAATCTTCTGTAACCCCTTGCCTTGATCTATCCACTATCCTTCTCCACATCCTTTCCGCTATCACTCCTATTTGCTCTCGCTCCAAATCTTCTGTAACCCCTTGCCTTGATCTATCCACTATCCTTCTCCACATCCTTTCCTCTATCACTCCTATTTGCTCTAGCTCCAAATCCTCTGTAACTCTCTCCGTGCTAGTGGCTTCCCGCCTTGCTTGGGGTGAAATGCTTAAGAAAAAAAAACAAAACAAAACAAAATACACAATTGTTGTTCTACAGAAGGATGCTGAGACTTCCATAGACAGAACATGTAAGCAACGAAGAATATTTAGAGGAAACAAAAAGGCTACTTATACTTAACATCAGACACGGTTGACATTGCTAAGGCACATAATGATGAAAGAGGGTTTGGAATATTTGATACTCACTGGACAGATTGAAAGCAAGAGGATCCGGGGAAAACATCCCATAACCTCCCTAGCGAACTTGAGTAAACAGATTGCGGGGCAAAGTTTAGGAGAGATAACACATAGACAAAAGTTATTAAGAGCTACGAAGGATAGATAATGGTGGAGAGCCGTGATCGCCAACGTCCTGAATTGATAGGGCACAGAGAAGAAGATACTCAGAATCCGAAATAGCCAGATGAAATTTCTTGGATACGTAATGAAGAAAGATAGCTTGGCGAATTTGACACTCGCAAGAAATATCGAGGTAAAAAAAAAAAAGACAGCCGGAGGCAGCGGATCACCTCTCTAGCCAGCGTGCGTGAATGAATGGCGGCAAGTGGGAGGGGAGAGATGACAAACATTACTAAGATTTATATAGGAAGTTATGGAAAGTCACGCCCTGAAGGGACACAGTGCACAGAGGAAGAAGAATCATATTCGGTTATGAAAGAATGTTCCATTGCTTGACCTTAAATTAAATTATGCATTGAAAAAAAGATAAGTTAAATTCTAGATATTGCTACGCCATCAGATAAGTAGGGCGAATTAAAAATGGCGGAAAACAATAAAAACGTGGATTTTGTCCGAAAACTGAGAAATCTTTAGAACCTGAATGTGATAGGTCTTCCTAAGATAATATGAGAAAGATTGAAAAAGTTCCAGAGAGGCTGGTTTAAGAAGGTGAAAGAATTGGCCGCCACAGAGATGACAGAATTCCTGAAAGCAGCAAGAATACCGAAGAAAATAAGGAAATTCAATTGAAGGCTGTCTTTTGATTTCAACAGAAAGTCACTATTATTCTTTCATGTGTTATATTCCTTCAGGACCTGAGTGACCATGGCTCTCCATCGTTTCCTTTATTACTCTAAGTCTGACCTTTTACGATCATTCTTTGTGTCTGCTTTGCCATCCATTAACTTTTTCTTCTTTTATGTGACATGCTCCTTCAGGGCGTAAGCGATTATGACCCTCCACAATATCCTAAAGGTTTTTTAAAATTACTTTTTTGATCTTTTATCATCCGTCTTTGTTCCTGTTTTGCTATCCGTTGATTTTTTTCTTCTTTTGTGTCGTGTCCCTTCAGTACATGAGCGATCATGGCTCTCCACAACTTCCTGTCTTTTGTTGATGCCCATCCCTATTCATTCCGGTTCTGCCATCCACTCACTTTTTTCTCTTTGATGTACCATATCTTTTCAGGATGTGGGCGATCATGGTTCTCCACAACTTCTTGTCTTTTGTTGCTCTAAACAACATTTGACACGTTACTATCCCTTCTATGCCCCTCACCTGTCAGCCTTTTACATTTTCTTCTTTTATGTGTTGTGTCTCTTCAGGACGTGGGTGACCATGGCTCTCCACAACTTCCTATTTTTTGTTGCTGTAAATAGCTTGTTAACATTTAGCACTGCTCTTCATCTCTGTTCTGCCATCCATAAATTTTTCTTTTCTGCTTTATATCCTTTCAGTACGTGAGTGATCATGACTCTCCACAACTTTCTTTTGTTGTTCTAAGCAAACAGGGAACCTTTGACATCCGTCTTTGTCCTTGTGCTGTCATCCATTCACTTTTTCTTTTTTTCTTTTACGTGACAAGTCCTTTCAGGGCGTGAGCGATCATCACTCTCCACAACTTCCTGTTTTGTGTTGCTGTACATATTTTATGATCCCTTACCATCCATCTTTGTCCTGGTTCTGTCAGTCATTCACCCAACTCGTTAAGTAGGTTACTTGCTGTTTCCCGGTTTCTCTTACCATAGTTATGTCTTGTGAGCCTCATATTCTTCAAGCCGTCTTTTCTCATTATGTATCCGAGACATTTCAACTGTAATGTAAGTTTCCTCGTTGTTCCTATTTTCCTTAAAAAAATCCAAAGTGGTATAGATGTTGCCCAGAAAATAATTCTTCTTGCTGCTCTCCTTGGAGGACATTTCTAATTTTCGCTGTTGCCCTCCTTGGTGGACATTTCTCATTCTTGCTGCTGCAAACCCTGGAGGACATTTATAATTCACGTTGTCGTAAAACGTAATGAAAGACAGCACGAATACCAGGTATCACTTGTTCGACCTGTTACTCTCAGGATGGCGTTTTACCTACATTGTTCTGGGAGAAAGTGCCCGAGCGACAGCTTTAATCTTGAGCCCTTCATAAAATGAGCGCTGCCGCATGTTGACAATTTTAAAAGGCATTAATGTTCTTCATTCTAATTGTGTTGCATGCATGTGTGTGAAAGCGAGTGCATATATATATATATATATATATATATATATATATATATATATATATATATATATATATATGTATGTATGTATTGAGCGCTTAGCCTTGGAGCGGGTAGAATGGAGATCAACGTGTTTTAGTGCAGTCAGTAGTTTTCAATCTGCTTGTCTGAATCATCTTCAAGAAGCGAGAGCAAGATCTAAAAGGTCAGCCAATCTAACAGTGATCTCATCTCACAATCCTCACTCTTGCTGCATATGTAGCCTCCTTTGTAAATCACTAGCGGGTCTTAAGTGCCACTTAAGATTATCGCACAAAATTTCATAACTGAATCAACTAATCTGTCAGATCCTCATACTTCGAAACCGACGGAGAGTCCATTATTATTATTGTTAAATATAACAGAAAATGAATGTGTATTATGTTTGATGATAAGCCGTTCAAAATTCTGTATTTAGTTTTTTCCAAACGCGTATTACTATTAGTATATATATATATATATATATATATATATATATATATATATATATATATTAAATAAAAATAAAAACAGACCACATTAAGGTTCCATGTAATAAATTATTTCACCACAGCCATTTTAAAGGGCCGCGGATCATCAGATTTTATTTCCAAAGGTTGAAACGAAAAATGAAAAGAAATTTACAAATCTTTGACGGGCAGTACTAAGTATATGTAAATTAACGAAGTGAGGAAGTGAGTGGGAGAGAGACATGATTGAGTTAGATGTAATTTAAAATTTCTATTCTTTCAAATTTAATATTGTTTCAGGAAGTCCAGACATTAAGCATACTTATATTTTATTCAATTACCAGGTGTAACAGTAAAATTGTCCAAATGGTGGTACAGCATAATTGTCTCTCTTACAAAATTTTTAATATCTAAAAAAACAACAAACTAATTTAGTTTCTGTTTTCCAAGTTTTCAGATAGGACGAGTTATTTGAGTTATTCAGCTAGGAGGAGAACAGGTTAAAATCGTTTTGTTTCAGACCATCTGTCTTCCCAAATGAGCAATGGTGAGAGTAAAAAGAGCATTCAGGCCTTCAGTAATGTCACCAAAATTCATACTCTGGCTTCCATCTTCAAAGTCTATTCAAGAACAATCATGAGAACGGTGAATAAGTTTAAAAGAGCGGGAACAGTAAAGAGGAAAAGTGGATCAGGGGGTCACAACTGGAAATGGGATCATCATTTCAACTTAGAACGAAAGACATCAATTAGAAAAGATCCAACTCAATGCACAAGACATTTGTTACGTGAGATAGAAGTTTCACCTATGACAGTCCAAAGAGCAGTGAAAAAAGACTTGCAAATTTAATCGTACGTGAAACGTGTGTGTCACTTTTTTTTACTCCAGGACAGAAAGTTAGAATGTTAGAGAGGGTGAAGATCATCTTGAATAAGTTAGAAAATGATCTTGGAATAATATATATATATATATATATATATATATATATATATATATATATATGTGTGTGTGTGTGTGTGTGTGTGTGTGTGTGTATTTGAACTTTATTTCAATCCTTTCTGCGCTTCCGCTCCTTAGCTATGATTAATTAATGATGAACATGTCATTTTTCATCACGATTCTTCTGTTAAGCTTGGAGAGTAATTATACATACTTATTGCTCAAAGTAGAATGTAATAGTGTTATAAAAACCTCGGAGAATTCCAGTAAGATATCTTTAATCATTTCTAAGATACAATAGTTCAAAGCTTAATCTAACAATTTGCTATTACACTATTTGGACAATTTTGCTGTAACACCCGGTATATATTCACCTGGTGTGCGTTCTGGTGTAATGAGAAATGGAAAACCGAGAAGAACTCAAAATACAAGGAAAAGAAGCAAAAAGGAAAAGGAAAAGAAGACAGAGAAGAAAAATGAAGAAGAAAATAACTAGAAGTAGAAAGAACTACAAAGAAGAAGAAATGTAGAATGAAAAAAGAAGAAAAGGACTTCCAAGAATAATAAGAAAAATACGTAGAAAAGCAAAAGAAGAAAAAAGAGGAAGAAGAAAAGAGGAAGAAGAAAAGAAGAAGAAACGAGGGAGAAGAAGAAAAAAGAAGAACAAAAGAGACAGAAGGAAAGAGAAGGTACAAAAGGAGAAGAAAAAAGAGGAAGAAGAAAAAAGGAAGAAGAAAAGAAGAAGAAATAAGGAAGAAGAAGAAAAAGAAAAAAGAAGAATAAAAGAGACAGAAGGAAAGAGAAAGAACAAAAGGAGAAGAACGAAAGAGGAAGAAGAAAGTAAACGAAGATATTTAGAATGATAAAGGAGAAAAAAGAAAAGAGTTACAAAAAGGAAAAAGAATTAGAAGAAAAAAGCAAAACAAAGTAGGAGAGAGAGAGAGAGAAGGTATTTGAAGAAGAAGAAGAAAATAAGGCAAAGAAAAAGAAGAAAAAAAGGATAAATTCGAAAAAAGAAGCAAAGAAAGAAAGAAAACAAGGAAGAAGCATTGAATTAGAAAGGCTAATAGGAATAAAAATGGAGGACAATGAAGAATGAAGAGTAAAAAAGGACTTACTGCTTCTACTACTACTTCTACTACAACTACTACTATTACTACTACTACTGCTACTACTAATGCTAATAATGTCGCCGTAATAGAAGGAGGATAAAAAAGTATGACGGATAAAAGCAGAAAGAGAATAGGGATGAGAAAATACAGAAACACAGGAGGAGGAGGCAGAGGAAGAGTGCAATGATGAGTTTGGGGAGGAGTGGATTTGTCGATGAGATAGGTAAACAAAGAGAAACTTAAAAGCTGGCAAAATTTCGAGTGTATTTAATGGAGGCGATAAGACTGGTATCCAAAAACGGCACTTGTGGGTAGGGGATGATAAACTGGGCAAAAAGCAATAAATACGAAAATATTAGATTTGGGTGTGACGTCAGCACCACTTCAAAAGCAGAGGCTTTCTCCTTTCTTTACTGTCAATACTGCTACTTAAATCATCTCTCTCCTAAAGTTCCATGATCGTTCAGGACATAATCGATAACGGCTCTCCACATCTTTTCATTTTTAATATCTGCATACTGTGCAAAACCCAGGATTCTTCTTGGGAAGATCGTGACGTTGTTTCCAGTGTCATTCTTCACTCTACTTCATCGCCACCTTCATCAGATCTTATCGACTGGCGCTGCAGTGTCGCAAAGAACTTTAGTAATTAACAAAAATCACATCGATTGAAGACTTCCAACAACAGCAATAAATAAAATGGATAACACATGTAACTGGAAGGGAAAATAATAATATAATCAAGATGTTGTCTCTACACACTGCCTTAAACAAAGCGTTAGGAAGAAAGCCGCATGAATACTAGAAAGAGTTGATATCGGTTAGTGGAATTAATAGACGTAGCAGCGCGTAAGCTATGAAACAAGCACATGTAAATGGTTGGTAGAACAGGAGAGATGGCGAGGAAACAAAGTTTACTAATAGCTATAAAAGACAGGGAATTGGGGTAAGACACGACCACCCACACCCTGAAGGAGCTTGGTTGGCAGAACAGAGATTAGGAAAGATAGCAAAAAGCGAACATTTACTAAGAGTTACAATGGATAATGTGGAGAGTCATGATCACCCATGTCCGTAAGAGACACAGCAGATAATTCTATAGAGCTTCTATAAATGGTTGGCTGGACTGGGGTTAACAGAGATAAATAAACTTTACCAAGAACTACAAAGAATGGGAGATTGCGGAGAGCCATAGTCGCTCACAAAGTGAAGGGACACGGCACCTAGAAGAAGAAGATGAAGAAGAAGAAGAAGAAGAACTACTAAGGGCAGTAAATCTATATACAGCTGTTTTCTCTAGTAAATGATCGTTTCAAGCGAATGAATACTTTCAGTCTTAATGAAGGCAACCCTTCACCAGATTGGCACCGCAGAGTGACAAAACAAAGAACATTACCAAATAACGAAGACCACATCACATGATGACTTCCAATCTCAGCAGCTACCAAAACGTATAGCACATGTAGTGGAATAATAATGATATAATGAGGGGGGGATCTTGTTATGGAAATTTATTATGAATTGACCTGTGGAAGAAAAAGTGTTCATAACACATAATTTCGTAAATTCTGTTTTGAAATGGGGGGGTGGGTGGACAAAATAATTGGAACAGGTGCAAATTCCACTCCTATATTTCAAAGACCTACTATATTAAGAACTTTAACTAAAACTTCATAATTGCAGGTTATATCTATCATAAATATGTTTATTTATCTAATTTACTGTCTTTGGCTAATTTATTTTTAGAATTTAGTAAAATTTAAGCTAAATGCGTGACCTCTCCTAGTTCGAAAAAGGGCAAATTGTTGGAACTCCCATAGCAGGAGCCTCGATCCCTAAGGTTGTTGAACTGTCTGGTTTTTCAAGAGCTACCATATCAAGAACTATGACGCAATCTGAGAAACAGGGTAAAACCTCTAGCAATTATAGCAATTCAGGTCGGACTTGCAAACTTACTGACAGGAACCGACGTGCATTGAAACGCAATGTGGCGAAAAATCATTGGACTACTGCGGTCAAAGTGACTGCTGAGTTGAATATTCATCTGAATAGTCCAGTTTCTAGTTAAACTGCTCACCGTGAGCTCCATAAGGCTGGATATCATGGAAGAGCCACCATAAGGAAACCTCTTCTCTCCACTCGCAACATTCAGATGAGGTTGAAGTGGTGCAGAGATCACAATGCCTGGTCTGCAGACCAATGGAAGCAAGTCATATTCTCAGACGAGTCCAGTTTTTCTCTTTTCCCAACTTCAGGGTAAGTTCATGTGTGGAGGCAGCCCAAAGAAGCTTACAACCCTGACTGCCTTCTTCCAACAGTGAAGCATGGTGGTGGATCAGTGATAGTTTGGGCCGCTATATGATGGAAATGTCTCGGTGCAATAGTTGACCTGCGTGGTAGAATCAACAGCAAAGATTACCTGAACATTTTTGGTGATCATGTTCATCCAATGGCCCAGACTTTATTCCCTGATAGTGATTGCATCTTCCAAGACAATAATGCTCCAATACATACCACTTGAGTGGTTAAGAATTGGTATGAAGAGCATAAAAGTGAGCTAGAATACATGGAGTGGCCTCCCCAATCTCCAGATATCAATAGTATTGAACATTTGTGGTGCATTTTGGAGCGACAAGTTAGGAGCCGCTATCCTCCACCGTCGTGTCTTAAAGAGCTGGAGCAGGTATTAATGGAAGAATGGCTGAAAATTCCTCTGGATGAAGTCAAGAAGCTGTATGATTCCATTCCTAGACGTATTAAAGCTGTATGTGAGGCTAAAGGAGGACCAACTCCATATTAAATAAATAATGTCACTGGATCTAACTAACGCCTTTATCCACTGTGCCATGTGTCGTTATGGACCCAAAGAGTGTGAGCTCAATACCCGGTTAAGGCAGTGGAGAACTTGGAGAGGGGGATTAACAGAAGATAACTGACAACTGAAGAAGAGTCTACCCCAGTGAGCGAAATAAAGGGTCCAGTTCGACATTCAAACCACCTGAAGAAGGTCGGAGCGTACAACGGCCGAAACGTTGTAATAATTATGGCAAGAAAGATGAGGACAATAGTTCGAATAATGTAAATAGTGTACATAATGCCTCATCTCAGAAATATAGACAGATACTGAAGAAGGCCGGAGCGTACCACGGCTGAAACGTTGTAATAAATATGGCCAAAAAGATGAGGACAATAGTCCGAATAATGTAAATAGTTTACATAATACCTCATCTCAGAAATATAGACAGATACTGAAGGGCCGACACGTTGTAATAAATATGGCGACAAAGATGAGGACAATAGTTCGAATAATGTAAATAGTGTACATAATACCTCATCTCAGAAATATAGACAGATACTGAAAGGCCGAAACGTTGTAATAAATATGGCGAGAAAGATGAGGACATAAGTCCGAACCATTATCCATTACAACACCTGAACATCAATCTCGGAACTGTTTGGAAACAAGGCGTATAAGAATGTTTTGTCTTCCGTAGTGGGGGGAGGGGCGATGGCAATTTACAATGAGTTTACAACGTAACATGGACGCTTTAACTTTAATAAAAATTTATAAAATTCGTTTTTGATATTCGGCAACTAGAATGTTCAATCTATAGTTAGATATGAAAAATAGGATTAAAAGAAATTAATTTTAGTCGCAGTGCCTATTTTTAAAACTGCAGAAAATCGAATGAAACCGAACAGATGCCGACAGTTTTTAAACTTCTGCCTTACTTCCGTCTATCGGTCAGACGGATGAAGTAAAGGCAACCTAGCTATTGGTAAAAAAAAAAAAAAAATAATAAAAATAAATAAAAACACCCTTACAGTTTATCAGTAAATCTAATCTCCGATAATTTAGACATATGTAATTTCCGTGTCTAAAATCATTCCTATGTGGCTAATGATTTGATGTAGACATATATTATTTTGATTTGCTGCATTTCTTTAGGGTACGGTCTGCTAGAGACCCTCTCATTGAGCCTTTTCCAATCAAATCCAAAGCCTCAACCACAACTAAAATTATTGATGTCCTCATATACCACATTTTTTAGGTTTCCACTTCAAGATTATTGTATTTTGATAGTTTTTGAAAAACTTCAAAGCAACATTACAGTCTGCAGGAAGTGCCGCATCAATAAGAAAGCACGCTCTGTTTTGGTTTTTGATCAATATGTCTGGGCGGTTAGCTTTGATTGTTCTCTCCATGTATATTGTAAAGGCCCATAAAAATTGTTAAAGGGTCCTATTGTCTGTAATCGGGCCTGGGTAGTGTCTATACTGATTTCTTGCAGTTCCTTTCCCATAAATTATTATTATTATTATTATTATTATTATTATTATTATTATTAGTAGTAGTAGTAGTAGTACCCGTGAAAATTTCACGGTTTTTCTGTTTCTTTCTTTCTTTCTTTCTTTCTTTCTTTCTTTCTTTCACTAAAACTAAGTAGAGTCTCTGATATGTCTTTTCTGTTTTTCCGCGCGATCAAAACGGAACAGTCCATTATTCATAAGGTTCGTAGGGCATAATGTAAGTACATGCTAACTAAGGGACTTAGGGGAGACCAAGCAGAGTTATAATAAGATTATTATTATTATTACAATTATTATTATTATTGTAATTATTATTTTTGTAATTATTATTATTATTATTAAACATAAAACACTTATGTAAGACGAATAAAAAGTTTCGCTATGTTAAAGGCCCTCAGTATCCAGACAAGATATTGTATTATTGGCAGAATATGTTTTCATAAACGTTTATTAATAGGCTAAGTCTCTAAATTTAAAATGTTCTGCACTAATAACTGCTAATCCTGTGACTATCTATCTATCTATCTATCTATCTATCTATCTATCTATCTATCTATCTATCTATCTATCTATCTCAGTCTGTTTATATCTATCTATCTATCTATCTATCTATCTATCTATCTATCTATCTATCTCAGTCTGTATCTATCTCAGTCTGTATCTATCTCAGTCTCTATCTACCTATCTATCTATCTATCTATCTATCAGTTTCTTCATTTCTCTCTCCTCTCTCTCTCTCTTCCCATCGATCTATGTCAGTCTCTCGGTATCTATCTATCTATCTATCTATCTATCTATCTATCTATCTATCTATCTATCTATCTATCTATCTATCTATCTGATGAGTGAACGATTAATTTCAAAAGCAGAATAATTCCTCTTTTTTTGAAAGAGAAAAAGAAGGCGAAAAAAACAACAATCAAATAAAAAGAAAAACAGAATTGAAATGAGGCTCGTGGGTTTACCGTGATTAAGCCAATCAAATATGAGGCCTACGCTAAAATCTAAACCAACTGAAAAAATGATATAGGTCATGACATGAAGTTGCCTACATAGAATCCTTAATTTGCGACTGATACAAATGATTACATTATTTCGTAAAATATAGAGAAGTATGACGTTCAACTTTCACAGGAAGTGAAGGGGAAAGAGATAGGGGAGATAATCTACTATAATATTAACTACCTATATTATCGGCCATTTTCCTATATAGAAGTTTGTAATTGATTATTAAAAGCCTTCTTTAAGAAACTGGTAAGATATAAACCCCAAAAACGAATCATTAAGTCAAAACTACTTTGATAAATTAGTATGCAACCGTTGAGTAAAGACCGTCCATATAAGATGTTAATAATACGAACTAATCAATATAAGATATTAATAATACTTACTAGTGATTGATACATCTATATAAGATGTTAATAATACTAACTTCACATCAATACAGAACTATATTAAATCTAAATGAATTTTGCACAATAGATCAGTAAACCACATAAGGTGCACCGTATTACATCTACCAATTATTATTGTAAAAAAAAGTATTATCAAATTCGAAGTTTAACCATATTGTAAGGTAAAAAGCAAACTATGCTTACAATTTACAGTTAGTTCACTCCTTTGATTTAATAAGGAGCCTTTATCAATAAATTTGATAATTTCTATTTTCTCATGTAGCATAAAAACAAAGTTCGTTTAAAGATCGATCTAAAGCTAACCTCAACTGACATAGTAGCAAATTGCATAAGCTCAATAAAGAAATTTTCTGGGATATCCGGAGGTGACAAACAACTTCGATATAACATGTCGCAGCAGATTTCAACAGTTTCCATGACTGGAACGCAAGTAAACAAAGAACACATAGCCCACATAATTTCATTCATTTTTTTTTAATGTTTTAATTGTATGTAGGGTGTTTGTGTGAGTAAATGTAATTTTGAAATAAATTATTATTATGTCTCCAGTCGACCCTGATGAGCTTGGGAACGAAACCGGTTGGTCTGTCATGTTTGTGTTTTAATCTCTTATTCTTTTATTTTCATAATGCCTATGAGAAATAACTTTTATTTTTTTCTTAGCAATATTACAGTTTTGTACCTTCAACAATGTATTTAAATATATATATATATATATATATATATATATATATATATATGATTAAAAAATCCGTCCTATAAGGTGGTATTTAAACTAGTTCTTCTGGAGGGCTCTTGATTGGGCCTTCGGCTTGTTCAGGACTTTGAGAGTCCCTAAGTCTTTGCATATTCTCAGAAGCTTTTCTGACTGCCGTTTAATCTGGTTTTTCATTTTCATGGGACTTTCTTTTCCTTGCTGCATCATTGGCTCTTTTGATTGCAATCTGGTCTTCTGTTGGCAGATATTTTTTTGCGAGGCACGCAAATGCAAAAGGCAACAATAAACTACAGAAGAACTCAAAATTGATCGCTGCATTTAAGTATCGCGTTAATATTTACCTTTAAAAAGTTCAACGATAATTCTTCTGTCATCACTTAATTTAAAGGTAATTTGATGTAAGTAGGTCCTTACTTTCCGTACAAATAATTATTTTTATTTAATTGGTGACTTTAGTTGGATTTCGCAATTAGTTTCAATTATTCCCAAATTTATTTCCAAGTAATAAAAATTGTTATCTTCGTCGCCAAAAATCACGTACGAAAATTACGTACAAAAATCGTCGGAAATAATCGCAGTAATGAAAACTTTAGAATCCTAAATTACAGGATTGCGGGTCCGGATCTGGCCTGGGATGTTTTTAATTTGCTCACGGAATCAGCCGGATTCCAAAATGGTATATGTTGGGCTACGGCGTCTGGGAGTAAAGTTGAAAATGGGCGACACACTGACATTTGCATTTATATATATATATATATATATATATATATATATATACTGAACACACACACACACACACACACACAGACAGTGGGGGAAACAAATATTTGTACAGAAACAAATTTTTAACTTATTGTATTTCCAACTAATGAACATGCTTATCATATAATTAATTATACGCAAATGCGTAATAATATAATATGCATTGAAAACAGGAAAAGTTGATTTAATGGAAATAAATCGCATATATCCATTTTAATGGGTTAAAAAAGTATTCGTGCAATACAAAAAAGAATACATAATCTTCATTTAATACTTTGTGTATTAGTAGACATAGATCTATTCTAAAAAAAAAAACAGAATAACTACTTAAAAATGTGTATCCACTAAATATAACGCTTAATTTAATAAAAATAATGTCGGATTAAAAATAAAATCCATTAATTCTTATATATATATATATATATATATATATATATATATATATACACGACAAATACACTAACAAGAAGGCTTACACTCTACATGTCTGACGATTCGTCTATTGCGAGACATCTACAACATTCCTGTCCACATTCACAATATAACAAATTACTAATCGACAACACAACTATCCTACACCCTGAAAACAACAAAATAAGATTACTCATCATAGAAGCAATTTATATAAAAAATTAAAGCCGGCACCGAACAGAATCAACTATGAATACTGCAGTAATGTTCTGAAATGCCTGTAAAGGAGCAGTTTTTTCATGCTTCAATGCGCGTGTCTATGATATTATAACATAGAAGAAAAAAAATCCATAATGGATAATTTTTTTTCACATTCTAATGAACGCTCAGTATATTGTCAACCGTTTTGCATTTAAAAGCATAATGAAACAGTTACAGCAATAGATAACAACGTACATATTTATATAAATACGTATAGTAATGAACAACATATACCATTTGCACCCCTGAAGATGATCTTAGGAGAAGATCGAAAGTACTTGGGAAATGAAGGAAATTTAAACAGCTAGAGTAGATTTCTCTTATCCTTTAACATCAATACACGGAAGGTTATTCGTGAATATGAACGGATTTTGTTAAAAATTAGCAGACAAAATGTCTGTAATTTATTTAATCAGACATGCTTAAAAGAGAATTCGCTGCCTAAACAGACATATATATATATATATATATATATATATATATATATATATATATATATATATATATATATATGAAAAAGGAAGAGATTATAGTGGTTCCAACGAGAGAAAAGTGTGTATATTAAAACGAAGAGAGGTACCGCAAACGTTTTTGGTTGTAGTGTGAATTTTTTAAATATATATATATATATATATATATATATATATATATATAGGGAGAGAGAGAGAGAGAGAGAGAGAGAGAGAGAGAGAGAGAAAGAGAGAGAGATGTATGAATAGAAACTAAATAACGAGATATTAGCAACTGTATATGAGTGTGATAGCGTGCATACGCAGATAAGCAAATAAATATATATGTAATTTAATTTATGGTACAAACAAAACAGTGCCCAATGCAGGTAAACAGAGCTATGAACGATATATTAATAAATGCACATATATCTACCTACCTATATACACACACAAGGACATATATATATATATATATATATATATATATATATATATATATATATATATATATATATATATATATATGTTTGTGTGTGCGGGGTGGGTATTGGTAGACATACATCAACAGTGTTTTAAAAAAGTATATCTAGTCACTCATGTGTATCCACAAAATATAAGGTTTTATTTAATAAACATGATTTATTTAAAAATAAAATCCATTAATTCTCATATATATATATATATATATATATATATATATATATATATATATATATATATATATATATATATGTATGTATGTATATATATGATAGTCTCGAGGTGAATTAATACATTTCCTTTTGGCTCGTAGCATTTCAATGTCTTTGTAGTTCATCTTTGTCTAATATTTTTGGCATGGCCTAAACAAGTCAGAACATGTTGATTTGAGAGTTTTTTTTTAGACACTGCTTGACGAATGACTGGTCCGAGTCGACTGAAACCAGTAAGGTGGTGTCCAGGGGAAAGAAATGCTGGACTTTCCTTTATACCCGTCAAGACAATAAAAAAAATCTCTGATGTAAAACAGGGCACAAGTCTGGCCGGAAATAGTTACAAAAATAAGAACTGCATGGCCAGAAAAGGAAGGAGATATTGTTTTCTCTTTCTTCTTTTTATTTTCTTTGCGTTTTCTTTCGTTTTCGTTTTCACTATTATGTAGGTATTTTCGGAATATAGTGTGGCACAAGGCCAAATTCGGTAGAAGAAAGTGAGAGGTTATATATATGACGTATCATATAAAGTAGACATATGATAGAATATATCCACGTACACACACATACATACATATATATACATTTTGTAATTGCTTTTTTGAAATATATAATCATCGCAGCAGCAAAATTCCCATGTTTCAATACTGTATGCTCAATTTAAATTCAATCATACAAATTAAACTTAAAATACAAAGATCCGTTCCATTATCAAGCGATATTTAAAAAAAAAAAAAAAAAAGAAACAATTATAATATTTTGCTCTACTGTTGTATCGTGCACTGTTTTTTAAAAATAAAATAAATGCTAAGAACTCTGAATTATAAATCTCATTGTTCTTTCCTATTACTTTGATATATATATATATATATATATATATATATATATATATATATATATATATATATATATATAGTTGACACTAGTGAACTGTTATGGGACCTTAACTATAACGACAGAGTTAACTCTTCCTGACACTATGAATACTGCGCCTCTCAAGAGAGAGGGAGGAGACAGAATCGAGTCGAGCCGATAGTAGTTCACTCGAAACCAGACTGACAGTCATACTAACACCTTCCACATCTTGTATTATTATCCTGTGTAATATATCTTTGTTATTTCTACTCTTGTGTTCGTTTTTTTCTTCCTTGGTCCTAACCTTGGACCATAACATGAACACTGAGCGACGACAGTCTGTTTCATGCCATTAGTGTAGTGTGTTAGCTCGACTTTTTACATAGATTAAATAATGGTGCATTATGGGTAGCAAGGTCTACTGCATTATGCTAAAAGTAACTGGGTTGGCGGTAATGGTCATATTCCAGATTATTCTAGAGGCTATTGAGTAGAAATAATTGTGGATCCGAATGCATTTAATTAATAATAATAATATTATTTGTAATTTTTTTCATTGTATATTATTGATTATATATATCTATATATCTATATATCTATCTATATATCTATACATATATATATATATATATATATATATATATATATATATATATATGCGTGTAATTTGGCAGCAACTTTTCTTTTAAACATGTTGTCAAAGATTACATAGTCCTGCATATTCTCTTTTGAATTTTCTCATATTTTTTAATGAGACTTTTTATTTGAAAATTATATTGAAATAAATATTGTCCGTAAGATAACCGAGTACTTTCGAACATCATTGTTCATCTTCAGGGTCGAAATTTTTTAACAATGTCTTATATATATGTAGAGTCAAATTTTCTAAAACATTTGCAAATTGTCTTGTAGCGGAATCATGTGGCTACATTTTATTTTTTTACAAACTAAATAAACGTTACAAAATCATTTTAATTTCAAAAGACGCGATGATGTTACAACATAGTCCTACATATTCTCTTTTGAATTTTCTCATGAGACTTTTTATTTGAAAATAAAGACGATTAACTATGCATTTAAATAATTCTAATGCCATTAAACAACATCTTATGTCACATACTGTTTCCCTTCTGCATTCTGACATTCGTAAAATCCTTATAGATAATACTAAAATTATTGATAAACATACAGACATTAGACGCCTTAAAATCTTAGAAGCACTACATATTAAAAGCAAAAGACCTTTTATTAATCGCATAGATTACAATATTTCTGGAAACATCCTTCAATGTTTATAATATATTTCTACATAATTAGATACACCACATAACCATTTCCTTTGAAGTTTTAAAATTTCATAACGTATTCTTCGATCTTGTATAATAAAAAATCTTTTTCACGCCTTTCACATGATTAAAGATCATCTTTGTCGCCATATTTATTACAACGTTTTTAATGTTAATTTTTCCCTCTGACAGGACCCAAAGAGTGTGAGTTCAATACCCGGTTAAAGCAGTGGAGAACTTTCAGAGGGAAAAATCAACAGGAGATAACTGATAACTGACATCCATTAAACATGTCACGTGGAACTAGAACAGTCTACCCCAGTGAGCGAAATAAAGGGTCCAGTTCGACATTCCAACCACCTGAAGAAGGCCTGAGCGTACAACGGCCGAAACGTTGTAATAAATACGGCGACAATAATGTAAATAGTGTACATAATATCGCATCTCAGAAATATAGACAGATACTGAAGGGCCGAAACGTAATAAATATGGTGATAAAGAAGAGGACAATAGTCCGAATAATGTAAATAATGTAAATTAGAAAAATTTTAACATTTAATAAAATTTTAAAATAAATATTCGTGAACAAAATTTGTAAATTGGAAATATGATAAAATGCTGATATGATATCTGAAAATAAATCGAAAGAAAAAATATAAAGCTGGTATAGCCAAATAAAATATGAAAACTTATAATTAAGAATAAAATTTATTATTAGGTATTATTTAAGTGTTAAGGAAAATAAAGAATTTACTTAAAATTTATAATTAACTTTTTATGGTAATATGCAAATTAGATTGTATATAAGTGGGGAGGTTTCTACACTTTCCTTGACTATACTGCGTACTTGTAAGAACTGTACATGACAGGACACTTTTTATTAAGTTGTTTAGCCAGTATCAATTTTAATGTTATTTTTTCTTACATATTATCGTGATTAAAGCGTGCATTTGGATTAATCGAATCGTGATGACAACGCTGATTCAATAATTGTTCTTGATGATTTATGATGAATACATTTTGACCATTTATAGAAATGACTAACAGTTCGAATCAATCAATGTATAAAAATGGCTGCTTAGTCTTTTGATGATTTTGATGGCTGATTAGAGAATCGTGTTTTTAGGAGGATCATGATGGTGACATTAAAATGTAGATTTTGTTGATATTTTATTCTCTTTGGTAACATTTATGGGCTGATCAAAGAGTTATACTTCTTGATTTCTCTTTCTTTCTCTTTCGTGTGTTGGCTCTTTCATTTTCTATTTTTCGTTCTATTTGAGCTTCTTTCTTTTTTTGTTTTTCTTCTTTTTTCTTTCTTTTATTATCTTCCGTTTGTTGGTTGTTATATTTTCTGTTTCTTGTTTTTATTTTTCACTCTTTCTTTCTTTCTTTCTATGATTAAATTTGTTTGTTTCTTTCTTTGTTTTATTTGCTTGTTTGTTAGTTTCTTTTTTGATTTATTTGTTCCTTCTTTTTTCTGATTAATTTGTTTCTTTGTTTCTTTCTTTCATTCCTTGTTTTAGTTGTTTGTTTGTTTGTTTGCTTCTTACTTTGTTTTCCTTCTTTCTATCTTTGTTTTATTTGTTTCTTTCTTTGTTTTCTTTCTTTCTTTCTTTCTTAATACTTGTTTACTGTAGCACCTTTCTTTCTTTCTTTCTTTCTTTATTTGTTCCTTTGTTTCTTTGTTTCTTTCTTTCTTTATGCTATTCCTTTTTTGTATCCATTTTGTTTCTTTTGTTCGTTTGTTTTTCTTTTCTTTCCTTCTTTTTATCTTTCGTCTGTTTTTCCCTGATTTACTCTTTCTTTCGATCTCTTTCTTTCTTTTTATTCATTCATTTTTCTCTTTTCTTTTTCATTTTTAAAAATTTCATTTTCAATTTCTTTGTCTTGTTCGTTTACTTCTTTTCTTTCTTCTTTTATTCAAAATTCGTATCCAGTCATCATTACATTCGTCTCATTCGAAATCCCATCCATTCCTTTTACATTCAATCTCTAAACCAACCTAAGCTTCGAGTTGTTTAAATGTTACTTTTACCCAATCTACTAGTAACAAGTAGCACGAAACCAAAGTCGGACGCTTCTTAATTCAAATAGACTCAGGCGGAAAGACCAAATCCGTAATAAAAAAATGAGGTGTGAACACCATCAAATGTTGCCATTTTCCCCAGGACTTAACTTGAAATTACCTCAGTCTTGTCTTCCCCTCTATTGATCGTTGACAAAAGTCATTTCATTTCAATGCTGCCGAATTTCACCCCAAAGGTAGATCCAATCCTCTTCCGCTTGTCAGATGACTTAACTCATTGTACGTACTTAAAATTACAGCTAAGATTCTATTGCTGGTGTCCTTTCCTGTTTGTATAAATCCCTAAACTCAGTGAACTAACCGCACGTACATATATATATATATATATATATATATATATATATATATATATATATATAGTTGTATATTTAGCCAGGAATCCTTCGTTTATGCATGTTTCATTAAAAACGACAGACAAGGTACTACGATTGAGCTTTTTATTTAATTTTTCTTGTGTTCGAACAAGAGCTTTCTTTACAGGACAAAGGGTGTGTAAGAACTATCCAAATGTTTTATATTTCCGAGCGTAAAAAAGATTAAATTTACCAGACTCCATTAGAAATATACTAGTAGAAAACACAAATATATTAACTGCATCCACCTGCAAAAAAAGATTAAAAATAATGGAGGCTTTAATCATAAAAAAGAAAAAGTCAACTCTTAACAATATTAACTACGAACAAGGCCACAATGTGCTAACCGTACTCTGAAATTAAAAACGTTCCTATTAAGACATACACATAATGCACACACTCAATTAAGCTGAAAAATCGAATCATCCTTGATAATGGCTAAAGGTATAGCCGGAAGCGCTCGGAAACATAAAACATTTGGACAGTTCTTACACACTCTTTGTCCAGAAAAGAAAGCTCTTGTCCGAACACAAGAAGAATTAAATAAAAAGCTTAACCGTAGTACCTTGTCTGTCGTTTTTAATGAAACAAGCATATATATATATATATATATATATATATATATATATATATATATATATATATATATATATGTGTGTGTGTGTGTGTTTGTGTATACACACACACAATACATGTGTGTGTGTTTGTGTATACACACACACATACACACACACACATATATATATATATATGTATATATATTTTAATTTAAAGAAAATACAGACCATTTTAAGCCTCCATTTGTAATAATTTATTTCACTAGAGAATTTTAGTTTTCTCTGGATTTTCAGAATTCACTTTCAAAAGGTGAAACGAAAAACTTTCGTCGGAATAATTCATACGTACGCAGACACGCGTTGCAGCACACACAAGCATAAACATATATGAACAGTGTGGGACTGGCCGCATATGTGCATCTGTGTGTCGTTGCGTGCAAACGTACGCAATTGGTCACTGTAAAAAGCCACAACAAAAACGTAACAACCTGCAATAACGCAATCAAAGAACCTCAATGCAACTTCAAAAATAAAACATGTCCATTTCAAGGGAAATGCCAACAAACGAATATGATGTATAAAGCCAAGCTAAGTGTAAACAACAGGACAATGTACTACATCGGTGCCACTGAGGAACCATTCAAGAAAAGAAAAACAACCACGGACTTTTATTCTCCGACAGAAAATACTCAAATAGCACTACATTATCCACACACAAAGTGCATCTAAAAGACAGAAATATTAGACCAAGAATAAGCTGGAAAATATTGAAAAACGCACATGTTTACAGCAACAGAAAAAAGAAATGCCTAGTTTACCTACACGAAACGGTAGCAATAATTTCCCACACCCAACAAAAGAAATTACTAAACATAAGATCAGAAATAATTTCTAAATGCAGACGTGAAAACAAATACCTATTATAACAATTTATACCATACGGATAATAAAAAAACAACCAACACTGCTACATAAACCACCATTGACTCTATGAACAAGAAAAGAGAAAACCATAATACCATCAATTATTCTCTAATTCAAAGTACCATCATAAATTTGGGAATTTTCCGAGAAAAGGGGAAATTTATTAAAGCTAATGCATCCGCATATACATTTTTTTATTTGTCGACTTTTATTGCCTTGTGAGTATGTACGTAAGTATGTAATACATCTTGCTTTCTGTCTAGGATACTTTTCCCTTACATTTCTTTCTTTCTGCAAGTAATACTTCTTTCTTTCTTTCTTTCTTTTCTTCGTTCGTTTCTTTTTAATATAGAAATGTACATAATGTCTATTAATATTTTCATGGTAATTGTTCTGATGAACTTTCCTCTATGCTTCCTAAATTTAAATGCAATGTCAGTCGTTATCTTCTGTCTTCTTAATTCCAGAGCTTTCATTATCCATAACAAATTATCTTTAAAAAAAATTCGGAAGGTCTTTTCTTATCAGAACGATCAGAGTGAGTTTTCCGTGCTGCCTTAACTTCGTAATCACCATTAGATTCATCCAACTCTTTCCGAATCCACTGCATTGTCTTCATGTTGACACCCAAAACATTGGGAAATGTTCGTATGGAAACTTCTGGCGCGAATATCAAGAAGTACAGTATGCCGTTTCCAAATTTCTGGCGGAGAATTGCGGCATTATGCTCTTTTTTCACAGAGGGTGCCCAGCTGACCCTACTACACCGTGCAGTCGACAAAATAAAAAACAAACAAACAAAAAACGCGCGAGCTTAAAAATATAAAATGACAGCAATATACTCACTGCACCTTTATGAATATATATATATATATATATATATATATATATATATATATATATATATATATATATATATATATATATATATATACTCTGGACGCAGTGGAATATATATATTAATGCATATCTCATTAAATAATATAGACAAATTTTGTCTATTTATTTTAAGTAAGTTCCTTTCGTATTGTCTGATAAGCTTAATCACATTATCGTTGAAAGACGAAGGAAAACACCATATTGACACATGTTTGAATCCAATGTAAGCTTTCGGCTTACATAAGCCATTATCAAAGATGACAATTTTAATAAATCAAACAGCACATATACGAAACCACAATAATGGCCCGCCGTTGCTATTTGAATAAGCTCAAACTACTTAAAATAAATAGACAAAACTTGTCTATATTATTTAATGAAACATGCATTAATGAAAAATTGCTGCCGAAACACACAACACGCATACACATAGACACACACACACACACACACACACACACACACACACACACACACACACACACACACACACATATATATATATATATATATATACAGGATGAACCAAAATACTTTTACAAACGTTTGGGGCGGGTTCCTCTCACTAAAACAAGGACGAAAGTCCATGTAAACATATGTCCGAAATTTCTACGTTTTTGAGTTATAAAGTTGACGGTAGATGCTGTTAATTGTCGAATCCGCAAATACGTTTAGAGACCCCTCGGGTGGGGGGTCGAGTTCCTGGCACCAAAACAAAAGGTAAAATGATTGTATATGCATATGGCCAAAAGGATATCGTTTCATCTCAACGCAGGCAACTCATAACAAACGTTCAAAATGTCCTCCGCTTGCTTCGACACACGCACGCACGCACCCGTCGGATCATTGATTGCACTGCCTTAACCGGGTATCGAACTCACACTCTTTGGGTACTGTCACTAGATCTAACCAACGCCTTTATCTACTGTGCCTTGTGTCCTTGCTTCGGGGAATTAACAGGAGATAACTGATAACTGACATCCATTAAAACATGGCACGTGAAACTAGAACAGTCTACCCCAGTCAGCGAAATAAAGTTCAGTTCGACATTCCAACCACCTGAAGAAGGCCGGAGCGTACAACGGCCGAAACGTTTTAATAAATATGGAGACAAAGATGAGGACAATAGTCCGAATAATGTAAATAGTATATATATCTCTGTGTGTGTGTGTGTGTGTGTGTTTGTGTCTGTGTGTGTCGAAAATGTAATATTTTTTTGTCAGATGAAATTTATAGAAAAAAAAATGAAACGGGGAGATATATTCTAAGGAAAATTGAATTTACTTAGATGTCTTTACTTATATACATCTGTGCCAGAAATTCAAGTTGTGATGAAATTGGATTATAAAATTATGTCTTTCATCAAACAGAAATATATTCTTTTAACTCTCTACGAAAATGCACACTTTTTTCCTGGCCTCCAAGTAATCATTCTGCTTCTAAAAAGCAAGTCCGATTTGGATACCATCCGAGTAGCATGTATTTCATGTCCCCCTTCACGTACAGTCAATTTTAATCACGAGAATGGAATAATTCATGATGTTCGACTGGGACATTTATCAGTGAGCAAACTTGAAAATAATTTGACCCAAGATAAATAGAGATACAATTTTAAAATCCGGTTGAAGATTCCTCAGTTATATTCGCCATTTTATGTTAGTATATTTTAATATTACTTAATTAGTCGGCAGAAATTTAGTTCTACAGGAGGATGCTGAGGATACCATGGACTGAACATGTGACTAACAAGTCAGTTTTAAAGAAAATGAAAAGAAAAAAAATACTTATACTTAAAATCAGAAATCTAGGGCTTATAATGAGGAAAGAGGGCTTGGAGAATTTGACATTCATTGGACATTGTGAAAAAAGGGGGATAGATGAAAGCAGCTCATGTCCTCCCCTAACGAGCTTGTGTAAATGGTTGGCTGAACAGGGATTAGGGATTAGGAGGTATAGTAAAATGACAAACCTTACTAAGAACTGCAAAGTATATTGAAGTTGTGGTTAGCCATATTCCTGAAAGAGATTTAGACTGCCTTGTTTGAAAGTTTCAATTATCTGCCTAACACACACTGATATTATTCTTTCCATTTGTATTCGATCTTCGAATGTTCTTAAAATTCTATTCCTATTTTTCTTTTTCTTGATAAATTTATTTAAATTCTGTGAAACTCTGTAACGGTAAGATGGCGCCAACTTGATGAGCTTTGCTGTTCGGGTTGGCAACGGTTGGGCGTGTTGTATCTATCAAATATCGGGGTGAAATTGTTATTCTGCATTTTCTCCGAATTAGAATTTCAAGTAGAACATAATGTAATTAAAATAGAGATTCTTGTTCATTCTTTCTTTCTTTATTTTTTTTATTGCCTGCACAGTTTAGAGTCGAAAGAGTACGGAGCAACCTCCATGAATTTTAACCCGGCAAAGAGAACGGAGTGCTCATGCGTCACATTGTATACAACATATACATATGCGTACAAGGAAGTTCGCGCGGGCTTAAATATATGCCAACACACACTTCTACTTTCAAACGTACATTAAGTGCACTTGTCACGTCTGAATATTCACAGAGAAGGAAATGAAGGGGAGTAAATGCATATGTGCCATAAAATATGATCGATACAAATGCGATCAATATAACCACTTGTGTAAATGAATAAAATCGATAGCCTTGGACGAAATTTGAACTTGTGCTATACTTTTCTTCTCCTGAGAATCATCTTTTAATAAACATTTTTCTTACTGTTATCGTGGAATGTAAATGAGTGAAATATGATGGTGAATTATTCGTTTACCGAATTCTGAGCTGAAATACCCGACCAAGCAAGATCAGACGTACATTACGCAACATCATTTTGCTTCGGGACAAGAAGCCATATTTTTTATATTTGCTCTACTCTGTATTGAGCACTCTTTTAAGAATAGTATTGTTTGGTTATTGGAATTTATTCTGTATTCACCAATCCTATACTTGGGTCTCCTGAAAAAATTAATTTCGGTTGAGCTCTTTGGTTTGAGGTGTGAGTTTGTAAACAGTGACTATTTAAGCTAATATTGCATGACTCTTCGGCAGAATTGAGTCACTGTCAGTCACTGTGTGTTTATCTAAATCTAAAAATAAACACGCTAAAATTCACCTTCATCCCAGCCGTGAGCAGACGGCTTAGTGGTAGAAGTTCCGACTGACGCCAATTCAGTCGGGTTTCGACCCTAACTAGAGGCAACCGCACGTCTAGCCATACTGATGAGCTGTGAAACAGCGAAACAGTCTGTCTCTGGATGACAAATATATATATATATATATATATATCATGAAATGGACAAAGTTCGACAATTATTTTAAGACATTTTTATGTTTATACATTCTTTTTATACATACAAATATTTAATTAAATGCTCTGTTTTATAATAAACAGTATTAATAACATTTACCGGCCTGAATGTCGGAGAAAATTTCATAGAAAATATTCGTTCTCCGACAGGAATCGAACCTGTATCCTATACGGAACCGTCATATAGCCTGACCTGCTCTAAACCACAGGGGATCGTCCGAATAGCAAGGTCGATTTTACTGCTTTTAAACTACAATCTTCCGAATCTCTCACGTACATTCATATCTGCTCGAAGCGTATCCAAATGTAAACAAATGACGTCACACATTATGAAATAGACAAAGTCCAACAATTATTTCAAGATATCAGTCCAAAGATTTTTACGCTGAGGGAATACGGAAGCTTGTGCACAGATGGGAAAAGTGACTGACAGTGCTGGGAGACTACGTTGAAAAATAAAAAAAATAAGCTTCTATCTGTATTAGAAGTTCTTATACGGAAAAATTCACTTTATTTATTGAATGACTCTCGTATATATATATATATATATATATATATATATATATATATATATATATACGAGAGTCATAAAAAAATTATATCGAAATAAATTTTGTCCGTAAGTTAACCGAGTACTTTCGAACATCATTGTTCATCATAAATCAACTGATTTACAGTAATGCCTGAAATCACATTAGTTATTTTAGCTATACTTAAAACTAGGTACATTAAACTTTATAGCATTTTTTACAGTTTATTTCTATCGCAAAAAGAAATAAAGTTATAAATTTTTTAAAGTGCACACGAACTTCATGGACATACTGTATATATATTTTATAGCAATGGTTGGAGTCTATTCACTTTTTATAAAAGGTGGATTCCAGGGACTTTAAAACTTTATAGTTTGTTTCACACTGCCTGTCCCCACCCCCACCCTCACCCCCTCTCTCTCTGATCCATAATGCTTCTCCTTTGTAAATCTGAATTTTTTCCCCTTGAATAGATAGCTCACCCTTTGCAGGCCCCTCTGCCCTTGTAACCATCGAATATAGTAATTCAAATGTGAGTAGGGGATGCACATGCAACCCCGTTCAACCCTCGTTACCCGCCTTTCTCCCATTGGAGACATTAGTCATCAAGTACATGACGGAACTTCTCTCAGTGCCTTTAGGTCTCGGAGCGGTACGATGTCTGACCCAAGGAGGAATTCCTTCGCCTTGACTTTTGGGGCAGAAGAGACATGTCGGAGCATCACGCACGTATTTACTTCCCTAGCTTGATTGTCCCTTCATTAAAGGTGCTGGAGGTGGACGTTTTCTCGGATTTGGCGTCATCTGCTTAAGTAACTCCGAAGTAGGCTATCCTTTCAGCTGGTGTATAATATCGGGGCTACTGTACTGCCATTTTGTGAATGGTTTCTGGACCGTGCAGTAGTCTCCGGTGGTGTCTCTCGATGTTCTGATGAAGGGTACTGCTACGGCCGTATCCCTAAACGGCTCTTTTAAAGTGTGTCTGTATCTCTGCTTACCAGTCGCCCACCAACCAAAGCACACATGAAACCAATCAAAATTCAAATGAACAAAACTATCAAATCCAACAGAGAAAAAACAAAAACAAAGTCGACTCCTTGTATACCATCACCTTCACCAACAAGTGGGGTCTAAGTTCCAAATTTCCAGAAGTGGAACACTATCTTCTCTACTCTAAAGCAGACCCCCTACTTTCTGAAACCGGTAAAAACGCCACATGCGCACTAGGAGAGATCACAGTCCTGGGCTACTGACCTCTCATAGCCAGACATACTCCCCCCTAAATCGTCACAGCCACGGACTCGGAGCCTACATCAAGGATGAGTTTTCCTGTGGTAGGGACGCAAAAAACGAAGAACTGACCTCCCGTATATGCGCTTCCGCGTGGCATTTATGCATAGGACCACATTCGTTTTTGCTCTCTACTGCCTTCGGGAGGAAGGGACGGTAAGTTTTTCATATCTGCGGAAACTTCAACATCCGCCATAAAGAGTAGCTCGTCCACTCCAACAAAATCGATGATGAAGGCAGATATTACAGAGACTTTTCATCACCTATGAACTGACCCAGATCATCGGAGAACCTACCCGGGTCACGGAAACGACGGGACATCAGGTGAATCTCCTCGACCGCTTCCTAAAATCCTGCCTTGATAAATGCCTATCAAAAGTTTTACCTTCATAGGCAAGTTATACCATTCCCTAATCAGCGTCCAGATTGATGCCTAAGACATGCCTAAGGCGTCCTAAGGCACCCCCTGACGTACCGTTCCATAGAAAGACTTTTTTGCTATCCGAAGGCAGACTGGAGCAACTTTCGATCCTACATGATGGAAGCTCTCCTCCCAATATTCTTCAAACATGCTGCCGCAAAAATGGTTGCCCTTGTTACTGATTGGATCATTTCTGGAATGGAGACTTTTATACCTCTCCTAAGACTTCCAGCAAAACCCAGCCAACCCTAACCCTCACCCACGAAACCACCAATTTAATATCTACTGCAAGGAGCGAAGTATTCCGGTCCTCACTACATTCAGAACTTCCCTCAATCGCTGCAAAAAAGTTCTAGAAAACGCTAAATGCAGCTACGCACGAGTAATCCAGACCAGGGTTGAAAATAAACAAAATGGATCCCGTGAATTCTGGAAGATCACCAACCAAATTATGAACAGAGTTAAAGCGGCCGTGTCCACAGTTGTAAATTGCCCCGAGTTCATTTTTTCCTCGACAGATAAGGCGAACCTCTTCGCCTCCATCTTTGTCTCTAACTCAACGTTAGACATCAAAGGCAATCCCCTCTCCAAGTTTCCAATTCTCACCGAGCACAATCTTAGTAATTTTACTATCACATCACGAGTTGTCTCTAGATTTATCAAAGGCCTCGGCTGTAAGAAAGCCACTTGTCCAGACAAAATTCCATTGGTTGTCCTTAAGAACATCAATCCGGAATTATCCCCAATCTTAGCTAAATTATTCAACCGCTGCTTGAAGGAGAAATCATTCCTAATTGCCAGATTTTCAGTAAGCTCTTTGAGGCTATAATCAATAAGAAGGTCGCCGAGCACCTAGAAATGAACAAACTCTTCAGCGACGAGTAGTTTGGGTTGACCCGATTCACCGTCGACGTCCTAGCTATCATCGCTCACAGAATCAGTGAGGCTCTTGACGACAAACGCACCCCGAGGACCACAGCACTAGATATCTCAAGGGCTTACTGCACAAGCTCTCCAGTCATAGAATCACCGGAAGGGTCTTCGCGATCATAAAATCCTTCCTAATAGGTAGGTCCCTAAAGGTAGCTATATATGGCCAGTTTTCCGGAGCCCTAGAGATCAATGCAGGTGTTCCCCATGGGTCACTCCTCGGAAGAAAAACTTTTTTTTGATCGACATAAATGAGCTGCCTGAGAATATACTCAGATCATTTGTAAACATCTATGCCGATGATACGACTATATACGGGCACACCTCTAAAACTCTCGTTGGTCAGAGATTGGCGACTGATCTCTTTTCTGATCTTACACAAACTACTAATTGGTGTAAAAACTGGCTGGTTATATACAATGCATCAAAGACCAAGCTAGTTAGACTCTATCATCGCCGATCCGACCCCAAACTACCACCAATCAGGATGAACGGAGGTCCTCTCGAGGAAGCATGGTGCTTTGAAAGACTGTTGGGCCTCAGACTCACACCCGATCTCAAGTGGAAATCGTACATACGATGCATTGCTAAGGATGCAGGCAAAATCATCGGTACCTTGTACCACTCCAGTAAGTACCTGACTCCTCCTGCTATCTTCTATCTTTACAAGAGCCAGATCAGGCCCAAAATTGATTACTGTTGTCATATTTGGACGGGAGCCGCTCGGACTTCACTCTCCAGCCTTGATAGAAACAAAATCGTCACCGAGTCCTTGTGGATGAATTATTCTCAACCCTTCAACCTCTCTACCACAGCCGGGTTTGTGGCAAGCCCTTTCACTGCTCTACCGCTATTTCCATGGAAAGTGCTCGGACAAACTACGTTCCCTGGTTCCGCCGATGCAAACCTTCTCAGCAGGAAGAAACTCTGTCACTAATATTGTAGCAAACCACCACACTCCCTCCGTATTCCATTCGAGCCGCTTCTTCCCTTGTGGAACCGACTCCCAACGATGTTACCCCGATCGTTACAATCTTAACCTGTTCAAGGCTAGGGTTGTCCGTTTTCTTCCACTCCTATGCACACAACTGGCCCCCAAACGTAATCATGTACCTCGAGTAGTCCCCGGGCCTTGTAAAGGGTAAACCGCGTGGAAAATCGCACATATTGTACTGGTGATAATAAAAGAGTGCTCAATGTAATATAACAGAGCTATTAAGTATATATTAATAAATATACATATTATCCCTCACCAGTAGCACAATTCGGAGGTTTAAGCACGACGCAATCTTCAGCGGCTAAGTATGGACTGACCGTTACATAATTTTCTATTATATCTGGTTATTACAATGTTGGCGTAGTTATACATAATGCTGGGATAACAATTTTTTTTATTTTTATTTTAAAATTTTAAAATAATATTTGGCAGTTAAAATAAACGGGATTTATATATGTATGTAAAAAAAAAAGAAAATTAAAAGATATATACTTGTCGGGGAATATTCATATATTAACTTTTTAAAATTATATAATTAAAGGGATATTGTTCTTGTTAAAACATGATATATATCTAATAGTAATATATGAAAAATAGACCGTCATTAGCATTATAAATAACAATTAAAAAACTAATTAAAAATTAGAAATAAAAGTTTGAAGTTAAAATAAAAATAAAAGTAAATTAAAAAAAAAATAATAAAAAAAGTAAAAATAAAATAAAAATTAAAACATTAACAAATAATCTGGATCAACCTATTTAAACACATATTGATTTTTATGCTTACACGTAAGCATCAATTCATTTCTCTTGTTTAATAAGTTAGGGTTATTTAAATACTTGAAGTAAACAACTTTTCAACAAGACATAAATTGCATTTATTTCTGTTACCGTTATAAGCCTTAGACCTGGATATAATTTCCTAGTTGACTGATGGTGAGATGCCATAATTCTTTAATTGCCAGAAATATTTAGAGAAAGCAATGCTGTTTTTATATTTTAAATTATTTCAGGTCATCCTATGATGGTAAAAACGAAATTTCAATGGAATTTCCATGGAAACAGATTAAAATTTAACATCGTTACCGGAGTGTATGTTTGCTCAGTATATAATATTATCGGTCATACATTGACCATTTGAGGGACAGACCGTATCTTTACGACAGTTGCAATCATTTTTAGAATAAAATTACGTTGTCTTTGTTGGAAATGTGTTTGTTTAATATAATGCCGTTATGTTATTAACGCAGCTGATCTTAACATTGACCCTTTTCGTTGATATCGTTTTTATTAATAGCGTGAGGATCCTGAAACGACACAGACCGCATCACTCAAATGAATTAACAAATAAGGAATGAAAGAAGAAAAAGAAACATTATTTGGTTTACCCATCCGCCCGTTTAATTTAGAGGTGAAATCTAACATAGGAAAGATGTTTTTCAATTGCTTGATAAGCACTTCTCTATCAATTCTGTGTTAAAAAAGATTTTTAATAGAAACGATGTAAAACTAAATTACAGCTGTACTAAAAATTTTGGGGCTACAATGAATAGACAAAACCCCAAGAATTCCAAGGTTAGCGTGCAGCTATGGTGGATAGCGAGAATTGTAACTGTAGGGATAAAAATAAATGTCCATTGGATGGCGTTTGTAAAACGGAAAGTGTCGTTTACAAAGCGGAAGTGAAGGGTGGAAGTGGCAAAAGTAAGATATATGTGGGGTGTACTAAAGTGAGCTTCAAAAAGAGATGGTACAATCACATGACACCGTTCAGAATAGAAAGGCACAGAAATTGTACAAAACTGTCCAGCCATGTGTGGGAATTAAGGAAAAAATAACAAAAGCCCTGATATAAACTGGAGCATATTGCGGTAAGTCAAGACTTACAGTAATCGTAGTGATGTCTGTAGGATGTGCCATGAAGAAAAACTAGCAATAGTGACGTATCAAAACCAAGAAAAGCTGTTAAATGAAAGGTCTAAGGTCATGTCAGGGCGTAGACACACTAAAAAGTATATTTGGGGTTTATACGAACCCGGATAAAAGTAAGAAATTATTTTATTTTACTTCCAATGCCATCCTATTTCTCATACTTGCCTCACCCCTCACCCTTCTGTGACACGTCCTATTCTGCGCACATAAAAAAAGAAAATATTAGGATATTAACTCGCACCTATCCCCTGACGGGACCTTAATTGTTGAAGCTATGGTAGCCAGTATGTAAGTGATTCCTAATTTTTTAATATATATATATATATATATATATATATATATATATATATAATATTCCATGGTTATAATTTATTACATTAGAATTGTACTAATGATTCAATTCATCGAACCTACAAATTCAAAAAGAAATCGGAAAATATAACTCCGGGTATAAAAAATAAGATTTTATTGAGAGTGTATGTGTAGGAGTGGGAAACAAGTGTGAGAGGGAAATCTATGGAAGCTCTAGAGAGAGGTGTAATAGAAGAAAGAAGAACAAGAAGGCCTAAAGATGAAGGTAGGGATTAAAATTTAACAGAGAGAATTTTTAAAGAGAGGAGTTAAATAACGGTTTAAAGGAGTGAGATACAGATAAATATGAATTATTTTCAGATGCATAATTCGCTACCGATTCGCTGACCTAAATTTAAAATTAAAAAACAGACACGGGAAACGCGTGGATACATTTGTGGTGAGACTACGCACAATAAAAAACGATATGATCTAAACTTAAAATCCAGCCAATTCATACTGCCGATGTATAGGTGAAATTTTCCCCTCTGCTTTGCATTACTAACCTTATACATACAAGAAAAGAGAAGATGAGAAAGAGGGAACAAAAATGGGGGCGCAAACTAAAAACGAGGGCATTTATAATAGAACTTATGTGTAAACAAGAATAATTAGACCAAGCAAGTAATATCAGCTACAGGTTACAAATATATATAGATAATATTAGTGGTCAATATATATATATATATATATATATATATATATATATATATATATATATATATATACATTAATTCTCAAGAGGAGAGAATTCAGGTAGAACTCAATGTTCAGAACAGAGTAAGAATATAATATAAATGGCTCAAACACTAATATTCCATGGTTATAATTTATTACATTGGAATCGTAATCACGATCCAATTCATCAGACCTACCAATTCAAAAAGAAATCGGAAAATATAACTCCGGTTATATATAAAAAAAACCCGTTGGTCAGTTGGGCACCGTCTTTGAGAAAAAAGCACCAAAACGCAATTCACTCCACCAGAAATTTGGAAACGACGTGCTATAACATCCTATGTCTGGCAAAACGACACTGAACCATTCCATACAAGCAGGAGAACGCAGTCACAGTCGACAAACAATTTCTGCGACCACATCACCCCTTACACCTAGCCACCTGACTCCCCAGACTGCAATCCCTTTGATTATTATGTGTGGGGCGCAGTTGAGCGAGAGACCAACAAAACTCCTTGTAACACCAAAAATAAACTGAAGGCGAGGATTATAGCAATATACACCAACTTAAACAAGGAGACGACCTGGAAGTGTTGCAAAAGATTCCGAAGTCATCTGGAGGCCGTGGTCGAAGTTAGTGGCGATTTTATTGAATAAATTTAATCTTTAGTATTAAGATATTTTTGTGTAATTTTGCGAAATATATCTCTAAAAATGAGATGTCAGTGTTATTGCCATTTTTGCGTCATTTTGACGATAATTTATCCATCGCACCCAGTATATCATTTTACCCACTAAAACGCAAAGCGTTGCGGGGAATGAAAAAGAACGAGAAGATTTTAGGGAGGAGAAAGGACAATAAAAGTTTCAGGAAGACGGAAGATTGCGATTGACGCTGCATTTTATTTTTTGAAGATTGTAGGTGGCAAGGAAACAAGAAATCGGTAGAGAGTTCCACAGGTAAGAAGTGCAAGAGAAGACATTATCGGTTAACGGTTACATCTAGCTATTTCAAAAGTAAAACATTGAGACCTAATCGCCTTTCGAGAATCTCGGCAATGGAAAAGTGAGTGAAGTCGATATGCAAAGTCAAGAATACAGATCCTACTTCCGATTTTAACGAGAATCTCGAAATATATGGCCGGAAAACCAGACCAGATATGATAGCAATATTCAAACCGTGGACGAATGTTAGACTTAAAAATTTGGTAGATGGGTTCTTGCAAGAAAAATTCTCTAAAACGACTCAGTGAACCAAGCTTCTTATCAGTATATCTACCATTTGATTCGTTATATTTGCTGTTGATGACTTTTTTGACCATCAAGCCGAACGCTTCTTCATCAATGGGATTCAAGCAGTTCAACCCCAATGTCAGAAGAGTGTGGACCACAAGGCGGGGTGAGGTACTATGTTGAAAATAAACCCTATTTGTCACATTTCAGGAGAGTATCTTTGTCAGCCTATGAAGTTTTCAGCCGCCCCTTGTAACGTGAGTCTATGAAGGTGCACTGAATTGCTTTCCTGGAGGTTAGCATCAGCCATTTTGATGGAGGTCAAAAATGGTTCTTTATGTTGATTAAAAGATAGCAGTTTCGTTTTGGAGGCTTTCGTATCTGTCGGACTTATTATTTAGACAGGAGGAATTTGTTGCGTCATCAGCCGAATTACGGCCAGATCACGTTGAAACACCGTTCTCCCGTACGATCACCGAAGTTAAGCAATGTCGAGTCTGATCAGTTCATAGAGTGGTGCCTTGGCAATAACAGGTGCTGTAAGTTTGGATGTGCGGGTGGTGCAATGGACAATGGTTCGGAATTGTTAATCGGAGAGCCGAGTTCCAATTCCGGTTAGATTCAATATAGTCACTTACGCGCAAACACCCTCTGGAAATCAAACTCTTCTCCTCCAGCTATGGGTTAATTAGTAAAACTCGTATAACTAAAACTATTATTATTATTTCCCCCCAAACAAAAATAAATAAATAAAATTGCGTACACAATATTTAGATTTCAGTATTAAGCAACCCATAGAGGTGTTGATATGCCCTTAAACAAAAACAACTAAAAAAACCAAACCATAAATATCTAATTGGGAACTGATGATATTGGGATATATGTATATAATCCAATACGATGGTTAAGAGATACTTTTTTAATTTTTATGTTATTTTATTCTTTCGTTAAATAATAAATAATGAATGCTTCAAGTTTTTTTTTCGAAATTTTTCCATAGTTTGTATCGTCGGATCTTTAACACACTTCTTCATTCTGGAACAAAATATACAAGTTATTTTTCCAGAGAAGATTAGATGCTGGAATCAGATTGATAGTGTATTGATGCTTCTTTTAGAAAGCAGAAAAGAGACTTGAAATAATATCATACAGACCCACCTTGATCGTCCGTTGTTTTGCAATATACAATCTTTGTCATTATTATATATATATATATATATATATATATATATATATATATATATACCTATGTTCGAAGTGCAACTTAAGTTTCGTTGCTCTACCAACTCATCAGGCACAAATTATTACTTTTTACGAGTAATAAATTAAATAAAAGTAATAATTCGTGACTGATGAGTTGGTAGAACAACGAAACTTACGTTGCTCTTCGAACGTAGGTATATATATATATTTATTAGTAGATACATTTTAGCCCTGTCTCACCACACTGACCACTGTTTTATTTACAACTTAAATTAAACTGAGTAAATATTTATTCGCTTATTGTGTATGCTCGCTAACGCACGTATATACGGTTGCTAATATCTAGTTATGCGATTTTTCCACGTGAATACCTATATATATATATATATATATATATATGAAGAGAGAGAGAGAGAGAGAGAGAGAGAGAGAGAGAGAGAGAGAGAGAGAATATGAGGGAGAGACAAAGCGGAGAACAAAATGTTGAGCAGATTTTGCTTTCTCATCTGACACTTGATAAATTAATCCCCACGATATCTCAGGGAGTGCCATACGTTACTGAAAGGTGTCAATAAAAAAAAATGCAGGATGGTACCGGAGATAGTTACAATGTGGACAGTGTAGATTTTATAAGAATATTAATATGATGGGCAGCCAGAATGAAGAAGATCATGTTGCGCCAGTGTCTCAAATAGAATTAAAAAAAAAACTAAGTGGTAAATCTGCATTCGTTATATTCTTTCTTATATAGATAAACACTCGGAAAAAAAGATGCCATAATCTCAAATACGAAGCAGTCCATTTTAAGTCACTTAGCCTTGTAACTGTCTATGAAAGAAGACCGAAGACTGTGTGACGCTTTATTTTAAACTAATGAATACCAACCTTGAAAATCACCATTAAAATTTAGAATTTTCTTAATGCCCAAATATAGCTTAGCTCCGAACAGAATTAAATGTAGAGATATAGATTTATTACATTGGAATCGTAATCACGATCCAATTCATCAGACCTACCAATTCAAAAAGAAATCGGAAAATATAACTCCAGGTATATATAAAAAAAACCGTTGGTCAGTTGGGCACCGTCTTTGAGAAAAAAGCACCAAAACGCAATTCACTCCACCAGAAATTTGGAAACGACATGCTAGAACATCCTATGTCTGGCAAAACGACACTGAAACATTCCACACAAGCAGGAGAAGGCAGTCACAGTTGTCAAACAATTTCTGCGACCACATCACCCCTTACACCTAGCCACCTGACTCCCCAGACTGCAATCCCTTTGATTATTATGTGTGGGGCGCAGCTGAGCGAGAGACCAATATTACTGCCTCGAAAATCAGCATTTCAAAACATTTTTTACATTGGCCCGAACGTCGGCTTCAACTATCTCTGCGACCAAACATTTCTTTTGAGCAAAGCATAGTTTGACATAGATTTATATGAGGCTGAGAGAAGATTGTGTTGCGCCTATTTTTCAAGTAGAGATGATTAACTTTGAAAATAAACATTTGAAACTGGCTTTATTGCGAACTGCCACATGAACCATGGTTATTGTGGGAAAAAAACGCAGCTTCCTCAATTTGAAATAAAAAGGCCTGCACTGATTGGCACACACTCCAACAACCTCTCTATTGCTTTAAATTCCACAACCTATTGCTGGGTGGTTGATGCACCACATGTATTTAATCTGTGACATCATTGGGTGTGTTTAAAGCACGATAAACTGAAGGAGCCTGTCTCCATTTTGGCTGACTTTTTAATTTACAATTCTTCTATTAGATTTGTTGACCTACTGAGGTTAAAAAGCGAAATCTACCCTATTATTTCATGTGTATTTAGAAGAGGTAGTGATGGATTCATGCCTTTCAAGGGGTGGAGGGAATTAGTGCGAAGTTGAGGGAAACAGTCTCCTCTAGTATTTGAACTCGGCATCCATCCCATTTTTAACAATCTAGAACAATAACGCAAAATGAAGAAACGCACACAAATAATTAAATGTCTTCAGAAAAAAGCAAAGCAAAGCAAAAAAAAAATTAAACAAAAAACACAGATATGAGGTTCAATCTAATTAACTAATTAAAAGTTTTATTTTCAAATTAATTTCCCCAGCAGTTGTAATTACGAAGAATAAATCGTGTAGAATTTTGGAAAATCTGTAATCTGATTTTGGTTTCGAAAATAGTAGGACTTGAAACAAAATGGAAAGCTTGCATTTGTTTAAACTTCTTCTTCTTCTTCTTCTTCTTCTTCTTCTTCTTCTTCTTCTTCTTCTTCTTCTTCTTCTTCTTCTTCTTCTTCTTCTTCTCTATGCTGTGTATAGATTATGGCTCTCCACGACCTCCTATCCCTAATAGTACTTAGCAACATTTGTCATGTTGCCAAGCGTCCTCGCCACGTTCACCAATCTATTTGCCCACGCTCGTCAGGTATTTGACACACTGTTTTCCCTGCCTATTTGCCTTCAATATGGCCTATGAGTGTTAAGTTCTCAAAACTCTTCTTCTTCATAATGGCTGCCTCTCTTCTCCACCTTGCAAGATGCGAAGTGGGGATGTGGTACGTTTGGTCTAACGGCTCATCTATTTCAAACAGCAACCCTTAACTCTGCCTAGTTCTTCATTGCTGGATTGTAAAGCTATTTTTCCTATTTCGGAAATACGATAAATAAATATTTCATATCTCTTGTTGTAACCTAGAAAAGGTTACTGAATGAGGAATAACCAAAACGGAAGTTGGAAATGAAATTGTGATCGTTATAACATCAACAAAATACAATACTCGCCAGCGGCGTGAAGTAGGTAAACCACTGCTAGAGGTGGACTACTTATACAGCATATTACCCCCACTTACAATAGTGTACAACGTATTTATGAGGTTTATAATACGGTTTTTCAACGGCAGCCATCAGAAATTCTGATATCATGATACTTGTCCATTGTTTGACATTGTCCAACCAGTTTTTGCGTTGGCATCCTCTCCTACGTCCACCTTGATGATCTTTCACAGGCTGACGTGCCTTGTAATGTGTCCAAACCACGCCATTTTTCTCCGTTTGACTGGCGTGAAGAGGTTCCTGGTGGCCCACAAAACTTTCAACCCTTTTCCGTACGAACTCTTTCATTATATGTTCCCAGTAGAAAATGTTCTCGGTAATTTTGATGCCTGCGCATTATTTTGTGTATTTGTTTAATAATTAGAATGAATGAAAAATTTGGCGTACCTTTTTGCTAAATGATTGTAATTCATTTCTATAGTAAAATCATTTCAATACATTTTATAAATGCCTATAATATTTATTGTCATTGTAAATTGAATTATAAGAGTGAATGAAAATTATGATGTATATCTATAATGAAACATATATCGGGGCACAGAAATCCGAAGTCTCATAGGTGTAGCGGAAATGTCTTTCAAAGACTAAGTCAGTTATTTAGAAGCGATTTTCCAAGCGTAGCTTATATGTGGCACAAGTTCGAATGTATGGGGTATCCAGTGAGGATCGAACTCACTACCCCTTCGTAATTGTGAGACAAGTTTCCTAACCATTACACCGCCTCAGGGTGCCCAAGTCAATTATTTAGAAATAGAAGCCGAAAACTACTGAACTGCTATATAATATACCGCATCTCCTACATAGCAATGGATGCTGGATAATCTCATCACAGATGAAGAAGAGTCGTGAGGCGACAGGGAAGTGGTTCTACGTGCTAAGAATACAATAGACCGAACATATAAGCAATGAGGCTGTGTTAAATAACCTAAAACAGAAGCGAATTCGTTGTTAGAAACTTACAATCGGTAAGATAGAAGTGAACTTTCTGGAATATAGAAGGAGGAAAGAAACCCTGGCGAATATAACAGGAGATTAGTGAAATCTACATAAGTATCGGTTAAAAAATAGTAACCTAAGCTATGTTGTGGCAATGGATAGCAAAAGTCAAAAGTTATAGCAATGAAAAAATGAAGTTGTAGAGAGAGTCACAAGTACTAGGATCATGAAAGGACACGGCAAATAAAAGACCTGTGATTTTACGGGTTGTATAAAATTTTGGCTCTGTTGCGTAGAAAGTTGACCAGATTTCACGACACTAAATGATGGAACATGGACATTTCCATTGATTATGAAAATCGTCGTCGTCGGCATCCGTCCGTCTCGAGAGACGATGAAGTAGCGCGGTGCGCTACGAGACTGGCCGGGATGTATGGAGAACTAGGGCTCCCCAGACGTCTAGTTCCCCCTCTCGGCCTTGGTAGCAGAATCCAAGGGAGAGGATAAACCAATACAGTTTGGTACCAACGCGACTGCAGGAATTGCCGGAAGGTAGCCGTCCATCCGCCTTCGGGGCTCCACTCCGGGTTTGATTTCAGAGTTGTCCTTCTCCTAGACCAGTTGCCATCCAAGGCTATAGAAAAATCTGTCCTGCTATTTACCCATAGCTGGAGGAAGGAGAAGAGAATTCACATCTTTCCCAAGGGTTTTAGCACGTAAGTGTATGTAATGGATTCGACTGGAATTTGAACTCGGCTCTCCGATTCCCCAATCCTAGTCGATATCCATTACTCCACCGCGCCTAAAATAGTACAGCGGTAATCTCACAGGAGTCGCAAATAGTGTCGCACTAAATACAATATTCGTTAGTTTGTAATATTAATCCGCGCGATTAAACAGTTCTTTAACTAATCTTTTTTTCTTTAGGATTATTATTAATCCGAACTAAAAGTTGATACGAGCATTATAACACGTCCATAAATAACTTTTAAAGTCATGGAGCAATCTAACATTTTGTTAATGTTCCTTAGTTTTGGTCGTTCATTTTTATGCGTTCATTAGTCGTTGCATAATTCTTTAAAATTTCCTTGTGTTTTCTTTTTAACTTTGCTTCGTTATTCAATTTGACCGACTGACTACGCAACTAACTTTGAGATATTTACCGCCTAATTGAAGTGAGACCAAGAATTCCATTTTATCGGACAGGACCGTCTCTCTGGAATAAGATCGCTTAAATTCTAGCCTCTAATATCCAAATAAACCAACTTCATCTCCACTCAAATACAGAGTTCCTCTTACAGATGTAACAAACCGACTATCTCTTCTGACCTTTGCTGGCTTTTAATGGCGCCTTCGCATGGCAAGAATCGTCAGAGTAATTAGACATGACTGATTGCTTTGTTTCAGAAGCCATTCTTTTCGGGTCTGCAGAGAATTCGTTTATTTGCTGAAGGGCGACGAGGTCAAAGACAAAACAGAAGAATTCGATCCCAAGAAGTGGAGGCTACTCATTCTCTCTCTCTCTCTCTCTCTCTCTCTCTCTCTCTCTCTATATATATATATATATATATATATATATATATATATATATATGCGTGCGTGTGTGTATGTGTTGTTAAGATTAAATAACGAAGAACTAAGAAAATTTTTATAAATTTAAGCTGTTTTGCAATTTATTTATCTTCAGAATTTTTCTGAAGTGAAACAATACAGACGTTATATATAACATTTTTAAATCCTATGTTCCTTTGTTTTCATTGGCTATATCGAGATCATGTGTAAAT
>OZ038489.1:5372417-5387417 GCA_964036315.1 Acanthosepion esculentum
ACAAATAAAGTTATAAATTTGTGCAACCAACTTTATGGACACCCTGTATATATGTATATATATATATGTATATGTAAATTATAGAATTTATATATTTACAAACCTATTAGAATTCAAAATATATATTTTTAAATTTTATACATATTCATAAATTATATTAGAATTAATATATGTATATATCATATACATATTTTTATACATATTCATAAATTATATTAGAATTAATATATGTATATATCATATATATCATATATATATCATATATATATCATATATATACGTATATAAATTAAAGAATGTTTTAATCTTTATATTTATGAATTATGTTAGAATTTGAATATGCATAAATTATATATGTATATATAAATTATAGAATTTATATATTTATAAATTATACTAGAATTTATAAACATATATTTATATCTGAAATTATAACCTGTGTAAAGTATGAGAACTAATTGTAAATTAGATTAAATACGACGATAAATTGTAATGAAAGTTATGTGATGGACAGAAGATTTATTCAAACCGAAACTCTTAGCAACGTTAGTATAGGACTATTGTTCTTTTCTTATTATGTCAAAAACTTTCACCATTTCAATTAAAAGAATCAATTAACTGTTTCACTTTAGCGTAATGAAATAGCCAACATGACCACGTAGTCTATTTGGCTTAATAAATAAAATTATTTATTTTTGGGTTTGACTTAAATTAAATAGCGGAAAGCGAGGCCGTGGATAATGGGGATAAACTTACTTAAATAATTGTCATAAACTTTATTCTAATTAAACGATTTTTGCCAAGAAGTGAAAATCTTTTTGCC
Source organism: Acanthosepion esculentum (assembly GCA_964036315.1). Classification (NCBI taxonomy): domain Eukaryota; kingdom Metazoa; phylum Mollusca; class Cephalopoda; order Sepiida; family Sepiidae; genus Acanthosepion; species Acanthosepion esculentum. Next base: position 5,373,241 of record OZ038489.1, read on the forward strand.
CACTGCTGTAGAATAAAAAAAACGAAATCTCGGCTGAATCTTAAAATCAATAAAGTTAGTGCTTGAACGCAATATAATGTTTGGCAGGGCCATTCGAATCGGGATAATTTTCTCTTATTACTAGAGCGTTCTCATTGAAGAAGAATTAGCATTTAAATTTGTCAAATATACATATAGATACGTTCACGAAAATCGCGGGGAATATATATATATATATATATATATATATATATATATATATGGTAGACGAGAGAAAAGTGACGCTAGTACGCTTGCAAAATTGTATACTTTTGATTTATATAGCAATAAATGAAAGCAGCATGCGTCCGTCCGCCATTTCTGGGAGCAGTAAACGTAGACGTGTTTCGCTTTTGATTTGACATTTTTGCTTCTTACAAAAATACAACAACGAACGCAGCAAAGTTTCAATCATTGCACATCGATGTGCTATCATCGCTGCGAATTCTTTACTGTGTAACCAGAGACGTGAAGGAACACTAAGGAGGTACGAAAAAAAGTATAAAAAATGCACAAGAAAAGAATACTACTAATAATATGAGTAACGAGGGACTGTCAGTGATAGAAAAGAGATATAAAGGAAAAGAGACATGTAGGGAAATTTAGTATAAAAGCCAATAAACGAATGCTTTAAAAAAAGCCATTCAGAAAGTCGTTGTTTACGAAAAAAGACGAAAATGCTTTTCATTTGTAGCAAGAAATGAATTTTGCGAATTTTACGATGCTAAAAGCGATCTGAGTAAACGTGAATATTTTTTTTAATTGTTTATATTGCTTCTCTATTAATTTTGGATGAAGGGGAATTATTTTCTTTGTTTTTTTTTCTTTGTGGTGGAAGGCAGCGCTAGTTGTCTCCCCTTGGACTATTCAACTATAAAAGAAATGTTTAAACCTCACTTATGGGCAATAGTCAAATCGCATTGAATAAAGCTTCACTGCACGCTTAAATGTTCGTCTGTTTTTCTTTATAATCGACTGAGTCCTTCTCTGTCTGCAAACCGTTTCTTGCTTTTTGTCTTTTCCCCTTATTTAAAATCTTCTTAATTTTTCTATCATTCTTTTATTCTTTCCTTCATGGGTCCCATCTTTGCTTTCGTTTTTCACTTATTACTTTTCTTTTTATTATTTCTTTTTCATTCATTTCATCATTGAAAGACTTTTATTTTTCATTCTTATTTCTTTCTTCATTCCTCTTATACCATTTCTTTATATATGGATTTTATTTTTTTTCATTTATTTATTCAGTATTCACCGTCACTTTTTATTCTTCATACATTTCTTTTCTTTTTAAAATAAAAAGCTACAGAGAAAAGAAAATAGAGTAGACGAAAGAAAAGAAAATATTCATTGGAAAAAAAGAAAAAGAAAAAGGACGAATGGGGAACATTCTTCATGTTTTCTTTCTTTTTCATTCATTTTCTATAGATTTTTATTTTTCATTATTATTCATTTCTTATTCCTTTCCCATTCATTGATTAATTCATTCATTGTTTGTAATTTTTATTTTATTTTTCATTCTTTTCTTATTCCTTTCAACATTCTTCGTGTTTTCTTCCTTTGACACTCAATGATTTTAACTCTTTATTCATGCATTTCATTTCTTTTTCATTCATTCAATCCTTTTTTATTTTTCGTTCTTTTATTTCTTCCTTCCTTCATTCTTCCTTTTTTCTTTCTTTTAAACTTAGTATCTTGCTTTTTATCATTTTCTTTTTCTTTCATTCATTTGTGCTTTCATTGTAACCCGTTTATATGTTACCTTATTCCTTCCTTCTTTCTTTCTGCTTCATTTCTTCATTCATGCAATTTATTTATCTTTTCATTCATTCACTCATTCACTAATTCATTCTCAGCAAATTTTATTTCTATTTCATTCTTTTCTCTCTATTTTGCACTGAATGTTTTACATTCATTCTGTAATTCTTTCATATTTTTCATTCGTTCTAATCATTTCTTTATTTTTCCTGTTTTCATTCTTTTACATTGCATGTTTGTCTTTCTTTCATTTTGTTATTCATTCATTCATTGTAAATCTTAACTTCCTCATTACTTCTGCCATTATTTTTCGTTTTATACTATGTATAATCTGTTTCTTTCTTCATATATTTCATACTTAGTTTTCTTTTTCGTTACATTTTCGTTCTTTTTTGCTTAAAGTTTTCTCGCCTCTTTATTTTTCATTCTTTTCTTTCTCTTTCGGTCACTTCTTCACTTGACAAGTTGACATTTTGTTTCTCGTTCTTCTCTTTTCTTTCATCATTTTTTGATTTTTTCCTTTTATTCTCATGTTTTACTAGCATAAGATAAACATTTTCTGTTTTATGGTTATCCGTGCGGAAGGATTTCTTCATCTCTTAATATTCACTTTCTTCTTTAGTATTTTTCATCTATTCTTTCTTTCTTTTTTTCTTTCTTTCTTTCTTTCTTTCTTTCTTTCTTTCTTTCTATCTTTCTTTCTTTCTTTCTTATTCTTGGACTTTTTCTTTCTGCTACAGTGTTCTTTGTTTGTTTGTTTGTTTCTTTCTTTCTTCTTGTTTTTCAACTCTTTCTTTCTGCTACAGTGTACCTTCTTTCTTTCTTTCTTTCTTTCTTTCTTTCTTTCTTTCTTGTTCTTGAACTTTTTCCTTCTGCTACAGTGTTCTTTCTTTCTTTTCTTACTTGATTTTCAACTCTTTCTTTCTGCTGCAGTGTACTTTGTTTGTTTGTTTCTTTCTTTTTCTTCAACTCTATTTTCCTGCTACAATGTACTGTCTTGCTTTCTTTCTTTCTATCTTTCTTTCTTTCTGTCTTTCATTCTTTCTTTCTTGTTCTTCAACACTTTCTTTCTGCTACAATGTACTGTCTTTCTTTCTTTCTATCTATCTTTCTTTCTTTCATTCTTTCTTTCTTTTTCTTCAACTCTTTCTTTCTGCTACAATGTACTGTCTTTCTTTCTTTCTTTCTTTCTTTCTTTCTTCTTCTTCAACTCTTTCTTTCTACTAAAGTGTACTTCATTCCCTTGTTTTCTCTTTAGTACACATCATTTCTTTCTTCTGCAATATCTTTTATCTCTTTCATTTCTTTAGTGCATTCTGTCCCTCTTTTTCTTTCAATTCTCTCATTTCTCTCTGCACTTAAGTCTCTTCTTTCTTTCCTTTCAGATTCTCTTTTCTTTTATAGTTCACTTCTCTTTCTTTCTCTCTGCATTTCATTTTACTTTCAACCTTCGTACACTTCCTTTTTTTCCCATTCTTTAGTTCATCTCCTCTTGAATTTCGTTCTCTTTTCGTTCTTTTCATTAGGAGAGGGAAGCGTAAATCAATAATTCTAATGAAAAGTGCAGATTCATCGTTATCTATTCACTTAGCCACTTAGAATGGCTGCACACACCGTGACCCATATAAATAGTGATATACCGTAAAACGTAAATTTTAATTCTGTCGTTTATACTGTTAATGGCAACCCACTTCTTTCCTTATTGGAATTGATCCTCACAATGTGGTACCCATAGAAAATAATTCGACATTGACCAGCTCGGCAAGAGTCCAGCATGTCTTAAAAGCAACGCAGCATGCAGGGCCAGATTTAGGCCATAAGATATCCCTGGGGCTAATAGAATTTGGGTCCCCCCTTTATTACGTGATTTTAATAATTTAGTTAATATTTTTTTTTGTTTTGAACTATTTTGTCTACTTTCTTCAATACAGAGCAATTTTGCACTTACTTGCATCATTTGAACTGTTATCCTCATCTTCATTGCCATATTCATAACGTTTTGGCTGTTGTAAACTCTGGTCTTCTTCAGGTGATTGGAATTTCGAACCGAATTATTTCATCCACCGGGGTAGATTGTTCTAGTTCCATGTGCCATGCCTTTTTCGGGTGTCTCAGTTATTTCCCTTTAACTCAACTGCTGTGGTCAGGTATTGAACTCACTATTTGGGTCTAGTCACTGAATTTAAACAACGTCTTTAGCCACTGGGCCATGTCTCATTGAGAACATGTATGGATGAATTATTTACTTTTATCTTGCTTTGAAGTCTTTTGTTTAATTTGTACAATATTGAGCAATTTTGCATTTATTACGAGTTTGGGTCGAATGAAATGAGAAAAATGAGCAAAAATTGACACAGTTATCCAAGGCCAGAAAAACTACATAATATATATATATATATATATATATATATATATATATATATATATATATATATATATATATATATATTATAATAAAAAGAAAGAACAGTAATATATATATTCTGGTGTTCTTATTGATATTTTTTATTTTTACAAAACAGTGCTCAATGTAAATTTACAGAGCATGAATATTATAAATTAACTAATTTGAAATATGGTTTCTTCGCTACACAGTAATAAACATGTTTCAAAACTGAAGCTAAAAACTTCAAATTTAATTATATAATTAAATTAAAAGCATTAGTTATGTTTCATCTTCAAACGAATTTTGGAATAACTTATTTTTAAATTTAGTGAGTTTTAAACGCACATAAATTCATAATTTCCTTTTTTCAAGGATACATACATACATACATACATACATATATATATATATATCAGATACATACCTACATACCTATATATATATATATATATATATATATATATATATATATATACACCTAGAAGGCCCACTCCAAGAAGAGGGTTCCAAATAATCTAAATCGTTTCAAATTAGTTCAAAGGAGACCTATTAAATGTGAAAGTAAACAAATCTCCTCAGTTCTTGTGTACTTCTCTAAGTTTTATGAAGAGCTCAGGACCTAGCAGAGGAGCTCTAGCCGGTTGACACCTCATACTAGACTACAGATGTAAATCCAGCATTGTCAGCTTGTCGTAAAATCAATCAAGCTAATTTTTTTCTTTTTTTTATAATCTAACAATCTCTCTTTATTTTTACATGACTTTTTCTCTTTCGTTTTTCCTCTTTCTCTAACATTACTTTCTTTACCTTTCCGATTTTTTCCTATCTTTGTTTGTTTCTTTCTTTCATTCATTTTTTCTTTCTTTCTTTCTTTCTTTTTCCAGATTTCACTATTTTCTTTTTTCCTTATCTGTTTCATATTTTCTCATCACTTCCCCTTTTGTTTGTTTTTTCCTTTCTTTTTTCGAATGCATTAATTTGTTCTTTCTTTCTTTCTTTCTTTCTTTCTTTCTTTCTTTCTTTCTTTTCGCTCTTCATTTTCCCTCTTTCTTTCTTACGTCCTTTTAACTCTTCCTCTCTTTAGTTTCACCTCTCCTTTCCACACTGTCTTTCTTCTGTTTAACTTTCTTTCTTTCTTTCTTTCTTTCTTTCTTTCTTTCTTTTCATTCCGTTGTTTTCATTGACTCTTTCTTTTTATCCTCAATTCAGTTATTCTTTCTTTCTACAGGTTTTCTTTTTGCTTTTCTTTATTATTTTCTTTTTCCCCCTCTTACTTTTTCTCTTACGATTCTTTTTTCGTCGTTCTTTGTACACTTACATTTTCTCTTTTCTTCCTTCTCTTTCCTATTTTTCAATCTCTTTCTCCTTTTCCTTATTATTTTTCTATTTTTTCTTCTCACGTTACTTCTCCTTTGTTTTTTCTTTTTCTTTTCCTTCTTCCTTTTGCACTCATTCGTCATTCTTTCATTTTCCCGCTTCTTTTTAAATATATTTCTTCTCATACGCATCTTTATTTTTACACCTTGCCGCTTTACATTTTGATTCGCTCCCCTGTCGATGGGTAAAAAAAAAAAAGAACTTGCATCATAATTGGTACCCAGGATCATAAAACCGGAAGTAGTTGCCGCTCTCCTGACATCTTTTATCGCCTCTCTTTGACATTAATGGTCACGTGCTCAACCTTCAGCATTTCATGTCACCAAATTAATTGATTCTTACAAGAGAAAGAAATTCCAGCCATTTTCTTGGCCATGTTTATCTTGTGGCGGTTAACGTTACTTGCTCATTTATATTTTTATTTCCTTAATTCTTCTTTATTTTTTTCCCATGCCGCCATCCATCTTCTGTTTAGACTTTTTCCACGGATTTCTTTCTTGCTCTTCCACCCTTTGTCTTTTTAATGTCGATTCTAATTCTGCTAGATTTCTGTCTATTTTGTGTACAAAGTTTTTCTTTCTTTCTTTCTTTCTTTCTTTCTTTCTTTCTTTCTTTCTTTCTTTCTTTCTTTCTTTCTTTCTTCCAGTATATTGGTTTTTCTTATTCGTTTTATTTTTTTCTCATCACTACCACTTCTCTTTCTTTACTTATTTCTGTTTTTTTTTTGTTTCCCAAGTTCTTTCTCTTTTGTTTTTTCTTTATACGCTCCACCCCTTTCTCCTCCCTTTACTCTTCTTTCTTTCTTTCTTTCTTTTTCCAAATTTCACTATTTTCTTTTTTCCTTATCTGTTTCATCTTTTCTCATCACTTTCCCTTTTGTTTGTTTTTTATTTTTTCGAATACATTAATTTGTTCTTTCTTTCTTTCTTTCTTTCTTTCTTTCTTTCTTTCTTTCTTTCTTTAGATTCCGTTGTTCTCATTGACTCTTTCTTTTTATCCTCAATTCAGTTATTCTTTCTTTCTTTCTTTCTTTCTTTCTTTCTTTCTTTATTTTCATTTCGTTGTTCTCATTGACTCTTTCTTGTTATCCTCAATTCAGTTATTCTTGTTTGTTTGTTTGTTTCTTTCTTTTCATTCCGTTGTTCTCATTGACTCTTTATTTTTATCCTCAATTCAGCTATTCTTTCTTTCTTTCTTTCTTTCTTTCTTCGTTTGTGTTTTTCCATTTTACTGTTTATTCCCGCATATTTTTCTAACACGCTTCTTCTCCTTTTTTGAACTTTTCTTTTATCTTCATTCAAACCTTTTTCCTGTAAATTTCACCAATTCCATTTCTGTTTTGTATTGAATTTCTGTGTTTCCTTCATTTCTTTATACGCCTTGCCTTTCTCAACATTTCTCTCCGATGTTTCCAAGTTCAGGTTAAAATCAAATTACTGTATTAGACGCCATATAACACCGACAGCCATATTAGACATTCCTCAACAGGGTTTGCTAGGAAGAAAAAAACTTTGATGGAACATCGAATATTACTGGAAATATTTTCTATTTGGAGTTGTTGAGAACAAGATTGTTTTTCATGAATTTCTTTTACAAATTTCTGAAATTTTAATATTTGTATTAAAAATGTCGATGTTATGCGGCCTCAAATAAGGCAATATGGTTTCTCATGACGGCCTTATTTCTTTTCATTCACCCTTTGTCTTTCATCCATTTTTGAGTCATTGTTTTGTACAAAAGACATTATTTCGTACAAAAGACACACAAAGTCAGTGACTCTCTTTGAATCAGTAAGATTATAGGTCTCGACCTGGCACCTCGGATTCACATCAAATTCCAACCGCCGTAACGTAGCTTCTCTACGTCTTTTCTAGAAATAGTTTTTTTCGGCGACTGTTCTGATGAATTCTGATGACATTTCCTTTTTGGCAGTTCGACTGCATGAATTTCAGCCTCTTTTGACAACTAAAACCTACAGAGATTTAAATGCAACATCAACTTCGACTTCATTGCATCCTGTCTTTTTTATTGTCCTTTTTCGTCAGTGAAACTTTTGCAGTTTCAGTTACACTACTGTCTTTCATCTTCAATAATCCCTTACGTTACAGTTGTATTATCGACTTAGTTGCGGTGAACTGATTAAACCCACACAGATATACGCATGCAGACATAAAAGATCCCAAAAGAAAAACTTGTAAGGACATTACAAAAATTAAATTGTTAAAAATCACAGGATATTCCGGGTTGGTCATAATTAGCAAAAGATGCAAAAAAAAATTGATGCTTATATATATATATAGACGAGGGTCATTCAATAAATAAGGTGAATTTTAAGGACCTTATAAATATAAGGACTTCCAATACAGATAGAAGCTTACTTTTTAAAAAAAATTTCCAACGTAGTCTCCCAGCACTGTCACACACTTTTCCCATCTGTGCACAAGCTTCCGTATTCCTTCAGCGTAAAAATCTTTGGACTGATGTCTCAGCCAGTTGCTCACAACACTTTTGACTTCATCGTCACTTTTAAACTTCGTGCCTCTCTTGAACGCTTTCAAGGGAACAAACAGGTGAAAGTCTGAAGGGGCAAGGTCTGGGCTGTAAGGGGGATGAGGGAGCAGTTCCCAGCCCAGCTCGTTCATGGTCTGCACCGTTTGGGCTGCTGTGTGAGGCCTTGCGTTGTCATGATGCAAGATGACTCCTTCTTACTGACGACCCCTGCGTTTGTTCTTTATGTCTTTCAAAGTCCTTGCAATGTCATCCACTGTCACCCTTCTGTCAGACTGAATGAGGTCATTGACTGATTCGATCACCTCAGGAGACCTCACTTCTGTAGGCCTCCCAGGCCTGTCTTCATCCTCAACACTGCTCCGTCTTTCTTTAAACAATTTAGCCCACTTGTAGACATTTTTTTGGCTGAAACATGTGGCGCCATACACAGTTGACATTCTATGAATTTCAACTGGTTTGCACCCATCAGCAACCAAAAACTTGATAACTGACCGCTGTTCAATCCTGGAGCATGCTTTTTGGTCGGCAATCTTTGTTAATCGCCAAAACTCTCAAAGTTTTTTTTTAATCTGCAAAAGAAATTAAATCCACGTGAAAAAGAAGTAAAACAACACACAAAAAAGAGTAAGCTTCTATCTGTATTAGAAGTCCTTATACCGAAAAATCCAGCTTATTTATTGAATGACACTTGTATAGCTCTTGAAAATACATTTCAATTGAGCTCTGTTGAGTGATAAGCTAATTCTATAAACAACAGCCACCTGCACTAATGCAAAGCTCTTCAGTAAAATGAATGGAGCACTTTGGTTGATGGGCATTTGTTTACATTTGTAAAAACAATACGCTAGATTTAGTTGTGTAGCTCTACCGAGTGAAGATAGCTCTGGCTGACACCAAATTAGTTGTGTTTCAATCCTGGCTTGAGGCATTCGGAAGTCTAGTCGCACTCAGGCGCTGTGATACAGCGAAAGAGTACTGTCTGTGAATGACATATATATATATATACATATATATATATATATATATATATATATATATATATATATATATATATATATATATATATATATAGTAATAATACAATATAGAAATCCATATGTAATTTCCAGGAGGATATAAATCAAGAGAGAGCTCTATGTCAAGAGACTGATTAAAATTATGATTAATTAAAGAATATCAAACGTTTATAATCCCATAGGTAATAATTTTTATTTCATGAGAGCTTTAAAAAAGAAGCTCTCAATGTTCAAGATATACAAACAAATTTAGGTTTTGAATATTAAGAGCTTTTTTGTCTTTAATTAATAATAATAATAATAATATATATATATATATATATATATATATATATATATATACACAACTATGAAATCTCCACAAATATTCTTAAATGCGTATAATTTATAACAGAAGCCATTGGCTTATACCAAAGGCTTCCCATACTTAATACTTCTCGTTTTCACACTCGCGTGGTCATGTGTGACGTCACGAGCTGCGACGAGATTTTCGCTTCCGCGTTTCGTATAGACGAGTTTGTTGTTGCTTTGAAATTTTTCATGCAGCAATGGCGGACTATCATTGTTGTTTCATCCGTGTGTTGTTTGATATATTGAAACTGTCATCTTTGATAATGGTTTATGTAAGCCGAAAGCTTAGATTGGATTTAAACATGTATCAACATGGTGTTTTCCTTTCGTCTTTCAATGATAATGTGATTAAGCTTATCAGACAATATGAAAGGAACTAACTTAAAATAAATAGACAAAATTGTCTATATTATTGGATGAAACATGCATTAATATATATATATATATATATATATATATATATATTCACGGATATACAATGTGATAGGTCCTCTCCACTTCAGTCACTTTCTACCAGACGTGATGTGGCTTCTCTCTGTCTTTTCTACAAATATTTTGATGGCAACTCCTCTGATGAGCTAATTTCACTGGTACCCCAGCTGCATGAGTTTAAGCGTGCTACTAGGTTGGCATCTCGGTCTCACCCTATGGCTGTCGAATCAGTTAAATGTAACCGCCTCTTCTACTCAAACACTGGAACTCCATTCCTCTTGCTTGCTTCCCTGATAACTATAATCTTCAAACATTCAAATGTAATGTCAATCGACATCTTCTGATGCCTTGATCCCCGCCCTTCTCGTTATCCTTTACGGAAACACCCATCTTTATTCTAACTTTCACTCTGTAAAACCTTGCGTGTTAGTGACACTCCCGCCTTGCTATATATATATATATATATATATATATATATATATATATATATATATATATATATATATATATATATATATATATATATACAGGTACGATGAGATAGGGGAACGATATAATCTTTAAAATCCTCCACGCTTTTTTTTCGAAAAAAGAGGTTCTATTTTGCTTTTAAATCTAAATAAATCGTTTTCACTCGCCAGTAATTTACAATCGCCTGATGAGATGCATTGATATGCATTGAAACACGACTGCAATTGTGTAGATAGTTTTACATGTTTTTGGTGTAATATCCTGGAGATCAACGTATTTTAGTGGACTCAGCAGTTTTGAATCTGCTTGTCTGAATCATCTTCAAGAAGCGAGAGCAAGATCTAAAAGATCTAAAAGATCAGCCAATCTAACAGTGATCTCATGTCCCAATTCTCACTCTTGCTTCATATGTGGCCTCCTTTGTAAATCACTAGCGGGTCTTAAGTACCACTTAAGATTATCGCACAAAATTTCATAACTGAATCATTTAAACTGTCAGATCCTCATAGGTCGAAACCGACGGGAGGGTCCATTATTCTTATTATTATTATTATAATACATACATATATATATATATATATATATATATATATATATATATATATATATATATATATATATATATATATATATATATATATATATAATCGAACTGGTGAGAAAAAAGACACAGATGCACACGCATATTCACACACACTTTAAACTTATGCAGTACACCATGTGATTAGATATGTGAAACGTGAGAGCAAACCATTTTCACGCACATATCTGTGTAGCTATGACGTCAGTGTGCCTCGCCTGTGAGACTGGGGTTCGAATCTCGCTCTGGCCGAGGAGGTGAAACGTTTTTAGCATGCAGTAGTTTTTGGAAGTGTCTGAATGTCTATACAGAGGCTTGATTCGAGCCCTGTAAGTAAAATCGAGAATATCCTACTTGATTATCATATTCTGATCACACCAGATTGTGCGCACTATAACTAATGTCCACTCAGTATAGTTGGCGTTTGCAGTACAAACGTGGGGGCTGTGGGTGTTGAAGGAACACAAATATGCCTGCACTGGCGTTTTCAACAGGGGTTAGCTAGGAATCCTATTAAATTCCATTGTCTCCTGAAACTGATTTCTATTACATTCATTTTTTAAAATTCCTTTCGCACCAAGCAAGGAGAAAATGCCATTAAGTCGAAGGGAGTTATTGAGAGTGAAATAGTATGAGAAGATTTTAGTGAGGAGAAAGGACAATAAAAGAACAGGTTTCAGGAAGACAGAAGATGGCGATAATGCCGCTAAGACGCAAGGGGTTACTGGAATGAAAGAGAATGAGAAGAATTTAGGGAGGAGAAAGGACAATAACAAGAACAGGTTTCCGGAGGACAGAAGATGGCGATAATGCCACGAAGACGCAAGGGTTTACTGAGAGTGAAAGAGAATGAGAAGACTTTAGTGAGGAAAAAGGACAATAAAATAATAGGTTCCAGGAAGACAGAAAATGGTGATTGACGTTATATTTAAATTTTTGAAGTTTAATACCGAACTTTTTTTATAAACCTAGAATTAATACCGAACTTTTTTTATAAACTGAGAATTAATACCGGACTTTTTATAAACTTAACTTTTTATAAACCTAGAATTAATACTGGTCTTTTCTTTTATAAACCAAGAATTAATACTGGTCTTTTCTTTTATAAACCAAGAATTAATACTGGATTTCTTTTATAAACCTAGAATTAATACTGGATTTCTTTTATAAACCTAGAATTAATACTGGATTTCTTTTATAAACCTAGAATTAATACGGAACTATTTTTATAATTATAGAATTAATACTGGACTTTTTTTTATATTCCTAGAAATAATACCGGATATTTTTTTATAAACCTAACTTTTTATTAACCTAGAATTCATACTGGACTTTTTTTATAAACCTAGAATTAATACCGGATGGAGACCTGTCTATTTCCGGATGTGTAGAAGATATTCAAAGTAAACAGAAAAATAAATAAATATAAGTTTTTTGAAGAATTTTAATGATTATCTTTTTGTTACAAATTACAATGAATTATGTTGTTTGTGTTAATAAATAAACCCTAAACTGTATACGCATTTTTTAATCTGTTTTAGTTATCATAATTTAAATGTGAAGTTTGACTATCGATTCAAGGATGCCGCGAGATAAAGAAAATTTTTTTGAAAGACATTTCGGTTTAAGGCATAATCACAATGATATTTTTTCTCTTGTGTTCTTATATCGTGCGCATTTCGAATAGGGAAAGCGTTTCGAAACGGCCACTGCATTTTGAAAGAATTCTTTATCTTTTGATCGTCTGCTGCTGTCATTCCTGCTGACTCGCGACTTGTTGCATTTTTGAAGACATGGACTTTAATAATAATAATAATAATAATAATAATAAAACAACAAAAACAAGACAAGCAAAAACAGAAGACTCTTCTGTTTTGATGACATTCTGAACCCCATCCGCCTCGTCCCCGTTTCCCTCGTCAGCCATTAGATCTTTTCACACTTACTAGAGCACACACACACACACACACACACACACACACACACACACACACACACACACACACACACACACAAACATAAACGCATATGGGCGCGCGAAGATGTTAAATATATACTGAAAAGTGCTGAAAAGTTGTCGGACTTACTCATTTCCCGAGAGCTGGCCAAAAGATCAAACCACATTTTGGAGAGGAATACTTTCTCAGTTCGACCGAAAAATTGCAATACCACGTCGTATATGGGATAAATACTAGTGTAATCGTTCAACACCCTCCCAGGCCGTCCAAGACTTCCAACACCGAGGCTGATCGATGAAGACCGCTTCGATCTCAGACCTGCCCTATCCCACGTTGTGATTTAAGTTTGATCATAAGGAGGCCAAGATCGAATTGTAGAAGGTATCTTCGTGTTGGGCTGGTTCAAGCAGGCCGATAATGTACAGGGAAAAACATAATACTCAAATAAATTCAACAAAAATAAATACCGTTTTTATATCAGCCCTCCGTACAATAATTGGTTTGTATCAGAGTTTGCATGCAATTAATTATCAGCCCAACCTGCATCTAAATCGGAAGTGATATTATTGTTGATCTGGTAAAATCTGGTTTGCTGTTGTTCGTAAGGTTCGGTACAAGGCTGAAGTCGAAGGCTTTCGTCGGCAGATACTCGCGTAGGCCTCTCTCCTGTCTCTGGTCTCGTCTCCGCCTCTTCTGCCTCGCTTCTCTCTTCTTAATTCGCTTCGCGCATTGGTATTTATAGACATTCGCCCAAACTGGCGAAGTAAGAGAATTCGACAATTCTGGGAAATCCCCTTCTTCCACACTCTCTCTCTCTCTCCTTCTCTCTCTCTCGCCCTTTCTCGCCCTTTCTCTCTCTTTCTCTCTCTCTCTCTCTCTCTCTCTCTCACACACACTAACAAAAGCATCTATCACGTTGGATACTTGTATATTATTTATGTTACACACTATTTATATCAAGATGACCATACATGCAAATGTATATATGAGTAAAATGTAATAAAATGCGACGGAATGGAAAATTCATGAGACAAAGCATTTTTAATTTGGCATTTTTTACTCAGAATCCAGCGTCATCCGAAAATCAATTTAAAAAAAAAAACTAACCGGAAAGAACATCGATACAATAAAACTTGAATGTAATTTATTCAGAAGATGCTTTGAAAAATGCTATGATCGATGAATCATGCACAATTGTACGAACGGGAAAAATATTCAGGCTGACTGAATAGTAACTCCCTATTTTATGTATGATGGACTCTCCCGTTTAACTATAATGTTTACAAGACGGGTGAGTCCATCATACATAAAATAGGGAGAAT
>OZ038489.1:5389917-5419917 GCA_964036315.1 Acanthosepion esculentum
ATATATAAACTAGCTTAACAGTAGCCATATCGTGCGGCATTTAAGCCTTCCCCAGCAGAGGGTTATTGATTTGGGCTTCGGCTTGTTCAGGAGCTTGAGAGTTCCTAAGTCTTTGCATATTCTCAACATTGGACAATGTCCTGGCTTCCGTTTGATCTGATTTTCATTTGCAAGGGACTTTCTTTTCCTCATTGCAGCCTTGGCTCTTTTAATTGCAACCTGGGTCCTCGGTTGGTGGAGATTTCTTTCAGGGAGGCATACTGCTGTCGTATGCGATAGGCAACAATAAACTACAGAAGAACTCAAAATTGATCGCTGACACTCACTCACACACACAGAGACCCCCCCCCATATATATATATATATATATATATATATATATATATATATAAGGAAGTTGTGGTTGAAGCCAATGACGATTGTATTGAATCAATTTACTCATTCGTATTTCCAGTCCTTATTACAGATGTCTATTCTAGTAGATTTGTATTTTTTCAACACTCTAAATTACCCGCTCTCTCCCAGGAACTGTAACTAACATAGTTCCAATATAAAAGACAGGTGAGTGTCTGAGAGTGTTGAATAACCTCAAATCTAATTGAACAGGCATCAGCAAAAAGGACAGTCGTGTCGCCTTAGAAAAGGGTGTACTCCAGTAGGCGGCCATTATACAGGGAGAGATAAATAAATTGTCATCTAAATGACTCAGAAATGAAAATAACACGCAATAACATCGAATTTGAACAGATATATTTAGCAAAATTATACAAAAATATGTAGAAATACTAAAGAGTGAATTTATTCAGTATAATCGGCATTGGCTTCAACCGCGGCCTCCAGACGATTTCAGAATCTCTTGTCAATCTTCTTTGGTGTTAAAAGGAGTTTTGTTGGTCTCGCTCAACTGTGCCTCACAAATAATAATCAACGGGGTTACAATTTGGGGAGTTATTTGGCCAGATGTAAGGGGTGATGCGGCTTCTCCTGCTTGTGTGGCATGGTGCAGAATCCTGTTGCCAGACATAAGATCTTGCAGCAGCCACCAATTTAACCCAGGGTACATCTACGTCCTCAAAGCCTTTGATGTAGGCCTACGTGTTGAGTCCTAGCCTCTCACCAACAAATTCAGGATGTTTATCTTATTATAACGAGTAGAATGAATTTTCCGAGCTGCCGTACCTTCGTAATCACGATTAGCCTCATCCAACTCTTTCCGAATCCTCTGCACTCTCTTCATATTGACACCGAAACACTGAAATGTTCGTAATGGAGTTTTCGGCGCGAATGCCAAGCAGTACAGCATTCCTTTTCCAAATTTATGGCGAAGTGAATTGCGTCATGGTGCCCTTTCTCTCACAGACGATGTCCAACTGACCCTACTATACTGTGCAGTCGACAAAATAAAAACAAATAACTCGCATGCCTAAAATTAAAACTATAAAAAGGGAGACAATTTAACCATCACACCCTGTGTATATATATATATATATAGACATTTTTATGTTTATACATACTTTTTTATAGATACAAACATTTAAGTAAATTCTCTGTTTATAATAAACAGTATTAACGACATTTACCGGCTTAAATGTTCGAGAAATGTTCATAGAAAGTATGCGTCCTCCGACAGGAATCGAACCTGTATCCTACACGGAAACGTCATATAGCCTGACGTGCTTTACCGATTTAGCCACAGAGGAGCGTTTCGGGCAGCAAGGTCGATTTTAGTGTTACATAGAGAATTGTAGTTTAAGAACAGTAAAATAAAATAATTGTTGGGCTTTGTCGATTTCATTATATATATATATATATATATATATGTATGTGTCTGTATGCGTTTGATAATATATATATATATATATATATATGCTAGTAATAATACGCATTCTTTTTATAAATATATTTAAATGTACATTCAATCATACATACAAGATTCTCATATATATATATATATATATATATATATATATATATATATATATATATATATATATATATATATATATATATATGGGTGTTTCTATGTGTGTGCGTGCCGGTGTGTAACTACCTGATCAAATAGGATATCTTTTTTTCTTTCCAATGGCGTCGAACTTTCACGGCTTTCCCATTTACCCATATTTAAATCGCGAAGAGCTCATTTAATATCTATCTCCAGGGAGCTTTTTCCTGGCCCTCAACTTTTACGACGTTCTTATAATCGAGAGAGGATGGTAATCCAGTCTCGTACCAATTCCACAGAAAAGCTAACCCAAACTAAATAAAAATGCGGAAAGGAGAAAATCAGAAATTGCAAAATAACAGTAAGACATTAATGAGTATGAGGTTTTGAATCAGAAAAAGTAAACGAAAAAAACATGGCTGATTTTGTATCGTTCTTTCAAACTTTGAGAAATCGGTGTGCTTTCGTAAGGCGCACCGTTTCAGATTTTTGACTGAAACATAAATATCGCTGAAGGTGGATTCATTACATTTTATGTTGGGTATATTTCTGGCATGCTTATTTTGAGGATTTTTTTTCGGTACTCTTGATAAAAGAATCTTTTAAGTTGTCACATTTTGTATCAGTTCTACCCTTTTAAATCGAGTTCAGGTCCGACCTATTTCAAACGCATTATGCTGTCTGAATTCGAAAAGGAAACGGCAAGAAATAACCGTTCTGTAGTTTTAAGTGCCGGTCCATCCCAACAATGACTTGGCGAGTTTCAATCAGAAGATTTTCCTCTCGAAGATTCCCTTTAATCCGGACGACTGAGAATTGCCAATAAGGAAATTCTGCAAACCGTAGTTGAGAAAAAAAATCCTCAAGAAAAATGGCCCAAGAATTATCAGAAAAATTCGATACAAGTCACCGTTTGATATTCATGAACTTAGTAAAGTTTTTAAACCGTTTTAATTGGTTTCTCATCATAAAACTGCTTCTTGGAATAACCAATAAGTTGCCTTTTTGCTTCTCATTGATCTACAGAACTTTTCTTTGGTCGAATCATCCCCACTGGATTCATTATAATCATATCCAAACAAAACCATTGACAATGAAGAATCCATCCCCAAAGCAGGATAATACGTGAAAAACGTTATTATCTGTGTTTGGTGTAAAATAAAATAGAAGGACTTTTTTCGTATAGCCGTTATATTTAACGCCCACCCCCACGTGGGTCGTATGTGGCACAAGGCCGAGTTTAGCGTGGTTTCTTCGAACCCGTAGGTTCGGTAAAAAATATTCCCTTCGAACCCGCATAAACGGGTTCAGGTCATCTCTAACTCCCTGGACGAAACTTTGCCCTTCGGCAAAGCCTCGTTCGGGTTCCTCTCTGCTCAAGGCAGAGAGTTTGACAATAATGAACGGTTTATTTTTTTCGTATAACCGTGACATGGATTCCACTCTGTCCTTCCTGTCCATGCAGTTTTTCTCTTGATGTCTGCTGCTAAGACAGTTTTTCACGTTAGAATCCATCTGGTATATTTATAAATTTACCAATCGTCTGTGCATTGAATATTCCTGTCATACGTAGTCTGGTGCTCCGTCTATATGTCTCGGAATTCTCGACAAAATCCAAAGAAGGGTCTGCAATATTATCGGTGTTGATCTGACATCTCGACATCATTTACTATCAAACCACCGTGATGCGGCTTCCCTGTCTTTTCTATAAATATCTTCATGGGAGATGTTCTAATGAGCTCCGGTTCTTTGGTACATTCATCGCGTGAAGATATGTGTACTGCCAGATTGTATGCAACGTCTCCTTGTTTTAGTATCGAAATATCTCGATGTGACCGTATGCTATATTTTAAGAGTTTAATTTCCCCCATTTCTCAACTCTGGAACTCCCCACCCCCGATTTCTTGCTTCCCCGAAAACTACAATCAATCTTCAAAACCATAAATGCAATGTCAATCGTACATCGGTATAGCACGTCAGGCTATATATATATATATATATATATATATATATATATATATATATATATATATATATACATATATATATATATATATATATATATATATATGTATATGAAGATCGTGTATGTATGATTGAATGTACCTTTAAATATATTTCTAAAAAGAATGCGTATTATTACTAGTATATATATATTATCACACGCACACGCATACAGAAACACACAGACACACATACACACACACATACACACACACACATATATATATATATATATATATATATATATAATGAAATCGACAAAGCCCGACAATTATTTTATTTTACTGTTTTTAAACTACAATTCTCTATGTAACATTAAAATCAACCTTGCTAACCAAAACGCTCCTCTGTAGCTAAATCGGTAAAGCACGCCAGGCTATTTGACGGTTCCGTATAGGATACAGGTTCGATTCCTGTCAGGGGACGAATATTTTCAATGAAAATTTCTCGGACATTCAGGCCGGTAAATGTGGTTAATACTGTTTATTATAAACAGAGCATTTATTAAGGATTAAATATTTGTATCTATAAAAAAGAATGTATAAACATAAAAATGTCTTAAAATAATTGTCGGACTTTGTCCATTTCATAATGTGTGACGTCATTTGTTTACATTTGATACGCCATGAGCAGATATGAATGTACGTGAGAGATTTATAGAAGATTAAAGTTTAAAGACAGTAAAATCGACCTTGCTAATCGAACGATCCTCTGTGTCCGAAACAGTTAAGGCATGTCAGGCTAAATGATTGTTCCGTATAGGATACAGGCTCGATTCCTGTCGGAGGACGAATATTTCCAATGAAAATTTCTCGGACATTCAGGCCGGTAAATGTGGTTAATACTGTTTATTATAAACAGAGCATTTACTTAAATATTTGTATCTACAAAAAGAATTTATAAACATAAAAATGTCTTCATATATATATAGGGTGTGATGGGTAAATTGACCCCCTTTTTATAGTTTTAATTTCAGGCATGTGAGTTGTTTGTTTTTATTTTGTCGACTGCACAGCATAGTAGGGTCAGTTGGACATCTTCTCTCTTTCTGAAACATGTTCTTTTAATCTTCTTCCTCCTCGCTAATGTCTTCTCATTCTTTCCCCCCTCCCTCTCAGTAACCCTCTTGCGTCTTAGTGGCATTATAGCCGTTCTTGGGGTGAAATAATTAAACAAATAGAGCTAAACGTAAAAAGAAATATTTTCCGCGGAGAAAGATTGCAACTGAAAGCATTGCATAAAAGTTGACTTCGGTGTCATTTAGTGCATTGGAATCACCATAAATAATCTTCTTTTAGAACAAAGGTGACTTTTTGAGATTTAATTTGATTCAGGACATCTGATATTTCCTGGTGTAATTTCCATACTACACGTATAAGGTAACCAAAAAATTCCTCGTCGTTTTTTACGTCGTGTGGTAAGAAGTGATCGCTTATACGCAAATGAGTTCATTACGCGCCAGCGCCGGACTGAGACGTGTTGCGCTTGACCAATGACGGTGCATTCCACATCAGTCATAACTCGACCAATGGCGAGGAAATATAGCGGGTGTCGAAGCAGCTCGTTCGAAGTTGTCTGGTTTATGACTTTGGCTTGTCCGCAGGCGCATCATGTCGCCGAATACATCGAGTCTTTGGGGGGTAATGCTTTGAGTGAACGCACCGCAAGACATTAGTTCCAGAAGTTCAGGGCGGGAGATTTGTCCCTTTGTAATGAAGCCAGCAGTGATCGACCACATGTCTTAGATGATGAGACCCTGAAGGTGGCCATAAAAGAAGATAATGGCCAAACCTATGGCGCGCTTGTCAAACGCTTTAAGGTTTCTGATGAAACAGTAAGCCTTCACCTGCACCGCATAGGGAAGGCGTACAAGTTGAGAAAGTCGGTACCCCACTCGCTGTCGGTAGCCAAGAAGCAACAACGAGTGACATCCTGTTGTTTTATCGGCACAGCAACGTACCTAAATTTGATCGAGTGCTCACCAGTGACGAAAAGGGCATCGTGTATGACACTCCCAGGCGTGCCAGATATTGGTTGGCATGACGGTACCCTACCTCTACAAACATTCAAGATAATGCTTTGTATCTTCTGGACGAACCAAACAAGTAAGTTGTTTCTAACGGATCAAACCATCACTGCGAACCTGTGAATTTGGCGAAAGGTGGGGGAGTCTTGCGCGTACATTATATTATTCAGACTATTGTCCACATCTTTGTCGCCACATTTATTACAACGTTTCGGCCATTGTACGCTCCGGCCTTCTTCAGGTGGTTGGAATGTCGAACTGAAACAGTGACAGGACCCAAAGTGTGTGAGTTCAATATCCGGTTAAGGCAGTGGAGAACTTTCAGAGGGAAAATTAACAGGAGATAACCGATAACTGACATCCATTACACATGCCTCGTGGAACTAGAACAGTCTACCCCAGTGAGCGAAATAAAGGGTTCGGTTCGAAATTCCAACCACCTGAAGAAGGCCGGAGCGTACAACGGCCGAAACGTTGTAATAAATACGGCGACAATAATGTAAATAGTGTACATAATATCGCATCTCAGAAATATAGACAGATACTGAAAGGCCGAAACGTTGTGATAAATATGGCGACAAAGATGAGGACAATAGTCCAAATAATGTAAATAGTGTACATAATACCTCATCTCAGAAATATAGACAGATAGTCTTGCGCGTCTCTGCCGAGTGAAAGGTGCTGACTTAGAGTGGCATTTTGATGCCGCTTAGGATGATATTGTATTTGCTGGGTTGAACATTGGCAACCCTTCCCTCAATAGTTTAATGTAGGTCGTTATTGTTTTAGTTTCTAGTTTTTAGTTATTTTAGCTAGAGTGTATATGTTCATTGGTACCTTTTATTTTTGTACCTATTTTTTCTTTTGGTTTAATTCCCCATCCCTCCCATCTTTAGGTGGATAGTGATGTCAGTTCTCTGGTGGGTGCGGGGCGACTTTCGTTTCGGGTGTGACTTTCGTAACTGTTTTTGTGTCTGAATGACTGTGTGTTTGAGTGAGTGCTTGGGATGTATGGATGTTTTTTTTTAATTTTTTTTAAAGTCACGCATTGATTCCGTCCAGTTAACTGATGTTACTGCTACAGTTAGGGCTGGGTGGGTGGTTATTACTAATAAAAATTTGTTTAGTTTCTTGTATATAGTTTTGTACACATTTGTAAATACTCATTGCGGTTTTTAGATTTTAAATTGTTATTTTTATTCCACCCCCCCCCACCACAGAAAATGAATTGTATATATGGGGACTTAGTTAGGATTTCGTAGAGTTATGGTGGATGCGGTAAGAAAGCTAAGAATGCGTTGTTTTGGTGAAAGGAATATTATTTGTATGTTTTGGTCAGCGTTTGTGGCTAGCTAAGTTTAATGTTAAGACAGAAGACAGACCCTATTCCCCCTTTTGGCCTTGTGTCGCATTTGTACATTTATGTACGATAAATATTATAACTGTGAACCTGTACTCGCAGCAGTTGCAACGTATGCATCAGCCACTGAAACAGAAGGAGACAGTATTGGTTAATCGCAAGGGTATACCGTTCCTCCATGTCAATGTCAGGTCTTATGTGGGAAGATTGACCATTGATACCATACGATTGGCTGGGAAACACTAAGCAATCAAAACTTATTTCCAAAAACCTTACTTCAACCGATTACCACCATATCCATTCCCTGGACAACAAACTTCGCGTAAAATCTTTCAGAAATGAGGCAGATTGCAGCAGGCACTCACGGATTTCATTATGTCAAAGACACCAGGTTTTTAACCACCAGGTCATTGCGTAGCTGGAGACTCGTTGCCAAAAGGTTTTGAATGCTGATGGGTATTACTTTAACGGTATGTCAAATTTTCTGTATATCTTTTTATCTAATAAATAAAAAACATCAAGGGCTTTTTTTGGTTACTTTGTAGGTTTCTTTGATATACTTCCCGGCTTATAGGTTTTCACAGCCCTAGTGCCATAGAGCACATAGAGATTTTATATCGCACCTAAATTCACTCTCAAACCACCGCTGTTTCCCTTGATCAGAAGTCCACGTTACGATGTTTACAAATCTAGCATTTAGTTTAGTTCTACTAATCATACTGGTGTCTTATTAGTATCTAGTGAGAATCGAACCTAAAAGAATTGCAAATGGTTTGTGGAACTAACTTGTTATCCCTCTGCACAGCAGAAATTACATATTGTAAAATGACTTTTTTTTGAATTTCTTTAGAAAATAAACACCGCCGAACGAAAGAAGGTTCTTTTTTTTTCTTCGTTTTTCCTTGTGTCTGATTGAATTCCGCGTTGATTACATTGCTCGAAGCTTTCGGCAAAATTCTCACAGCCATGAAATTGTGAAACTTGAAAGAAATTAAATTGCCACCTCCAATCAAATGCATATCCCCGACACTAATAACTGCAAGCTCAGCAGAAAGTACAGCCAAATTGTCTCGGGAACAAAATTTCTATTTTAGAGCGAACAGTTCAGTAAAGACGCCATTTCCCATTTACTTACTATCTTAGTCTGAATGCAACATTTTCTTTCTTGCTTTCTTTCTTTCTTTCTTTCTTTCTTTCTAGTTACTTGTTCGTATCTATCTATCTGTCTCTCAATCTATCTATCTATCTATCTATCTATCTATCTATCTATCTATCTATCTATCTATCTATCTATCTATCACACCCTCTCTCTCTATATATTTTAATTACAAGTTCGTATCTATCTATCTATCTATCTATCTATCTATCTATCTATCTATCTATATATTTTTAATTACAAGTTCGTATCTATCTATCTATCTATCTATCTATCTATCTATCTATCTATCTATCTATCTATCTATCTATTCTCGAGGCCCTCTGTAAAAGGATCCAAAATTCATACAAAATATAAAGAGCGAACAACCAAAACTAAATAAAGTTAATTATGAGTAGAGCAACCATGATTTAAATCATATATTAATAATGTTTTTAAACAAAATAGAAGAGATTTAAATTATACAAATAAAGTTACCTCCCTTAGATCAAAACTGTAAAAAACGCCGTAGCTTGAAGAGATAAGTTTTAAATAATTATAAAAGAACGCATTCATGCGTGTTTAAAAAAAAAATCACAAGAATCATTTACGTCAATTTTTTGTGTTAGCAATTCACCCCTGAAGATGATCTCGGATGACACTGAACGTAGCTGGGAGAATAAAAATGATAAGAAATTTGAAAATAAAAAATAAAAATAATACGGCAACATCCTTAATCGATATTAAGAAGATGATTAGAGAATTGGAGAGGATCACAATAAAAATAATATGTCCAGATTATTCAACGAAACATTCTTGAATGAAGATATGTTGCTTAAACATGCATACATTCATATATAATTATATATATATATGAAGAAATATAGTCTTAAAGTGTGCTATATTTATGGGATAAAGTGCTCAATATCAGAGATAGAGCGTGTATAAATATAAAAGTGGACATGGAAGTCAGCACTTAGAGACGACAGTCTGTTTCAAGCTAGTGCAATTGGCAGGCGACTAGTGCTGTTATTTTTCTCGGCTATTTATATATAAGGGTCAGTGGTGCATTATGGGTAGTCTATTTTGGCGGTTACTTTTACTGGAAGTCGCTTATTTGTTTATTTATTTATGTCAAATTATTTTGCTTGTTTTTTTGTTTGTTTTTTTAAATTTTATTTTTATTTTTTATCTTATATATTTATTTGTTTGTTTTTTATTTTGATCGGTGTTTTTTGTTAACGTAGTAAAAATTTGTTTATATAGCTTATTGTTGGTAGTCTATTATGGCGGTCATTTACCGGAAGTCGGATGTTTGCTTATTTATTTGGGTCAAATTGTTTTGCTTGTTTTTATTTATTTTCATTTTTATTTTTTATCTTATATATTTGTTTATTTGTCATTGATTAAATCTATTTGTTGAATTTTGGGGTGGGATGTTGTGGTTTGTTCTTACTATTATTTTGGTCGGAACAGTTTTTAATTTATCTATTTGGGTTGATTATCTTTATTTGTTTTTTTTTCTAAACGGCTAGTTTATCGTAATCGGTTGTTAGTTTATTTATATATTTGGATGTATTTAGATCAATTTATTATACTTGTTGTTATTTATTTGTTACACTATATATTTTTGGCTTTCGATTTTTAAGTAACGTAGTATATTATCTTTTATTAATTTTTTAATTTTTTATCGTTCATATTCACGAATATTTTCGGTGCATTGCAATCAAATGATGCAAGAAGTGCACTTTTAATTACCAAGTATTTTCCATCTCTTTCCATCTAGTTGCTTTCCTGATGATGATTATTGAATAATTTACTCTTTGCTATTTATGTATAATTTTGCTAAATATATCTGTTAAAATTCGATGTCAGTGATATTTTGATTTTTTGCGTAATTTGGACGACAATTTTTCTTCTGCACCCTGTATGTTAACGAAACTTGAATAAAAGAGGGACTGCTACCGAAATACACAATTATTGAATCACATAACCCAGTAGACATACATGTAACTTATATATATATACATATATATATATATATATATATATATATATATATATATATATATATATATATATATATATTGCATTTTTGCTTACGGTCATTTTCCTTATCAGTCGAGTTTTATTTATGTACTAAGATGTTTTTCACATTTCACACACTTTTCTTGTGTCTTCATTAAGTTTCAGTCCAGATAAAAATAAAATGACTTTAACAAAAAAAGAAAAATCGGGAATGATATGAGGATATTAGTGCATAACGGGGTGAAAAGCAATCTCACAAACCCGGAGGCATTTTGTTTCAATTGGGTCTTTAAAAAAATATATATGTAAAAATGAAAAGAAATAAAAGTTTCGAAAAACGAAGATTTAAACATTATGAAATCTCCGATACAATAGAAAAGAGAATCTGCTTGCTTAATACTTTATTGCTTCCCAAATATATTCGCTTGAATATTGTTTTCCGTTCTCATACACATCTCTTTTAATGATGGATCACAGTTTTTTTTTAATTAGATTAATATCGGGAGAAGCTGGGAGCCGTTCAATTAATCTGGTGCCATTGAAAACTTTATTACGAGAGGAAATAGTTAACTTCAGAGGTTAGGATTTAACATTATCTTACATGAAGATATTCTTTCTTATTAAACCTTCTTAATTGTGACCTCATAATTTGAGTGTATACGCTCCGTCTTAAGTGAAGCCATCCCGATCACGAACCCCGTAACGCATTAGAGTCGTAGGGGCGCTACTTGTACCTAGCCGCAGTAGAAGTGATGTCTTTAGGGCAAGATAACCTGACGGAAGAGAGAAGGAAAACGCTGAAACCAAACCAAAATCTCCAGCTTGGTTTAGATTCACCGTTTTCCTTCTCGTAGACTGCTTGCCAATCAAGGCTATTGTTATGGTAATTTACCCACGCACGCATGGATTCTCCCAGCTATAAATAGGAGCAGGTACTGCCTTTTGCAGAGGGAAGTTTCCAGCAGTCAGCTCTGACAGTCGGACCGAACTTTCTTGCTGTAACACTCTCATTTGTATATGTTTGTATTACTGTTTCTGTTAATATATTTGTTTAACTCAATTCCTCTCTTTGTGTCTTTATTTCTGGCCGTAACAAGGCCACAACAGCTATGGAACCCAATCTGTTCTGCTATTTACCTATAGCTTGTGAGAAGAAATGGATTCATGTCTTTCCCAATGGTATTAGCACGTAAGGGAATATAATAAACTCGACCGGAATTTGAACTCAGCTGTCCGATTCCTTAATCCAAACCTCAATCCATTGCTCTTGTGTATAAATCAAAAGAACACATTGTCCAAGAACTTAAGATAATTATCTACATTTATCCTGATACCATCATAAAGTGTGAAGGGTCCTATAATTTTTCTGGCTTGAATATAAAACCAAAGATGATTCCAACTTCCTTTTATTACCTTCTGAGTGGTATTGCATGATTATTTCAATAAAAGACCCAATATCTAACCAATGCCTAATAATGCCCATACAATGTAGATCTGTGGTCATAATTAAAAGAAATTTTAAGAATTTTGTGATGTCTTACAATACGCGCCGTACAGGAAGTAGTGGAGAGGCATGATCGTCCACATCCCGAAGGAACATGGCATATAAAAGAAGAAGTAACATATGGATAGCTGAACGAAGACAATGAGGAATGATAAAGAATGTAAAGTTACTTAGAGCGACAAATGACAGGAAGTTGTGGCGAGCCATGATCATCTTTTTGAAAGGAAAAAAGAAGCACATATGGATGATAGGAGAACGATAGATTTTAAAGTGTCAAAAATTGCTTAGTGTTACAAGGGACAGGAAGTAGTGAAGGACCATGATCATCCACATTCTGAGGGCATATAAAAGAACATATAGAAAATGAAAGGACAAAGAGGGATGATAAAATTGAATTACTTAGTAAAAAAACAGGAAATTGTGGAGAGCCATGACCCCCATATACTGAAAGGACATTGCTCTTTAAAGAAAAAGTATATGGATGGCAAAACAAAGACAATGGGCATGGCAAAGAGTTAAAAGTTGTTTAGAGGTAAAAACGATAAGAAGTAGTGGAGAGGCATGATCGTCTACATCCTGAAGGAATATGGTATATAAACGAAGATATGGATAGCTGAACAAGCAAGCACAAATATGTATCGTAAAATGTGTAAACAGAACAAATGACAGGAAGATGTGGAGGGATATGATCCTCTCTTTGAATGGAAATGCCAAACAAAAGAGAATGTAACATGGATTTTATGGAGAAAGTGGGATGCTAAAGCATCAAACATTGTTTAGAGCCACAAAGGAAGGGAAGTAGTGGAGAGCCATGAGTTTCCTGTTTCACAAAATTTCAGCTTTAGAAAATGTGTCAGTAAAAAATCCCATTACAATTGAAAGACGGGGGAGATGTAGGTGATTCAACTCCGTAGTCAGAACTTATTTTCTTATGTATAATACTGCTTCTGCATAATACGCCCCCGTGTTTCTGAAGCTAAAAACAGGGGTTAAATTACATCCTTGAGTATAATACGATCCGGCAGTGAGATCATCCGTATGTAAATTCTTTTGAAAAGTAATATATAGCGGTTCGGATCGAGGAATCGGAGAGCCGAGTTCGAATTCCAGTCGTAAGTAAATGTAATGGATTTCTTTGGGGAAGGTATGAATCTTCGTCCTCTCTCCACAGCTATGGGTAAATAGCAGGACAGACAGGGTTCTATAGCCTTGGATGGCAACTGGTCTAACGCAGAAAGAAATGGCAACCTATTGCGGGGAAAAATCTGCCTCGTCAGTCATATGTCGAAAGATACATGATCGTCTAAGCGTGTTTCACGCGTGGCACATAACTGACTGTACAATATTATCCAATAAAATACGGCCGCGTGTTTCTGAAGCTAAAAACAGAATAAATTGCATACTTGAGTTTAATATGACTCCGTAGTAAAGCCATCCTTATGTAAATCTAAAAAAAAAGTTGTATCACATTATCCATCAAAATCTCAATATCGTATATATATTTCAGTAAAATATTTAATTTTCCCCAGACTCAACAAATAGGGGCCCTACATCAAATGCTTTGAGTAAGTAGTTCTGTCCCGGGTTAAGAGGGTGGCTGATGGAAGACT
The DNA here is from genome assembly GCA_964036315.1 of Acanthosepion esculentum. NCBI lineage: Eukaryota > Metazoa > Mollusca > Cephalopoda > Sepiida > Sepiidae > Acanthosepion > Acanthosepion esculentum. The sequence goes on from OZ038489.1 coordinate 5,403,527, forward strand.
GTTGGCAACATGACTCTGCACCATGCTACCCAAGCAGAACACATTCATGGCTGTCAGACAATTTCTGCGACCACATATACCCTTATATCTGGCAACCAAACACCTAAGACTGTAACCTCTTTGATTAAAAAAAACTCTTTTTTACATCAAAGATTAACTGAAGGCAAGATTATGTCAGCATTCGCCAACTTAACCAAGAAGACCGTTCAGAAGAGTGGTTGAAGTCAATGTTGATATTTTTGCATAAATTTACTCTAGTATTTCAAGATAACATTGCGTAATTTTGGTTAATTTAAAATTCTTGGTGAAGAAAATAACAAATTAAAACTACAGATCCTCAAAGCAATCTATGTTAAAAAATTCAAGCCGACACTGAATAGAATCAGCTACAAATACTGTAATAATGTTCTAAAATGCCTATAAAAAGAACAGTTTAATGCGCGCTTGAACATGATATTTCAACATAAAGAAAGATCCATAGTGGATAATATTTTATTTTAATGAACGCTAAAGCATAACTGTCAACCGTTGTATTTAAACGCAAAAAGGAAAAAAATCAGTAATATGATAGTTACACATAGTTTTTGGATTACTAGTTGTACCCCTGTGATGATCTCAGAAAGAGAAGGAAAGTACTTGGGAAATAAAAGTGATTTTCTCTCTTACAGTGCATTTCTTGCATCATTTGATTGTAATAAACGGAAAAAATATCCGTGAAAATAAACGACATAATATCTGTAACTTATTTAATCAGACATGCCTAAAAAAGAATTTGCTACCTAAATACTCAAATACATACACACATACATACATATCTCAAGGAAGAGGGAAAAACACCTAAAATTAAATGGAAAATCCTAAGACAAGCCAGAACCTGCAATTCACTGAGCGAACCTTGCTTCCTATGTTTACAGGAGAAAATATGTATCATTGAACTCTTGAATAATACCCAATTATTAAACCAAAGATATGAGACTACCGTTTTCTGTAGACATACTAAGGATTTAACACTACAATCTTGCTAAATTCCCAATTCCATAACTATGAACCTTTTATAATTATATATGCACAGAAAACGTTCTTTCGATTACAAAATAAATAGTGATAACCCCAACATAAAGAAATGCAATCCAACTTTAGAAATCTTATAGAAAAACCAAAAATAACACTCCTAATAATTATAAAAGATAACTCGAAAATCTTTTTATCTACTCAAATGTAATATTATTCCCTATCGCTATCTTCCCTCCCCTACCTCTCAAACTTAGGACGCTTGTGAGTTGACGTACCTAAACTTTGACCGATGTTTATCATCGAAAAAATGTCCACACACCATTGAACATTAACTACCCGGTCCACCCAACACCAAACTGCTGTCAACAACCACTATTGTTTCACTGAGATACTTTATGTATATTTTGTAAGTACATTTTCTTCTAAAAAAATGGAAAATAGGAAGTGACGTTTTACATCCGGGCTTGCCTACAAACAGGATCGTTCATAACCATTTCCGACCCTCACCCGTAGATGTGCAGTTAAAATGCACTGAAACCAAGTTGCATCTTTGTAGTGAGTAAAATGGTTTTGTCTATATGATAAAATTATAATAAATAAATAATTATCGCTCTACTACCTGTATCGAGCTCTTTTTTGAATTAACGCTGCGAACGTTAGAATTTATATATTACTTTCGTTCTCATCGCATCGAGTATATATATATATATATATATATATATATATATATATATATATATATATATATATATATATATATATATGCGTGTATGTGTGTGCGTGCGTCTGTGTGTGTATGCATGTGTGCGTGCGTGTGTGGTTCTGAGTACACGCGTGTATGTAACGGCTTTTACGCTTTCTGCGTGTGCATAAAAAACTGACTGTTAGATTTTTAAATATTTGTAAAACTGTTCAGAAGACATAGTAAAGAGTTGTACTCATCATTTTTTACAATTTTATTTACCACAACTTAAATCCTGACTAGAAGTTTAACATTTATTGAACGGCAGAAATTAAGAAAGAAAGAAAGAAAACAGAAAGGAAGGAAGGAAGGAAAAAGATGGAAATTAAATAAAGAAATCAAGCGTTGTGAAAAGAAAAGAAGAGGCAAAAAAAGAGGAAAGAATTCATTGCCGAAAGAAAGAGAGAAAAAGGATGGAAGTAAATTAAGTGACGAAGAATGAGAGGAATTTGAAAGAGTAAAGGAAAAGGTAAAGAGGGTGTAGGTAAAATGCAAGAAAAAAAGAAAGAAAGAAAAATAGCAGGAAGATGAAGAGGATAGAAATTAGATGAAGAAGAGAGAATAATAAAAGAGATGAAGAAAGTTCACGGAAGATAAAAGACAGAAAGAAAGACAGAATAAAGAAAGAATATGGACGAAAAAAAATAAGTGAATATGAATAAAATCATTTGAAAGAATAATGAAAGAAAGGAGGAAAGAAAGAAGAAAGAAAGAAAAAAGAAAGAAAAACAAAATGGTGAAAAAGACATGAAGAGAAGATAAGTAAAATATTTTCGAAAGGAAAATGGAAGAGCTAAAAAGAGTCGGGAAGCAGAAAGAAAGAAAGAAAGAAAGAAAGAAAGAAAGAAAGAAAAAGAAGAAAATAAATGGATGAAAAAGAAATTAAGCGAAGATGAAAAAAGAGTTTTGAAAGAAAAATGAAGGAACCAAAGAAAAAGTATGAAAAATGCAAGAAAGAAAGAACGAAAAAGAAAGAAAAAAAAATGAAAAAAAATGAAAAAGAAATTAAGTGAAGATGAATAAAAGAGTTTTGAAAGAAAAATGAAAGTGCTGAAGAAAAAGTATGAAAAATGCAAGAAAGAAAGAAAGAATGGAAGAAAAAAAAGAAAGTTTAAAAAATAGAACGAAAGCATGTGAAGAAAATTTAACCAAAATAGTTATATCGAAGGAATAAAAAGAAAAAGAGTGAAAAATAAGTCAATCTTGTAAGAAGAAATAAAAAAAAAAACCTCAACATTTATCTGCTGTCCTTTTTAATTAAATTCAAGTAAGAATAAAACTTTTTATGGACAAGTTTCAAAAAAAAAAAAAGAGTCGAAAAATTGAACAGCTTTTAATGAAGCCCCGATTGTAAAATAAAAGGAAAATCATTCATGATGACGCCGTTAGCGAAGAATAGTCTAGACGGAGAGAACGAAAGTGATTAGTATTTATACCATAATGGTCAATAGTATACGTAAGTATCGGCCGCAATAAGGGCAAGACGATTGTATAGTGTCTGTGCCACAAGAAAAGTAAAGAGTTTCTAGATTGTCCTGTTTAATATATTAAATTTTGTATAGACTAAGTAGACGAATAGTTCATATTAGAATGTTGTCCGCAGATACAGTATGAACAAAATATAGGAAATATGTGCAGCTTATATATATATATATATATATATATATATATATATATATATATATATATATATATATATGTATGTATGTATATATATATATATATATATATATATATATATATATATATATAATATTAGTGGTGAACTCTTCGGCAGAACTGAGTCAGTGTCAGTCACTGTGTGTTTATCTAAATCTAAAAATAAACACGATAAAATTCACCTTCATCCCTGCCGACGGCTAAGTGGGAGAAGTTCCGACTGACGCCAATTCAGTCGGGTTTCGATCCTAGCTAGAGGCAAGCAGACGTCTAGCCACACTGATGAGCTGCGAAACAGTCTGTCTGTGGATGACAAATATATATATATATATATATATATATATATATACGCGAGTCATTCAATAAATTAAGGTGAATTTTCCGGTAAAGACTTCTAATACAGATAGAAGCTTACTTTTTTAAAAATTTTTCAACGTAGTCTCCCAGCACTGTCACACACTTTTCCCATCTGTGCACACGCTTCCGTATTCCTTCAGCGTAAAAATCTTTGGACTGATGTATCAGCCAGTCGCTCACAACACTTTTAAACTTCGTGCCTCTCGTGAACGCTTTCAAGGGACCAAACAGGGGAAAGTCTGAAGGGGCAAGGTCTGGGCTGTAAGGGGGGTGAGTTAGCAGTTCACAGCCCAGCTCGTTGATGGTGTGCACCGTTTGGGCTGCTGTGCTATTTGTGCTCTGCAGTAAGCATCTTTGGCACCCACCGGCAGCTGACCTTGTGTGCTGTCGCAACAGATAAGCTCAAAGTCCTTCCAATGTCATCCACTGTCAATCTTCTCTCAGACTGAATGAGGTCATTGACTGATTCGATCACCTCAGGATATCTCACTTCTGTAGGCCTTCCAGGCCTGTCTTTCATCCTCAACACTGCTCCGTCCTTGTTTAAACAATTTAGCCCACTTGTAGACATTTTTTGGCTGAAACATGTGGCACCATACACAGTTGACATTCTCCTATGAATTTCAACTGGTTTGCAACCTTCAGCAACCAAAAACTTGATAACTAACCGCTGTTCAATCCTGGAGCATGCTTCTTGGTCGGCCATCTTTGTTAATCGCCAAAACTCTCAAAGTTTTTTTTAATCTGCAAAAGAAATTAAATCCATGTGAAAAAGAATATAAACAAAAAAAACTAAAAAAAAAAACTAAGCTTCTATCTTTATTAGAAGTCCTTATACCGAAAATTTCACCTTATTTATTGAATAACCCTCGTATATAAATTCCCAAGAGGATAGAATCCAGGTAGTACTCAATATCCATGAGAGAATAATAATATAATATAAAAAGCTCAAACACTAATATTCCATGGTTATTATTTATTACATTGGAATCGTAATCACGATCCAATTCATCAGACCTACACATCTTTTTGAATTTGTAGGTTTGATGAATTGGATCGTGATTACGATTCCAATGTATAAATGGGATTTATGTCTATTTCGGAAGAAACCAAGACAAAGTCAGCAACAACCGGAAAAAGAATGAGCAAGATAAAAAAAAAAGGGCAAAAATGATCACAACGCGAACCCGCGCAGACGGGTGCACACGAGCGAACACACAAACTCAGAAACGTGCACGTGACGGCACGCGTATAAACGCAAACAAGGACGCAGAAAATAGAGAAGAAAACTTACACCAGTGCACAATGGGCATAAAAGGAAAAATTGAAAAAAATATAAGCAGTAAATTGCTGATACCCCTGAAGAGTGGACAGATACTCCACGGAAGATTTCTTCATGATATTCGAGGAAATTTATGCGTCAAATTAAACAAAATCCTTGTTACTTGTTAAGAGTTGCGCTATGATTCGCTTTTATCAAGAATCTGTCGCTAAACGAACAAGAAGCAATGAAACAATTTAAATTCACGCTTCCCTCGGAAAACTCCGTTGCTAATGAAAAAGCACAGAGATGTCAGTTTGAAATTTGTTCGTGAACATAAGGATAAAGAAAAATCGTCTTAGGAAAGAGTATTATGAACAGAAGAAACCAAAATTGAATTGTTTTGACGTCATTCTAGAAATCATGTATGGAGGAAAGATGGCCATACTTTCAAACAAAAGAACACAGTTCCAACAGAGAAATTTGGTTGTGTCAGAATTATGGTTTGGGAATGTTTTTCTGCAAAAGGTACTGACAAGATATCAGTAAGAGATGGTAGAATGATTGCCGCAGCATATGAAAAGATTTTGGAAGCAGATTTTATGATTTTGATTGAAAATCTTGAACTTCCTCCTGATTGGATCTTCCAACAAGATAATGATTCTAAGCCGACTGCAAAAATCTACGAAGAAATAGCTGCTGAAAATAAAGTAAATATCCTGCAATAGCCAAGTCCTTCCCCAGATTTAAACCGAATCGAGAATCTGTGGCGTTATTTGAAAATTCAAATCCAATCGAGAAGTACAACAAACATCCCAGATCTGAAAACCATTTGCGAAGACGAATGGAACAAGTTTTAACCTCCACTTAATCAGTTTCACCTTTTCTGGAAACTATCGTAGATTGGCGTAGTTTTTAAATGTTTCCATAATACAAAGGCCCAAGAGCCATTCAGATAGTGAGTGAAGTTGCTGTATAGATGTAAGAGGAAGATGTGAGTGCAGATTATAGGGATATGTAGGATAGATAACAATTGACACTAGATTTGAAAAATTCATGATTGAGTGATCAGAGAAGCAAAAAAGATTTCGGCGTCGTGTAATCTTTAGCAAGCCTCTCTCGCTAGATCAGTTAGAAATGGAAAGTGAGTTCGATTCTCACTAGGTACTCTATACTTTTGGCCTTATCTCACATCTAAGCTACGCTTAGAAAATGACCATTCATGTCTTAAAATTACTTTGTTTACGTCTTGCATACGAAAAAAAAAAATTTTTAAGCAATTAAACTTAAAATTAAAAAAAAATCCCACATTTCTTATTACGATTGCAAAATATTCTTAAATTAATTGATTGATTTTTTTTAATTGCTTATCGACATTTTTCAGGTTATTTAAAAGTGTAAAATATGTTTCAATTCAGTATCTGTCTATATTTCTGAAATGAGGTATTATGTACACTATTTACATTATTCGGACTATTGTCCTCATCTTTGTCGCAACGTTTTACAACGTTTAGGCCCTTCAGTATCTGTCTATATTTCTGAGATGAGGTATTATGTACATTATTTACACCACGCGCACATCAATGCTTACAACCCCTGGTATTCCAAAGGGATCACTCCTCTAGGTAAAGACCAGGCTCGACGTTGCTTAGCTTCAGTGATGGTACAGAACCTGTGTTTCGACATGATGCGGCCGTAAGCCTGATATTCATAAAGTTCTTATTCAAATAAAATCATTGCCATCTGCCGGTGCGACACTTGGCCTTTTGATAACTTAGGTCTCTGTACTGCCATATTTCAGGATGTACGATTTATATCTAATTCTTATTTATATGCTATTTGCTTTCAGAACATGGGTGATCGTGGCTATCCACAACTTCCTGTATTGTTCCTCTTTTTGTTTTACCACCTATTCAATGATTAGTTTCCCCGGTGTTTTTACTGACTTCTCTTCTTCAAAATCTTCCAAGCCGTCTTTCCTCATTATCTGTCGCAGAAATTTAATCGTTCTCTTTTTGATAGTCAGACGTTTCATTGCAGTTTCTCTATCTCCTTAAAATTTCATAATTACACATATTACTGGACTTTCCTGTATAAGGGTCAAGCGACTCAGTTCTTAGAAACAGGTAGTCAGAATACCTGCCCAAATCATTTGATTCTAATTGTGAAGGCTTGTGCAGAACCAACCAAAATTTTAGAAAAGCTGAATAAAGAGACCTGATGCACCGTGTGCCATAAAGTCCCCAGGTTTAGAATTCAAAGTTGCTCTTCTCCTAGACCAGTTACGATCCAAGGCTATAGAACCTAGTCTGTTTTTATATTTACGCATAGCTGGGGGGAAAGAAGAGGATTCATACATTCACTTCATACTAATACCAAGGGTATTAGCTCGTAAGTGAATGTAATGGACTCGACTGGAATTCGAACTTGGCTCTCCGAGTCCTCAACACGACCCGCTACCCATTACGCCACTGTGCCTCCTATACAGTTCATAATATTATCAGCATGTAGGTAGAAGCATATAATTGTTACTACAACATTGCCAGTCTCTTCTTAATCTTTTTAATCTTCCCAGCATTCAATGTTGTATAAGAGATTGCATTATACAAAGGAGATCAGCTCTTTCTTTTGTTCTTTGTAGATAAGGACGGTTCTTTGCCTTTTAATATTTTGGTAATGGTACCATTATTCTGTACCCTTTCTATAAATATTTCATGCAAATTGTTCGCATTAACTTTCCTCTATAGTACCTAAAATCTATGAATTAAGCGCAGTACTCGATTGGCGGCTAGGTAACATCAATTTACAACTGAAGTAGCTCGATGTAACCGTCAGCTTTATACGAACAGTTTCTTGCAAGTCTCGCTCGTTAAAACTCTCTCCCGGCTTCTAGCCTTCCAGAAAAGAATAACTCGAAGATGCAACTTTGAGACATTAAAGTCGATCAGGTAGAGAAGTCTACATATCTGAGAGGACTTTTAACAGTGGATGGAAAATACAACACCAAAATCAGAGCTCGTTTTGGAATAGCAAAAGATGCATTTCAAAAACTAAGGCTAGATTCGCCTATCGCCCGGTTCACACGCCTCCCAGGTCATTTAAACAGGAATAGAAGCTTATCCCTTGTTTTCTGTTTCCGTTCATTCTGAATTCTGCTTCAATACACTTCTAACGTCTCCGCCTAAACTGTGAAACTTTTATTATTTATTTTACTACTTATTTATTTTAGAAAATAGAAGTAGATAGGTTCGCCTATCGCCCGGTTCATACTCCTCCCCGTTCTTTTAAACAGGATCAGAGTTTTATCCCTTGTTTCCTGTTTAGGAATGCGTGTCCTGTTCATTCTAAAGCCTTTTAGTTCTCTTTCACTTCAAGTAGCTCCTTGCGTCTTAGTGGCATTATCGCCCTGCTTGGAGTGAATTGAAAAGAAAACAAAGACCCCCCTCCAAAAAAAAACAAAAAAAAGAAATAAAAAAAAGCAAAAAACAAACAAACCCAAAACAAAACAAAAAGAAAAACGAACAAACTACGAAACAAAAAAAGCGTACTGAATTGGTATATAATATTAATCCTCTTATTACGTAGTGAATGCCGAAGAATTTCCTTGCAGATCAAGAGAAGACTTAAAGTAACAGAAATTAAGATATCATGGTGGGAGCGCGTAACCAAGGAAGAAGTCTTAAGGAAAATGGCAACAAAAAGGACAGGCATACTTATAATCAGAAAGAGACAGATGAAATCTCTGGGAAAAATAATGAGGAAGGAGGGCCTGTAAAATTTGACACTCACAAGACATATCGAAGGCAAAAGGAAGAGGAAGAGGAGTAGGGCACCTACCTGATTAGTTTCTTTCAACGGATATCGTGAACTTCAAAAAGACAAATAAGAGGTAAAGAGATAGGAGGTTGTGGCGAACCATAATCAAATACTTCCTGAAGGGACATGGTACAGAAGAAAGGCTAGTATAGTAAATCTCGCTCAGATGTTGCCTTGCCGAGATGCAATGTTTACCAACCACGTTATCGCGGAATTTCACTACTGTATATTGAGCACTACGCAGAGATCATGCCCCGTACTTCGTGCCTTGTGCCAGACAAAATCGCGCTTAGTGAATACCTAAATAAATAAAAGCACCCAAAGACACCGACTTCAACAAACATGCACAGACAAAAACAGTTACCCGTGCACAAGTAGAGGCATTCGCATACCGTCAGACACGCTTTCAAGTTAAACAGATGACGTGCTTTAAGCATCTGCCTAGGGCGTCTAAGACAGGAGTCTCTTGATCTGTGCAAAGTCGTGCTGAGAAGCCTTCGGCGATTGAAAACTTTGAAAATTATTCTAATCCATTGATCAACGATCAATAAGTCTCCATAAAGAATTTTGACTTTTATGCTAGCTGCCTATTTAAATGTCTTTGTCTTGGTATATATATATATATATATATATATATATATATATATATATATATATATATATATATATATATATACGTACACAAATATTGACAAAGAGACCAGCACACATATAAATTCAGTGAGGCAGAATTATATATATGTATAACTTATAGGATTCTCTATTCCCCTCTCACCCTCTCTATCTCTTTCCATATATATATATATATATATAGATCATTTACTTAAATATTTGTATCTATAAAAAGAACGTATAAAATAATTGTCGGACTTTGTCCATTTCATAATGTGTGACGTCATATATATATATATATATATATATATATATATATATATATATTTAGGACGAAACGGCCGTCCAGTGCTTTATGTATTCTGTTGAGGTTTCTAGACTCGATGAATTACTTAATTATAATTCTCAAATCCTCCTAATTACTTGTATATCCTAAGCTTGAACCGGCTTCTAATGTTCCAGTTGGAGCAGCTTGGTGATAGTAGTCGTGGCTCTAGGGGACACAGTCCTATGGGTAAAAAAGGAAACTCAGTTGAGTTCCACCACGGAATATGTGATCGAGCGGCGCTATATCGAGTTTGATTCGCTATCTCTTCGTCACAAATAATTGACATCATTTAAAATGTGGATATCTGGGTAACTACATGTCTCAGGCAAGCGAAATTAAATCGGCGCCATGTTGAAAAGATTTATTTATCAAAATTCGAAGAAGATATTTAAAGGGATGTAGATTTTATGACCGAATTCACAAAGCTTCACAGATGTTCAATACGCCCTGTATAATATATTGACAAAACCAAACCGTTGACCAATGTAATCCAGGAGGATAATGTTTTTAAGGCAAACATTCATCATAATTATATTACTCTATATCAAGACTGAGGGAATTAATAGTAAGAATTAAAATTAAAATTTTATGATCAAATCTTCTGAGTGGATATAATCTCCATGTAGAGAGAAAATAAAAATGTAATTCTATCTATCTATCTATCTATCTATCTATCTATCTATCTATCTATCTATCTATTACAGCCTTACTAGGAATGTGAACTCTGCAACACCTCTCCCTTATAAGTTAATATTGAGTTGTACGTATTTTCTGGATAGGTACTACGGCAAGCTTTGTACAGTATGAAGGAAGATTGTCTCATATTAGTTTTTGAATTTAGGAGGGATTACCTGCCTTGAAAAATAACCATTTGAAATGTAGGCTTTTACCAGGACTCGAACGCTTATCTTTGGCATTGGAGGGACAATAATTAAGCTATGAAACATACGTTACGGCATTTTTTTCACAAAATGATTTAGAATCACAAGTCTCTGCAGGAATCTAACTCTTCCGAACACACGGATAAACACAATATTCAGAGAACAATCAAACACATGTACGCTTCCATTCTCAAAACAGTTAAAATGTCAGAAATATTTATTTCAGTTCATTGATGTAATGTAACAGGAATGAATTAACTCGCCTTAATTTGCTGCAACGGTTCTTGTTAGTGCGCAAGGCGAGGCCTTGTATTCTACTTCTTTGCGGTTGGCGGAGGGAAGGAAAAATAGTCTGGAAAAAATAAACTCGGTCAAAAAACGCATGGAGACGCGTGTATCTGTGATTGTGTTTAATGGAATAAACGGTATGGAATATTTTTGTTAAAAAGAATTTGGCACTGAAAGTGCAAAAGAAAGGAAAAATGTGACCAATAAATATTATTAATTAATAAGTTTGGTACAAGGTCATGAGAGGATCGGCAGAATACCTAGTAATAATAGTTCAATCAGTCAAGCTAACTAATCATTTCCTCGCGCTGAGATGCTCATCATAAGTAAATATTAGTAAAAATAATTGGACAATGTCAACGATAAAAGAAAAAGGAACATGGGAAGAATATAGAGAAAAATAATAAGGAAAAGGAGAAAGAGATCGAAAAATAAGAAAGAGAAGAAAGAAAAGAAAAATGTAAGTGTACAAAGAAAGACGAAGAAAAGAATCGTAAGAGGAAAAGTAAGAGGGGGAAAAAGAAAATAGTAAAGAAAAGCAAAAAGAAAACCTGTAGAAAGAAAGAATCAAAGAAAGAAAGAAAGAAAGAAAGAAAGAAAGAAAGAAAGAAAGAAAGAAAAGCAAAAAGAAAACTGTAGAAAGAAAGAAAGAAAGAAAGAAAAGGAAAAAGAAAACCTGTAGAAATAAAGAAAGAAAGAAAAGCAAAAAGAAAAACTGTAGAAATAAAGAAAGAAAGAAAAGGAAAAAGAAAAAATTGTAGAAAGAAAGAAAGAAAGAAAAGGAAAAAGAAAACCTGTAGAAAATAAGAAAGAAAGAAAGAAAGAAAAGGAAAAAGAAAACCTGTAGAAAGAAAGAAAGAAAAGCAAACAGATCACCTGTAGAAATAAAGAAAGAAAGAAAGAAAAGCAAAAAGAAAACTGTAGAAAGAAAGAAAGAAAGAAAGAAAGAAAAGGAAAAAGAAAGCCTGTAGAAAATAAGAAAGAAAGAAAAGCAAAAAGAAAACTTTAGAAAGAAAGAAAGAAATAAAGAATGAAAGAAAGAAAGAAAGGAAGAAAAGGAAAAAGAAAACCTGTAGAAAATAAGAAAGGAAGAAAGAAAGAAAAGGAAAAGAAAACCTGTAGAAAGAAAGAAAGAAAGAAAGAAACGCAAACAGAACACCTGTAGAAATAAATAAATAAAGAAAGAAAAGCAAAAAGAAAACTTTAGAAAGAAAGAAAGAAAGAAAGAATGAAAGAAAGAAAGAAAGAAAGAAAAGGAAAAAGAAAACCTGTAGAAAATAAGAAAGGAAGAAAGAAAGAAAAGGAAAAGAAAACCTGTAGAAAGAAAGAAAGAAAAGCAAACAGAACACCTGTAGAAATAAATAAATAAAGAAAGAAAAGCAAAAAGCAAACTTTAGAAAGAAAGAAAGAAAGAAAGAATGAAAGAAAGAAAGAAAAGGAAAAAGAAAACCTGTAGAAAATAAGAAAGGAAGAAAGAAAGAAAAGGAAAAAGAAAACCTGTAGAAAGAAAGAAAGAAAAGCAAACAGAACACCTGTAGAAATAAATAAATAAAGAAAGAAAAGCAAAAAGCAAACTTTAGAAAGAAAGAAAGAAAGAAAGAATGAAAGAAAGAAAGAAAAGGAAAAAGAAAACCTGTAGAAAATAAGAAAGGAAGAAAGAAAGAAAAGGAAAAAGAAAACCTGTAGAAATAAAGAAAGAAAGAAAGAAAAGCAAAAAGAAAACCTGTAGAAAGAAAGAAATAAAGAAAAAAGAAAGTAAAGGCAAAAGAAAGAAAGAAAGATGAAAAATGTTTGAACTTGTAGAACAAGGCAATGCAGCTCATCAGAATATTTTCCATGGAAATAACGATAGGCTTTTATGGTTGTAGGGAAATTCATTTCTTGTCTACAAGTGCTAATGGCTGTTCAATCCTTAAATGATCTCAGTAAGACGAAACCTTTTCTATTTTCTGGCTTGAGATGACATACTATTTTTACGATGTAAACTTTTTTTTATTTGTTATTAATGTCATTCAATGTTAGCTCGTCACATATTGCTCAGGAGCGCGGCATCTAGCTGAAAATTCAACAGAATAAAAGATAAATTTTCTTTTCAATCCCCAAGCTAAATATCTATTAATATTTTTCGAAAATTTATCATGAATTTATCATAATTGTAATTGTTAATTCGAGTTTAGCGGGTACATTTATACGGAAATATGAAAATTTCGAAAAATATTAATAGATATTTAGCTTGGGGATTGAAAAGAAAATTTACCGAATAAAATGATTTTAAGCTCCCGCCAAAAATAAAAAATAAGCATAAGCTGATAGGGGGAAAAAAAGGATCGTCTTTTTGAAAACCGTTTCTTATGCGCTGTTCAAATCATACATGCTGTTAACATACACACTTTTCTCTCGTTGGAACTACTATAATATCTTCCCTTTATATACACACACACACACACACACACACACACACACACACACACACACACACACACACACACACACACACACATATATATATATATATATTAAATAAAGACCACTTTAAGGTTCCATATAATAAATTATTTCATCACAGCCCTTTTAAAAGACCGTGGATCATCAGATTTTACTTCCAAAGGTTAAAACGAAAAATGAAAAATGTCGTTCCCAGCTCGCCTCCAACGTCTGGTTACCGAGGTAACTGCTTTGATCGCCAGTCTAACCTACCCACGTTGGGACTTTGATCATAGTTAGACGAAGTCAATCAGGCGTCGGGCCGTAGTACAAGCTGAATCCGGGGTAAAGGTGATACCGCACAAGCGTAAGTAAAAGAAATAATAAAACAAACTCAAGAGGTTAAAATATGTTGAGAAAAAACAATTATCTTTATCTGTCTGTTGAATACAGGAATGTGTTTCCTCTCCCAGCCCGTTTCTATGGATTCGTGACACTTTTGTGTTTCTTAAGCGAGTTTTGGTATCTTAAGTCGTTCGTCAATAAACTTGCTTTTGGTGGGAAGACTAAGTCGAAAGGCGTGGAATCTTGGTCACCTCCTGCGAGGCGCTATTCTCCGATGGGACTCCTAGTGTCGAACTGACGAACTCCAACTGGAACTGAACTGAAACTAACACTAATACTGCCTGAACGCCCGGGGGGACGTTCGTTTATCTGGACACCGAGCAAAACCCGGTGTGGGGCCGGACGTGGTTTGGGTTCCTCGATAATTCTCGATTTCCAACAAGAATTCTCTTTGTTCTCAGGACAGGAAAATTAATTACTTCCCATTTTTGGAAGGTTAATCACTTTCCATTTCGATGGGTTTCTCCGTCGTCCGTGAGGAGAGGTCGGAGGAGAATTATCCTCCTAGACTCTTCCTTTCTCATATTGGTATCTCATACCAATCCTCTTAGTGGGTGTCAACAACTTCCCCGCCCTCTCATACATTCACCTTCGCCTATCACTCACGCTACCACTTGGCCAATGATCGCTCGGCTGTGTGGGTGTGGCTAGACTGGCCTTTTTAAAATTATCATCCAGAAAAATCTCTTTTTCTTCTCTTTTCTATCGGCCAGAATTTTTATGAAGTCCACATTTTTTATCATATCTTATCCTGAGCCACCCAAAATCCACTTAGCAGAATCTCTACCGACTCATTAATCACTGCTAGTCAACTTTTAACTGGGTGGTCGTGTTTCACCTAAAAATCAAATTCTTTATTTTTCTTGTGTCTTGAAATTTTCGTATCACCAGATGCTCACTTTTGGTGACATTGAGTCTGTCGTCAACAGTTTGAATAAGCAATAATAATGATTTTTTTCTCATATCAAGATCTGTACACATAACAGCTGGCTTTCTTCCTCGGAATCCAAGAATAAAAATATTAAATAGTATCTCTGATAGATAACTAATATTGATTTCTTCTGCCTGTATGCAGTTGACTGAAGCCGAAATTTTTTAATAGCCGCCATGTGTGGTTGGCTTTGTCATTCCTTCCAGAACTCTGTTTCCCTTGGCGCGTCACTCCCTTATCATGACATTAATTAATTTTGACAGAATCTGAAATCTGGTTTTCTCTTACGGTTTTTCTGTCCTTTCCCTAAAATATCTTTCTTTGTAAATGAAATAAAATCTTTTCCAATTTTCTTTTGGTAAAAAAAAAATGTCACTCTGTCTGTCTTTCGATATAGCTCTTTCTCGTCTTAAGTATTTCTCGTTTTTTAATTTCTATGGTTAATTAGTTAGCTAATTACAATAGCTAAATAGTGTCACAGGGTGAACAGTTACTAAAATAAAACTAACATATTCGTTTACTGGAAACAGGAAATCCACCTCCTTACAGTTATGTTCTCCCTTCCTAATAGCGTTGACTAACCTGTCCTCCAATATCATTTGTAACGCTTCTCTATCAGAGTTGAGTCGTTTACTCAAGTCAATCATAACGTAATCCTCCTTTTGAAAACATCTCGATCATCTGTTCACCAGCCATGGTCATCATTAATTCACTCTTTATCCTTAGCTGAACTTACAGATATCATGCATGAATGTCAACAACATCTAGTCGCCGATAATTCTAAGTTTAGCGTTAGTTGGATTCGAACAAGGATTATTAGAGTTCAGTTACAAGTAAGGATATGTGGGTAGACGAATGATTAATGACACAGAAAGTGAAATCATCAAGCCGAGTTCAAATTCTGTCCTTCGCTGTTGCGTTTACTTTCGCATTATTATTATGGAAAAAGGCACGAACCCATTAATTCTTCGCCACCTCTGGGTTAAAGTGCAGAGCAGACTGTGCTATATAGCCTTGAGTCGGAACCAGTCCAGGAGAAAAACAACTTTGAATTCAATTCAGAGAAAGCAGTGGAACCCCCCGTTGTTTTTCTCAAGAAGTCGTGACAAAAAATAATAAAAGAAAATGATTCTTCTGTATTCTAAAGGGACATTGCATTAAAAAGATAGTGTAAAGTTGGATACCATAATTTAACTCAATCTATTTCGATAACTGCATAAAACCAGAGTTACGCGTAATTGTCCAGGATCTCACCTAAAGTTGCGGTTCTAGGATATATATTTCCGCAAAAATAAATCATAAAAAAACATTCTCAAAAACACATACCCCACAAGCGACCCCATTCTTTACAGAATGCGTAAGCTGACCCAGAATGATAAACCTCTAGTCAGCAGATACCGTGGGCGTAGGATTCTGGCAGTGATGGATTGCCTTTGTTTATTTTTTTTTATATAAGACGAAAGAGATGTGGCGAAAGAATTTGTTGAGTCAACACGCTTCGCGCTCCCAAATTCCTCAGTCAGGAAAACCAGCATATAGCAAGGAAATCCTAGTTAAGGGTCATCATGTATTACACTGATGACCGTCCTCCCGATTCCTCCTACCACAACCGTTCCTCATAAAATAAGGCGAGATAAGAAAAGGATATTTATCTGATGTTGATGCAGTCTTTG
>OZ038489.1:5422417-5437417 GCA_964036315.1 Acanthosepion esculentum
AAAGGAAACTTTCAGTTCAGCTTCTGTCTTTCCTTGATTCTCGCTCGCCAGGACACGCGACAAGAAAGACGTGGCACTTCAGGCCGGATAAAGTGTTTAAGTGCAAAAAACAAATCAGATTTTTTTTATGTGGCTAACTTCACGATTATCATTTCAGATGGCAGCATCAAGCCTTCAGCCCCCCGCTCCAGCGTTAAAAAAAAGTAAAACCCTATTTTTAATCATGAAGAGTATATAACGAACCTTAATTTAAATTCTTCCGTTTGTCCTATCTTTCCATCGAGTCTTATATTAAAACCCAGTTTACTGATTTTTATCAAATTTCCGTCCGCCGTAAAATAGCTTCCATGTGATTTTTCTATAAATATCTTCATGGCAATTGTCCTGGAGAACCTCTTTGGTTCCTTCATCTTACCAATTTAAGTGCAGTACTGGATTGATAGGAGAACTACCAACACTAGCAACAGCTAAAATGGATAGCATAAGTAACTTGAAGAGATAATAATGACATAATCAAGATGTTGACATTCCACACTACTTGAAATAAAAGGTTGGGAAGGGAAACCTCCATCAATACTGGAAAAAGTGATAACATCTACTGAGCTTGAGAAGAGAAAATAATGACATAATCAAGATGTTGACATTCCACACTACTTCAAACAAAAGGTTAGGAAGGAAACCTCCATCAATACTGGAAAGAGTGATAACAGCTACTGGGCTTGAGAAGAGAAAATAATGACATAATCAAGATGTTGACATTCCACACTATGTCTACCAAAAGGTTTGGTTTGGTTTGTTTTACGGCATATCAACAACAATGGGTCATTTAATGCCGACAACTTTTTTTCCTGGTAATATTTTTGTTTTGTCAAAAATCTATTTCTGGAAATATCTTTTACTCAAAATTGTATAGTTGGCAATATTATTTCCAAAAACGTACCGCTGGCAATAGTTCCTTTCAAAAACGTATTGCTGGTAAAACGTATTCCTGGTAATAGTCTTTTTTTTCAAAAACGTACCGCTGGTAATAGTTTTCCGTTCTAAAACCTATTGCTGGTAATAGTTTTTTAAAAATTTATTTCTGGTAATAATTTTTTACAAAGTATTTCTGGAATTAAAACCTATTTTTACATTTTTATAATGCTTTTACGGTGATAAAGTTACGGTGTTAAGTATTTGCCCATAGCTGGGACCCTAATAAGTACTACCACCCCGGGTCAGGGTGGACCAGGGAACACCAGAAATTAAGAGGTGGTTCCACGCTCCTCAAAACCTCCTGATCAGAGGCCTTGCTGTTGGACGTAGTTTATCGTCATACCCAGGACGCGGATGCAGTTTATCGTCATACCCAGGACGCTCTAACAAAAGGTTAGTCAGGAAAGACAGGATATGACAATTTATGTTGTATTTAATTTTTGGAAGATTGTAATTGCCAGGGAAAGTAAAAACCGGTTCCAGGGGCAAGAAGCGCGTTTGAAGATACTATTAGATTAGAACTTACGTTTGCATATAGTTATTTCAACAGTAAAATGATGAGACCTAGTTGCCAATCTACGTTTACGTTCATTAGAACAATTGCTATGAATATATTATAGAAAAACACAGGGAAGGTCTGTTACGATGGTGGAAAAAATGAGTGACGTTTTTTTTGTCAAGAATTTCGAGAAAACAGGAGCACCAGAACAGAGACAGAGACAATATTCAATTCACGGGCGAATGGCAGATTTGTAAGCATGCAAAATGGGTTCTGGCGAGAAAAATCTGGGAACCATCTTTCCGAGTGACAGATTTAGTAATTGATACGACATAATAATAAGTGGGAAAACGTTAATCAGAGAAGGTACAATGAGTTGTTCTCCTGGTGGTTAGCATCAGCCATACTGAGTAAGAGCAAAAATAGGTCTCTAAGATTTCTGAAAGACAGCATGCATTATTTGGACTGTTCACTCCACTCCGGCCTTCTTCAGGTGATTGGAATTTCGATTGAACACTTTATTTAGATTGTCCTAGTTCTACGTGCCATGCCTCTTCCAGATGTCTCAATTTTTTCCCTTTAACACAACTCTCCAAGTTTTGGTTCATATCTACTGTAGCCTGGTATTGAATTCAAAATTCTTTGGGCCTAGTCACTGGATCTAAGCAACGTTTTTAATCCACAAGGCCATGTGCCCCTGAGCACATCTGTGTATGAATTTTGGGGAATTATAAACCTAAAATCTCATTCCAATTTTACCAGTGCTCATATTGCAATTTTTCTGTCATTATTATTGCACTTTTTCTTTTACCAGAGCTTATACTGCAATTTTTTTAATTTATTCATTTTTTCTACTCCTTATTACTGGTTCCCATATTGTATTCATTTCTATACTAGGCCAGCTTAGGAGATTTTTGTGACCGAGCATATGTGCAGATTCCTTAAGTTTTCGTATTTTCTAGTGATGCTCTCTGTCTATAATTTCAGCCTGATCCCACAGGGGGTGGTGATCTCCTTTTTCCTCTATATGTGGTCAGCTATGCCTGATTTTTCTATTACCCTCGTGTTACCGCTTTTCGATGTAGGCCGGAGCGTACAACGTTGTGAATAAGGCAATGAAGATAAAGATAACAGTCCGAATGATGTAAATAATGCAAGTAATCATAATACCTCATCTCAGAGATATAGACAGATAAAAGACAGCAGTTTCGTTTTAGAGGCGTTAAAATTTGCTAGTCATTTTCTTCTCAGTTAACGCCACATTGAAGGTCATTTTCGGATCAGCGACTAGTTTTAATCTGTCGAACCTATCAGACTTATTATTAAGACCGGAGTAGATAGTTGTGTCATCGGCATAAATATCTAAGGTTGGGGACTAATGACTCCGAGGAGATCGTTGACGAAGATAAAAACAGCGTAGACACAATGATAGCGCTCTGGGGGTGGGGACGACACATTAATTTGAAATTACCAAGAAGGGTAGCAGTTCAATACGACCTTCATCACCTGATACGTGTTAACGATTGAATTAAGTCAAATATCCGGCCAGAGGCATTATAGCACTTGAGCTTGTAGAGAAGGTTCGTAAACCTTGATAAACGCCTTTGAGATATCTAAAGTCACAGTCCCATCGGTGTTATCTAAATCCTGAGAGACAAATTCAGTGACAACAGCAAACACATCGGCGGATGAAGTCACTCTATTATCTGCCCTTAAAAGGAATGACAATTTACAGACAAAGAAAAATCTATGGAGAGTAATGAAAAAGTTTAGTCTTAAACCGACATGACATTCAAATAAATAATGTTTTGAGATAATGTAAGATTGATTGATGTCAACAATTGAGTTTTCTTTTACTGTCAATACAAGCCTGGTTAACTGATTAAGAGTAAAATGGAATTACGAGATACAAAAATAGGTGTCTAAGATTATTAAAAGACAGCGGTTTCGTTTTAGAGGCGTTAAAATTTACTAGCCATTTTTTTTCACTCAGTTAAAACTAGATTGAAGGTCATTTTTGAGAGCAGCTGTCAGTTTTACTTTATCAGACTTACTATTAAGACGGGAGTAAATAGTCGTGTCATTGGCATAGATACAGAGTTAGGAGCAGCTAGTATCGGAAAAGTCGTTGATGAAGACAAGATTAGAGCCCCGTGGGACCCGCGTATTAATGTGAAACGAGCTAAGACCTTCATCAGAACCATTCAGGACATTCAAAGGGATTCTTCATAGTTTAGCTATACTTGCCAATCATTATTGTAATTCCCAGCATTCTTTTTTTTATTTAAATTTACTCAACATAACGCTCGACAGCCACTCAAAGTAGATTGAGACCAAGGTTGATAGATAACGATCCTGGAACATGGAAATTGCAAGCTCTGAAGTTGTTAAGCATTTCTATTCGTTAAATCAGCATTTCCTTCACATGATTATTAATTTAAGATTTCAAAATTCAAGAAATTTCAAATAACTTCCGTTAGTTTGAAAATGTTCCGATTACACAGACTTTCATCCTAATTGCGCCGATAGAGGTTTCTATCATTCAAGAAATAAACCTGTATGTTATAGTGTTTATTTTTTCTTATATTGATCCAACATGAAGTAAGCAACAATGTGAGACGCGGTGTATGTACCATTAACCTCCATGAAGAGAAAGCAAATTCAACATTAATTATAATTCATAAAACATGGCGATTTCTAAACGTTTTCTAAAGCGCACGCTCATAATGCTAAAAGCTTGCTAAAATGAAATTATTATAATATCAAATGCTCGCTAAAAAATATTGTAATTCTAAAAGATGATTAAAGAAAAATTATAATTCTAAAAGGTTGGGAAAGAAAACCAAAGCAGACAGCTTTTATGGAAAACATCGAGCTGGCGTATGTGGTACCTGTATGGAGTCCAGGACTATGAGCCGTACAAAATGATGGCAAGTACAACAGCTCTGTAAACCCGAATTTTTCCAGTCGAATACCCTGCTCATTCCACAAGCAATGGCGAAGTTTGCCGAAGTCACTGGTAGACTTAGCAATCTGATGAATTATTTCATCATCTAAAGTTTCTCTGTAATTGACTTTGCTACCAGGGTAGGTGAAAGACTTTACATAGTCCAGGGTTTTGTCTTCTACTTTCAATGGTCTCTCTGGAAATTTGTAGACTGGTGTTTTTTTTTTTCTCACCAGAGAATTGCTTCGGAGTAGGACAAGGTTGGTGCACTACAGTTTTCTTTATGCTAAGTGTAAGACCAAAGGCTTTACATTCTTTCAGTTGGATGGATATGCATTTGTAACCTTGGGTTTCACGCTTTTGCGATCATCAGAAAAACTGGATCATTTTCTTTAAAAATGAATTTATTTATGTTTATTTGTGTTTGATTATTTGCATTTAGTGGAGGGGGGAATTTATTCAGTGTTTTTTTAGGATGACCCTCACATATATATAGACACACATACATACAGGTGTATACATTTTAGTTCATACAATTTATACGAGTGTGTCTGTAGAAACTAAAATGCATACACCTGTATGTATGTCTATGTATCTAGGACAGACTGGGTTCTATAGCCTTGGATGGCAACTGGTTAAGGAGAAGGTCAACTCTGAATTTAAAACCATTCGGCGTCTGTACCGGCATCCGGCGGCCTCTTGGTTACTCCTGCCTCTGCGTCTGTGGAAATTCTGCGGCAAGTAAGAGCATATTCCTCCCCCCCACTGGGATAACACGCGAGGTGTGGGGACCGCGTGTGAAGTTCAAACTCCCTTGTTACTCCGTTTCAAGAATTCACCGCCGTTGGAATCGGGAATGGCTGTCGTTCGTTTCAGCATTGGCGATGGATCGCCGTGCTTGGCCAGCCTTCGTTCCGGACGCGGTGTATTCCTTGGAAGGAGCCGGCTTAACCGATCCAGGGTGAATGCCGCAACATACATACATACATGTCTATGTATCTGAGAGTGTCATCCCACAAAGATATAGTAGAATAGCCTCCCCTCCCCCCCAAAAACAAAAAAAAAACATAATCAAACACAAACAAGCATAAATAGATCAATTAAAAAAAAAAAAAACCTTTTTGTCTGATGATTCCAATAGCGTGAAACCCAGGGTTACAAACTAATATCCATACAACTGAATATGTTAGCTCTATCACCAATATTGAGCACTTTCTACTAAGTACCGTGCATATATATATATATATATATATATATATATATATATATATATATATATATATATATATATATATATATATGTATATAAAAGTGAACATCGAAGTCAACACTTAGAGGCGACTGTCTGTTTCATGCTGGACACCATCGTATGAAACAGACTGCCGCCTCTAGGTGTTGACTTCAATATTCACTTTTATATTTACACACGCTCTGTCTCTGATATTGAGCACTTAATCCCATAATATAGCACACCTTAAGACTATATTTCATCATATATATATGTATATATATATATATGTATATATATATATATGTATATATATATATGTTGAGAGATTGAGAGAGATTAGAGAGAGATTGTGTGTGCGTGTATATGCGTGTGTGAGAGAGAGAGTGAGAGAAAGAAAGAGAGAGAGAGAGAGAATGGAAAATAACAATGTGGGGTAAAAATGACTCAAGATATATGGATAAATTTTATCCTGAATTAACAGTACCTGCATTGTAACCTATCACCTCTCGGCTGTCAATCTAATAGTCTGTCAAAAGAAAAAAGAAAATCGCCCGGATAGATCACATCTTCGTATGCAAATATCCCAGTCATTTCCCCGCAGTATCCACCGCTTCTCTCTCCGTTCTGAGACCCCCGATCATCTGATGTTGTCTTTGAATGGCATCTGAATTCCTTTTGGCAAGAATGTGCGAGCGGCCAATTTTTCAGTTACTTCCATTTTTTTGTTTGGTTTTAGGATTCTGGGTTGGTTACTGGCAAGTATCGATGTGTCTTCATCCCAATCAATCACTTTCTCCCTCTACCTTAGCCTATGGCCTCTTGCTTACTCTTTTGTTCGAGACATTATGATTGATGAAATGTAAAAAAAAAAGGGTGGAGAGGAAGAGATGGAGGGGGAGAAGAAAAAACTGAAACGAAAATGAAAGATAAAATTAATGGAAGCAAAGGGGAAAGAGCAAGAAGGTGATAAAAGAAAGAAGATTGTTCAAAAAGAATAAATGAAGAAAAAAACATAAACAGGTGAAATAGACGGAAAGAGAGAAGAAAGAAGGCAAGAAAGAAAGAGATAAAGAAAGTGAGTTGTGAAAGACAGTAACATTGTTCAAGTATTAAAAAAAGTAGCAAAAAGAGGAGGAAAAAGAAGGAAAGGCAGTAAGAAAGTAAAGAAAAAGAGGATGAAAAAATAGAAAAAGGAAAGAAAGTAACAATGTTCAAGTATTAAAAAAGAAAGAAAAAAAAGAAAAAAGAAGGAAAAATAGAAAAAAGAAAGAAAGTAACAATGTTCAAATATTAAAAAAGAAAGAAAAAAATGAAAAAAGAGAATGAAAAATAGAAAAAAGAAAGAAAGTAACAATGTTCAAGTATTAAAAAAGAAAGCAAAAAAGAACAAGAGGAAGGAAAAATAAGAAGAAAAAAAGAAAAAGAGGAAGGAAAATAGAAAAAGGAAAGAAAGTAACAATGTTCAAGTATTAAAAAAGAAAGAAAAAAAAGAAAAAAGTAAGGAAAAATAGAAAAAAGAAAGAAAGTAACAACGTTCAAGTATTAAAAAAGAAAGAAAAAATAGAAAAAAGTAAGGAAAAATAGAAAAAAGAAAGAAAGTAACAATGTTCAAGTATTAAAAAAGAAAGAAAAAAGAAAAAAGAAGGAAAAATAGAAAAAAGAAAGAAAGTAGCAATGTTCAAGTATTAAAAAAGAAAGAAAAAAAGAAAAAAGGAAGGAAAAATAGAAAAAAGAAAGAAAGTAACAATGTTCAAGTATTAAAAAAGAAAGCCAAAAAGAACAAGAGGTAGGAAAAATAGAAAAAGGAAAGAAAGTAACAATGTTCACGTATTAAAAAAGAAAGAAAAAAAGAAAAAAGGAAGTAAAAGTAGAAAAAGAAAGAAAGTAACAATGCTCAAGTTTTAAAAAAGAAAGAAAAAAAGAGAAAAGGAAAAATAGAAAAAAGAAAGAAAGTAACAATGTCCAAGTATTAAAAAAGAAAGAAAAAAAAGAAGGAAAAATAGAAAAAAGAAAGAAAGTAACAATGTTCAAGTATTAAAAAAGAAAGAAAAAAAAGAAAAAAGTAAGGAAAAATAGAAAAAAGAAAGAAAGTAACAATGTTCAAGTATTAAAAAAGAAAGAAAAAAGAAAAAGAGGAAGGAAAAATAGAAAAAAGAAAGAAAGTAACAATGTTCAAGTAAAAAAATGGTTAATTATCTTTGGTTGACTTTTACTTCTTTGTTCTTATTCAGTATTTATTTGCGTTTGTAATTAAATACTGTTTTATTTTGATATTGAAGTCTTGAGATGTATTTAATCATTAACGGCCACCGGATGTCACAAAACAACCCTTTTCAAGTCAGAAAATGTTTTTAGATTGTAGGATATTTTTTTAAAATAACAATGGTATAGTGATACAAGTTTTACAAATTAACCCATAGAGGCGGATTCATACCTATTCCAAGGTTATTTCCACGTAAGTGAATATAACGAACCCGATGGGAACTGGAACTCAGTACTCCGATTAACGATTCGGAACCATTATCCATTACACCACCAGCGCATCCAAGCTTACAGTAAGAGGTATTCCGAAGCGGTTACCCATCGTGGTACCGATCAGTCTTAACCTTGCTTAACTTCAGTGATCACACGGTAAGCAGTGTGTCAACGTGATGTGGCTGTAAGCCTTGTAAGGTGACAACTGGAAATATGTGAAAGAGCATATGAGAAAAGGAAAGAAAGAAGGAAGATGAGAGAGGGGAAAGGTGAGAGGGGAAAAAAGAAAAGAAAAAAGAGCGTGCGTGAGAAAAAATATAAGCAAATGCGAATGAAGAAGAAGAAAAAGAAGATTTCTTCTGTGAAGTAAAAGTAAAGACATTAACAAATTACATGAAAAGAGAGCGAAAAGAACAAAGGAAGAAGAAAAAAAAGGAAGAAAGAGTGAGAAACAAGGGAGGAACTGAAAAGTAAAAGAGTGAAAGAAAGAAACAGAGAAAGAGAGAGAGAGAGAGAGAGATAGGTTTATTCTCCCTCCTTGTACGTCCTTACAACAACATCATTTAGTAGCCATCTACCTTGAGTGACTCTTGAGCCTTGTCCTGTGTGAATAATAATATGAAAAAACAGGAACGGACAAGTAGGGTAGCAGACAGAAAGAGGATAAGATTCAAAGAGAGAAAAGGAAAGAGAGAATACATAACTGAATCGTCTGAAAAAAGAACAAGACATTTTTTTGTAATCATTTCATCTCAAAGTAAGGCGATAAAGCCACTAATACGCAAGAGATTACTGAGTGTGAAAGAATATACGAAAAACATTATGAAGGAGGGAGATCAATAAAAGAAACAGAAAGATGACGATTGACACTGCATTTAAATTTTTGAAGATCAAAGTTCACTGAAAAGCAAGAAGCCAGAAGAGAGTTCCAAGAAACGAGAAGTGCGAGTGAAGAAACTATTAACATAGAACTTACGGTTACATCTAGCCACTTCAAATGTAAAATGATGAGACCTTGCTGCCAATCTAGTACTGCATTTAAATTCATAAAGTCTAGGTACCATAGAGGAAAGTTCATCAGAATAATTAACATGAAAGTATTTATAAAAAAAAACACAGAGAAGCTACATTATGGTGGTGGGAAAGTGACTGAAGTTCTGCGTGCCATGCCTCTTTCCGATGTCTCAGTTATGTATCCTCAAGGGCACACGGCCCAGTGGATAAAAGCGTTGGTTAGATCCAGTAACTTGACCCAAACAGTTGTGAGTTACGGCAGTGGTGAACAAAAACTTGGAGTGTTGACTTAAAGGGAGATAACTTAGACATCCGGAAGAGGCATGGGACGTGGAACGAGAACAATCTACTCCGACGGACAAAATAAAGCGTTCAGTTCGAAATTCCAGTCAACTGAAGAAGGCCGAAACGTCGCAAATATGAGGTGGAACAAATATATACACTCAATAGCTTCATCTACCCCAAAGAAAGTTGGTTCTCTGTGTCGTGCCAGAAATTTTTTACTCGTTTGAGTTCATCCTTCAAATCTATAAATCAACCATTCATCAACCTTGCATGGAATACTGCTGCTATATATGGTCTGGAGCCGCCGCTGTTCAACTCGAGGTCCTCGACAAAATCCAGAGACGGATATGCAACGTGATAGGTACTGATCTGGCATCTAGTCTACAGTTGCTTTCTCATAGACGTACTGTGGCTTCCCTCTGTCTTTTCTTTAAATAATTTCACGGCAACTGTTCCGACGAGTTGCTTTCTCTTGTTCCTAGACTGCATGAATTTAAGCGAGCTACTAGGTTGGCATCTCGGTGCCACCCTTACACCATCGAAACGGTTAAACGTAACCGTCTCTTCTACTCAAACAGCTTCTTCTCTCGCACTTCCCCTCTGTGGAATTCTCTTCCTCTTACTTGCTTCACTGATAACTATAATCTTCAAATATTCAAGTGTAATGTCAATCGACATCTTCTGATATCTTGTTCTCTACCCTCTATAACCCCCTTGCGTGCTAGTGGCACTCCCGCCTTACTTGGAGTGAAATGCTTAAAAAAATCGCCCCAAAACAAGGACTGGGAGATATAGCAAAAAGAGAAAACATTACTAAGGGCTAAATTGTGGAGAAATATGATCATCTACGTCCTGAAGGGACACGGCACATGGAACAAGAATAAATTTTAATGACAGGCGTTCTTGTCATTTAAAATATTGGAAGAGGCTATTTTGCCTGTCCTTGTGAAATAGAAAAACATGCTTTCGGTAAAATAGACTCCACAGGCTATTTTGCTGGTAAATGTTTTTATTATTATAAAAGCAGGTAATGTTAAAAAGATTTAACACACATGTTTATTTATTTCCATTATCAACTGTTAAAACACAGGTTAAAATCATTCATTCATCATCAATTATTAAAAGAAATATAGAAGTCTCTGAATATTTTAAGCACTTCAGGTATAGCAGTGTCTGCAAATCCAACACTTACCCATGGACATGGTTCTTCTGCCAATAGACTTCCGGTGCACTTCCACTAAAGACAACAGTCACAGACCACAGAATCCATTTTGTTCAAGTGCTGCCTACGCAGCTCACACAACCATTGAGATGACAACCTCCAATATAATATATTCTTAGTTCGAAAACACTATTTATACAGTGTAACCCGGATATAAGAGAGATTTTCTCTGGTCCCAAATTAGAGCCTGTGTTAATGTATATATAATAGACCAAACCCGGATATAAGAGACCTCTCCGGTCCCGACAACTCTCTTATATCCGGGTTACACTGTATTACCGGCAAAATAGCTTTGGTGTCTATTTTACCGAAACCGGCAAAATAGCCTATTCGTTTAATATTGGGCAATCTCTTCTCAGATGAAGGAGAGACTTGATGCAACAGAAATATGGTTCTACAGAAGGATACTGAGAATACCATGGACTGAACATATGAGTACGGACTAAATTCTAGGGAAAATGGAAATAAAAACGACAGTTATACTTGAAATCAGAAAAAAGACAACTGAAATATCTGGGACATATAATGAGGAAAGTAGGTTTGGAGAATTTCATACTCAAATATCTAAGGGAAAAGGACGAGGAAAAACAACGGGCAACGTACCTGATCAGCTTGTGAATGGCGGTAAGGGATGTGGAAATACATGACAAAAAGGCAAACGTTGTTAAAAGTTACAAGGGATGGGAAGTAATGGAGTACCATGATCAGCTACAACCTGAAGAAACTCGCACACTGAAGATGGTGCAGCAAACATTTATCTTTGGATAAAGAAAAATTGCTATAAACAATGACTAAGTGTTTCTCTTGATCGTTTGTGTTCATCAGTAGAAATTCCCGTCCTGGGTAAGACGATAAACTACATCCAGCAGCAAGGCCTTTGATCAGGAGGTTTTGAGGAGCGTGGAACCACCTCTTAATTGTTGGTCTTCCCAGGTCCACTCTGACCCCTGGATGGTAGCACCTGTCATGGTCCCAGTTATAGGCAAATAGTTAACCCTCCAAAAGGGGTCAAACACTATTAAATTATAAAAGTAAGTTTTAATACCAGCAATCCTTTTATTTTAAATTATTACCAGCAATATATTATTATCATCAGTAAATTTTTGAAAAAAATATTACAAGCAATATGGAAACCAATCGCATACAAAATATTCAATTTTAATAAAGCATTTTCAACCATTATTTCACCGACATTTTATATAATTAATCCTGTTAACTCTCCATAGAAAAAGAAAAAGGCAAATTTCTTTCCCCATCCTTTTCAGGACATATCAGGTTCTATCGCACTCATAGCTTTGAGTCACTTCACAGTATTTTGTTTTGTTTTTTACCAGTGCAGGCCTGACATAGTCAGATTAGAGTTAGTTCGTGAATTTGGTTGTATAGTAATTGTGAGTTCAATCCCTGAGCCGGGTAGAACAGGTGAACAATACCTGAGCAGTACTAAAAAAAACAAAACGTGATATCACTAGACATAACCAGTGAAATGATAACCATATGCCTTAGTAAATTAAGAGCCAACATTCCCTAAAGGTTACCTGTATCGACAAACACCTGTTGATGGTCGGAAAACACAACAGAAGAAACGTTGTGATAATGACAATGAAGATGAAATCATTTGTCTGGCTGTAAATAATGATAAGTCCTTACCCCATAAATTCCGATAGAAAATACTTAAAGAAGGTCTGGATAAAAAGAAACGAAAGATAAAATAAAGAAAGAACAGATGAATAAAGATAAGGGTAAAGCGGGAAAGGCAAAAGGGTAAAAAGAATGCAGACGATAAAAGGAAATTGGTTGCTATATTGAAATGTAATTGTCATGTTTGATAATGGCTTATGTAAGCTGGAAGCTTAGATTGGATTTAAACATGTATCAATATGGTGATTTCTTTTCGTCTTTCAATGATAATGTTATTAAGCTTATCAGACAATATGTATCAATGCAAAATTGCTGCCTAAATATACACACTATATATATATATATATATATATATATATACATACAGGGTGTCCATAAAGTTCGTGTGAACTTTAAAAAATTGTAACTTTAAAGTGCACACGAACTTTATGGACACCCTATATATATATATATATATATATATATATATATATATATATTTGTGTGTGTGTGTGTGTGTGTGTGTGTGTGTGTGTGTGTGTAAATATGTAAAAAATAGGAAAGAACTCGTTAGGTAAATAATCCGAAGTTCTTTAATATTTTTGTTTTTATTTTTAAAAAACAGTGCTCCACACAAAAGTAGAGCCTAAATTATAATTATTTCAAAAAATATGATTCCTTCGCTACATAAGAGTTCTCATGTTTCAAAAACAAGAGCCAAAGACTTCAATATAATTTAATGAGTTTAATGTCATCATCCGCTTAAATTTGACACCCCAACACTACCTTGATTTGACCTCTTTCCGAAAGTAACTGATATGTTGATACAAATTGTTAACCCTTACGTCCCATATTAAAATAATTGCTCCAGCCGTTTCTATAGTAATTAATTTTGTGAATGAATATGCTTATAAAGACACAAAACTTTCAAGTTTAGTTATTCCTAAAATTTCGCTTGAAGATGAAACAGACTTTGATACTTTAAATTCAATTTAATTCTAATAATTATATTGAAGTTTTCACCTCTTGTTTTTGAAACATGAGAACTCTTATGTAGCGAAAGAATCATATTTTTTAAAAATAATTATATATATATATATATATATATACACACTGTTATATTAGAACATGTAAATATCCACTACAAAAGTGTACATTTTGTTTCAACGTTAAAATAAAACGTTTCTTCAGGTGCATAACGAAAATGATACTAAATGATTTTATTCAAGTTTGAATTCTCTGATTCAACAGATTTTCATTGGTTTAATTCGTGTACTCAAATATCCAGTAATTTTCGACGTATGGGGACGATTTTATCAGTCCCAAGGACAGGTTGAAGAAGACCTCACAACACCTCGTAGAATGATATCTGGGCTAACTGTAGATGTATAAGCACTGATCAAGGTAGCATATCGACTACCGGCAAGGTGTAAAAAGTGTCAAAGCCTATCGCTCATACCGCGTGATAGATCAAGTAATACACTAGGCTGATTTGTGCAGTCAGCCATACAAACAGCGTATTTTCGTTCATCCGTTTTCCTGACTTACCTGAAGCCCATATTCAGAAACCCACTTTACAGATGAACGTGACGCCACCACCGTACACTTCGATTTAACCGTCATCAGATTGACGTGTCTCAAGCGTTTAAGGGGACATTCGTCAACCGCGCTAAACCAGGTAAATTTAATCGGCGAGACGGGCAAGGTTACAATTTCTAGACCCCCCTCCGAGACAACTCAGTCCCCAGAACCGAAAAGTTAGACTCTCGCTCTATAATTATAATGGTACAAACTTGTGCAGAACCAGTCATACTTTAAAAACTGAATACAGAGTTCTGCTGTATATAGTGCCCCCAAAACGGTCATCCTCAGGTCTGGAATTCCTACTTCTAGATCGGTTGCCACCCAAATCTATAGGGCTCTGTCTGTTCTGCTACTTACTAATGGGGAGGGGTAGAGATGGATTCGTACCTTTTCCAAGAGTATTTGCTGGGAAGTGAATGTAACGAATGAAATTTGAACCCTGTTCCCCAATTCCTCAGTCAGAGTCGTTGTCCATTCGTCCACTCTGAAATGGAATTGGTGAGCTGGATATCGTAGGAAATGGTCGATGTGGTTTTTAAGGAAGGGTAGGATTATTTATCCCTTTTATTCTTGTATTATTTGTTTATTATATATTAAATATTTTTAGATTTTAAAATACATATTTGTTTTTTTAAAAAAATCATTTCACCCCAAGAAAGACAATAAATCCTCTAAAACGCAAGGGGTTACTGAGTATTACAGAATATGAGAAAAAATCACTATAAATGAGAGAGAAAGGGACAAGGATTAAGAAGAGAGAAGATAACGATTGACATTGCATTTAAATCTTTGAAGATCAAAGTTCACTGAAATGCAAGAAGCCAGAAGAGAGTTCCAAAAAACGAGAAGTGCGAGAGAAGAAACTGTTAACATAGAACTTACGGTTACACCTAGCCATTTCAAATGTAAAATAATGAAACTTTGTTACCAATCTGATACTGCGTTTATATTCATAAAGTCTCGGTGCCATAGAGAAACGTTCGTCAGAGCAATTACCATGAAAGTATTTATAGAAAACGCACAGAGAAGCTACATTACGGCGGTTGGAAAGTGACTTAAGTCCTACGTGCCATGCCTCTTCCCGATGTCTCAGTTATGTGTCATCAAGGGCACACGGCCCAGTGGGTAAAAGCGTTGGTTAGATCCAG
>OZ038489.1:5442417-5449917 GCA_964036315.1 Acanthosepion esculentum
AGAGAAAGACAAAGAATACAATAAAATTGACATGTCGTCTAGATAATTAAACATGACTGCTATCAAAACGCAAATTCAGTGGCGGAGTCTTTTGGGAGGATCAGGGGCGGTGGTATGTCAGTTCATGAAGGTGGATGTGGCGTTGGCAGAAGACGGTTTTTGGAATGACTTTATATAGACTAGAAATGGAAAAAATCAAGCGCCTAGATTGGCGGATGGATTGAATAGCGTTTGTTGGCGAGAGAAGTGGTCAGATAGTGTTCGCGTTTAAGCATTGGCCATATCTCAGCACTTTTGTAATCCAGTGTCTCCGCCACCGGAACCTTTGTAACCGGATTCCTCTGGGCATTCACTCAGTTATGGACGAGGTAGAGACAGAGTCAGATTGTCGACGAATTGCAGACAAAAGTGGATTCGGTTGCAGCTGGGGAAGGGTGAAAACAAACACTAGACACAATTGTGAGACTTCATTCTTATCTTAACAAAACTTACTATAAAAAGATTTAATAATATTTTTTATAATTTCGAAATGTCTACCTCATTTTTTCATCTGTATGTGCCATGCCCTTTCACGACGTATACATTCACGATTCTCCACTACTTCCTTCCTTCATCAATTCATTTTGTCGTTGCAGTTCTTGTTCCGCTATTTGCTCAAGACTTGTAAAGTAGTTCAGTCACTAATAACCCCTGCATCTCTTAACTTCGTCGCGTAAATAGTCAGCATAGCATGATGAAAAAAGGCCCCAAACTCAACGAAATTTTTTTATCTCTATCTATAAAAGCAGGATGTGTGTGTGTGTGTGTGTATGTGTGTGTGTGTGTGTGTGTGTGTGTAACGAATGCACGGCCGCAATTTTCGACGGATTTGCACCAAAATTTACATGCACATGCTCCAAATTAGTAGAAAGTCCAAGACCGACATTGCATTTCCCAACTCCCATCGATAGTGGAAATAACCGATTTTTTCATGACTCTACGGTAGTTTTCATGTAGTTTGCGGCCATTTTCTGTTATACATGTTCACCGTAGTCTGAATGTAGAAAATCAACGTAAGTAATTTGTTCAATGAAACAACGCCAATATCTAGTAGCAGCTGTTCAATAATTCTTAAGGTCTTCCATATCAGAGGTTGGCAGTGAATATTCGGAGAGAGTAGGAAAGCGTAGTTCTTCAGGTCTTTCATCTGACAGGTTAGCAGCGGATATTCCGACAAGAAAAACAAAACAAAATGGCCGCCTTTATACCCGTCGGATTAAATATTTCAAGTCATCTGATTGGTTAACCTTCTCTTGGTAAACTATAAAATGAGTCAGCTCATTTTGGTTGGCTCACTAGTAAATAAGGATGTATCCAAAAATTGTAACCCCCCCAATTTTTGGGTACATTATGGAATCTTCTTTCAAAATATTAGTAAAGTCAATATTTATATGGAACAAATACTTTAGTATTAATAAAGGAATTTTTTTCTTTAGGTTAATAAACATTAACAACAGTATTATAAATTTAGGTTATGATCACAACAAAAAAGTGAATAAAGTTGTTAGTTTACCCATAGCTGATACCCATTAAAACAGACACTATCACTCCGGGTCAGAGTGATTCTGAGAGTCATTCAGGAGGAGTAATAGAATATTTACGTTTATACCCCAATATAAGACAATAACTAATGGATGCAGTTTTACGTCTTACCCAAGACTATAGGACAGTAACTAATGGATGCAGTTTTACGTCCTACCCAGGACTATAAGAGAACCTTATAAGTCAGTACCAAATATGAGAGGAATGAAAGCCCGTAATTTCAATTTTGTAATTGGCTTTGTAAGTAATTTGTTCAATGAAACAACGCCAATATCTAGTAGCAGCTGTTCAATAATTCTTAAGGTCTTCCATATCAGAGGTTGGCAGTGAATATTCGAAGAGAGTAGGAAAGCGTAGTTCTTCAGGTCTTTCATCTGACAGGTTAGCAGTGGATATTCTGACAAGAAAAACAAAACAAAATGGCCGCCTTTATACCCGTCGGATTAAATATTTCAAGTCATCTGATTGGTTAACCTTCTCTTGGTAAACTATAAAATGAGTCATATCACATTGGTTGGCTCACTAGTAAATAAGGATGTATCCAAAAATTGTAACATTCTACTGGCCAGAGTGAGAGCCTATAGCTGGCTGCCACGAATAGGCAGGAAGATTCTATTGGCCAGCGTGAGAGCCAACAGCTGACTGACACGAATGTTAACTAGCATGCTAGCATGCAAAAAAATCGATAGTTGCATTCGTCACAAGTGTGAAAAATTTAAATCTGCATGGCACTTTACTCCAATTGGCTCATTCGCTTACTTAAACTCAACGTTGATTCTGATTCCGCAGAACTAGGTTGGGTGTGAAAAAGTATTTGTTGTTAATATTCTTTTTTCATTCGGTTTTTCCAGTTACGAGTTCTTTTTTAAAGCTGATCGTTTTGTGTTCATTTTGTTTAGTTCTTAACAGATTTAATTTTTAGTATAGAACTTAGAAAATTTGGTAGTTGTGAGATAGGCAAGAAGTAAGGCATGTAGCAACATCAGCACGGCAAAGGGCACTCCTTTAAAGGCAAGGAAGGGCAAAAATATTTTAAGTCAAGTTATAGCGATTACTGTATGAGTCGTACGATTTTTGAATCAAGCACGGGCAACGCCGGGCCATGCTGCTAGTGTTATTATTAAGAGGAAAGACCAAAGCATTTTTTAAAATTATTCTTTGAAATATTTTACTCCTTTCTATCAAGTTCAAAATTTCGGTATATCATGGTGTGTTGTCTTGGGAAGGAACAGTTTAGAGTAGTAGTAATGGCAGTCAGTCGTCTAATGTAGCATGTGCAGGAAAGGAACTGGTGCAGTATGTAACAATGTGGCCTCGGGGTAGCCCACCGGAGGAGCTTGCATAGACACACTTCCATGCGTGACATGGCAATGCAAGAACACCGATATTAAGCAACTGTTGATCAGATCAGCCTCTCAAGATGCTACGCTAGTGTTCCGGTTCCTAAATAGTATAACACGGTCCGCGAAGCACGATTTGTGTTGTTCCTACGCTGGTCAACTGATGGTTATATAATGTGTGCTTTGTTCCTTTATCTGGTTTTGTTCCACGTTGTCTCCCTTGACCAGAGAGCAGTGAAGATCGAATTTCGTCTGTACTTGAGCGCTGGATCGAGCCGTGGCTAAACCGTGCTACAAAGAACAAAGAGTGCTTCCGTTGGCGATAACAGGAATAGTATAACAAAATAACGAATAAGATCGCTGGGTTAATTTTCAGTTGGTTTATATCGTCGGTGATACAACAAAATTAACCCATTCCATAAAACTTTCTATCGTGACACTTTATCTTTCTCTTCTAAAACTTGAAGCGGGTTATAAACAACATCACGAGGAGCTTGGTTTGGAATTCTGTCAGCAGCAGGTCACGTCGGGTTCAGCAACTATTTCGTCTGCTCCAACTACTGGCCTCAACTAAGCGCTCTGTTTATATGGATTTCGCCCGACACCTATTGTACCTCGGGACTTAGTAATCAATTCGTATCAATTTACTATTTTCTCCAACCTTGGAGAAACGACGCCGACCCTCAAACAAAGCGGCTAGTAATTCAAAACAATACATTCTCCGACAACAATAATTTTCACCGGTGACAAACTTTTGTGTCTAAAAATTATTTTTATTTTTCTAA
The DNA here is from genome assembly GCA_964036315.1 of Acanthosepion esculentum. Lineage (NCBI taxonomy): Eukaryota > Metazoa > Mollusca > Cephalopoda > Sepiida > Sepiidae > Acanthosepion > Acanthosepion esculentum. The sequence goes on from OZ038489.1 coordinate 5,446,124, forward strand.
AGTCAAAGAATTTTCACATTCCTCATTCCTCAGAACAGATTTTAAACTGGTTACATTCCCGCCTTGAGGATCCATATTAATTCCATTTGTCCATCAGTTTATCAGGAAAAAATTATTTTTTCCTCTTGCTCCATGTTTCAATTAATGTTTTCACTTAAACGATTTTAATCCTTCCTTATTATTTATAATTTTATGAAGAAATATAGTCTTAAGATGTGCTATAGTTATGGGATAAAGTGCTCAATATCAGAGATAGAGCGTGTGCAAATATAAAAGTGAACATAGAAGTCAACACTTAGAGGCGACAGTCTGTTTCATGCTAGATGGAATCGTCAGTTGGCCTGACGATTGCATCTCGCATGAAACAGACTGTCGCCTCTAAGTGTTGACCTCTATGTTTACTTTTATATTTATAATTTTATAAAGTTTGAATCAGTTGGCAATTAGCTGATGTTTGTCCAACTGATAAATAAATAGTGTAAATAAACAATTTAATAAATAAACTTATTGTTTTCGTTGTCAATTCTCAGGAACAAAGATTATGTATAAATTCACTTTCATGTGTTTAGGTTTTATTACAATTCTACTCATCGCTTTTTAAATCAATAAACTTTGCCGAAGAGTGAAGGGAGTCAAAAAGCCGTTTCATGGCAAAAACCGTCCTTTCGACAATCCGTCTTATTGTGGGCAGGTTTGTCCATGTTTGCCATTTGTTGTTTTCAACAATTTCTATAGATTAGCGTTCTTTAGACCTTCCTCTGTATTTGTCAGAACCGAAATATATTGATTTTATCATTTTAGAATTTTATGAATATAATATCAAATCGATCACTGACTTTTTAAAGAGTTACCTGTACTTTATGTTTATTTACAAATATCAAGTCTGAAACAGTGCTTATATCATTGATAGATGTGTACTGTGAAGAATTGGGAAAAAGGATAGCATCAGTAGTCTCTTTATCTTCCCCTTCACACACACACACACACACACACACACATACACACACATGTACACACACACACAAACATTCACACACAGAGACACTCACACACACACAAACACACACACACAAAGACACACACACAAAGACACACACACAAAGACACACACAGACACACACGCACAAAGACACACACAGACACAAAGAAACACACAGACACACACACAAACACTCTCTCTCTCACACACACACATACACACACATGTACACACACACAAACATTCCCACACAGAGACACTCACACACACAGACACACACACAAAGACACACACAGACACACACGCACAAAGACACACACAGACACAAAGAAACACACAGACACACACACAAACACTCTCACACACATAAACACAGACACACACACAGACACTCACACACGTACACATACACAGGTGCAGATGATCGTCTAGCAGCCGAATGATGACTCATTTGATCGTTACAGAAGCACTTGAAATGCACGCGTAAGAAATGACAGATATATAAAGACCCACCCCCAGAGAGGAGAAGGTCAGCGTCTCTCATGCATCTTACACAAGAATGCACGGCCCACGTTCAAGTGCAGGGCCTGGAGCTGCACACAAACAGGCCAGTGATCGACAGGCATTAACAAAGTACAGGTGTTGAATGCACGGCCATATTTATTACATTTTGCTTAAGAATTTTTAATTTATTCTTTCTTCGGTCGGGATCGTTTTTCTTATTCTTCACAGAGTTTTAACATAAATTACCTAACATCTTCTGTACGCCTTCGTCTTTCATTTTATGTTTTTGTCGCTTAATAAGGTTGCATCTGTTTGTATTTGTATATATATATATATTTTCCACTGATATATATTTTACATAGATAAAGCCCTTCGTAAAGTGTGGGGTGTGCTTGTGAGAACAATCTTTTGTATTTTTTAAAGGCATATATATATATTCCAGTCGAATCCATTAGATTCACTTTCTTGGGAAAGGTATGAATCCTCCTCTTTTCTACCCCAGCTATAAGTAAATAACAGGAGAGAGTGGGTTCTATAGCCTTGGATGGCAACTGGTTTAGGAGAAGGACAACTCTGAATTCAAAAACTGCGGAGGAAACGTTTGGGGACCTTGTGGCACGTAGGTCTCTGTATTCGGCCCTTCAAAAAGTGTGGTTGGTTCGGTACAAAACCATCACGACTGTAATCAAATAATAATAATATTATTTAATAATAATAATAATAGTTTTCAAAAATTTTACAATCAAATTTCCTGAAGAGTGGATAAATTTCTGCAAGTAGAGACAAATAAGTGAATATAAAAAACTATTAAAACTAATTAAAACTATTAAAAATCAGGTAAAAAAAAATTAAATGGACAAAGCTCTTGGTAAGATATGGAGTGTGCTATTTTCAAATTTCTGGAAAGATGGTGCACCAGGAATTTTGTTGATTTGTTCTTGAGTCCATTATTATTATTATTATTATTATTATTATTATTATTATTATTATTATTATTATTATAAATTATTATTATTATTATTATTATTTCCCTAGATTTTTTGTGTGTACTCATTTCTTACGGGGTTCCGACCAGAGACCTAAGGTTAGAAATGGCACATGACCTTTTCCACTGACCAATTAAAAATTTTTTTTTACATAGATAAAGCCCTTCGTAAGTTGTGGGCTGTACTCGTGAGAATATTCTTTTGTATTTCTTTAAGGCATGGGCTTCCAGGAATCCCTGCAACGAGTATACAGGAATCTTTTCCAACCAATCCGAAGGCTCCAACTACAACAGGGATTGATGATGTTCTCATGTGCCACATTATTATTATTATTATTATTATTATTATTATTATTATTATTATTATTATTATTATTATTATTTCCTTTGATTTCTGGCGTGTACACATTTATTTCCAGATCTCGCCCAGAGACCTAACGTTAGAAATGGCATCATGACATTTTCCACTGACAAAAAAAAAAAAATTACATAGATAAAGCCCTTCGTAAGGTGTGGCGTTTGCTCGTGAGAACAATTTTTTGTGATTTCTTTAAGGCATGGACTTCCAGGAATCCCTTCAATGTGTCTATTGGAATCTTTTCCAACTAGTTCGAGGACTCCAACTACAATAAGGTTTGTTGATGTTCCCATGTGCCACATTTTTGAGATTTCGATTTCAAGGTCCTTGTATTTTGACAGCTTTTTGAAGATTAATTATTGTTATTATTATTATTATTATGATTGCGTTTTTCTTTTGCTTATTGTAGTACGAGTTGTCCCAAAATCTCAGCCAGTGACTACAAGAGACAAGGTTTTTTTTCCTATCAAAAGATGCCATCAGATGGAGTGCCATGCAACCAGGGAGAAAAAAATGTAATTGATGTCACTGCATGGATATAAATCTATGACAAATGTGCAAGGAGCCATGAGTGGGATATTTTTTTGTTGCAATTGTTAAATTTCAAGGCTACCAAGATTTTGATCCTCTTATTTGGTTGTTCATTCTGATATAAATTCCGAAAAGGCCGAATACCAACAGATAACATTGCTGTCATGAGATGCCATATTCTGCTGATTAGTAGTAATAGTAGTAGTACTATATAAATGTCTATATTCAAGAGCCTGTAAGAAAACCTATATATCTACAGATGTTCATACAAGATACACACGCATCTATCTATCTATCCCAGTATATTAATATCTATCTATCTATCTATCTATCTATCTATCTATCTATCTATCTATCTATCTATCTATCTATCTATCTATCTATCTATCCCGGTATATTAATATCTATCTATCTATCTATCTATCTATCTATCTATC
>OZ038489.1:5454917-5589917 GCA_964036315.1 Acanthosepion esculentum
CTCTGCTTCCTCCCCCAGACCACATTCTGTCATCCATTTGCTTAAATCCGCCAGGTATGTCACGTGTTGTTTTCCCTTGTCTCTCTTTCCTCTCTACCCGTGAGTATCAGATTCTCCAGTCCCTCCTTCCTCAGTATGTGTCCGAGAAACTTCAGCTGCCTCTTCCTGATATTAAGTATAAGCCTCCTCCTTGTTTGCAACCTCATATATATATATATATATATATATATATATATATATATATATATATATATATCCAGTTAAGCTGATAACGAATATAGTAGAATTCTAACGTTCGTAACATTTAATTTAAATGAGAGCTCAATACAATGTACAGAAATATTATTTATTTTAAGATATTGCATCGAAAACATGTCAAAATTGATACACAAATGCAGTCGTATTTCGATGCGTATCAAATGCATCTCATCAGGCGATTGTAAATTACTGGCGAAACACGACTGCAATTGTGTAACGATTTTGACATTTTTTGATGCAATATCCTCAAATAAATAATTATATAGTCATCCACAGACAGACTATTTCGCTGTATCACAGCTTTCCAGTGTGGCTAGACGCCCGATTGCTTCAAGTCGAGATGGAAATGCGACTGATTTGACATATCAGTCAGATATCTTACCTGCAGGCCATCGTCGCACGGCAGAAAGGAAAGGAATTTTAACGTTTTCCTCTGTACGAAATACGCCAGCCGTTCGAAGAACTTGAAGAGTATAATGCTTTATAGCAGTAGGTGCCGCTGTTAAAAAAAAAACACTTTCCCTGTGGAGCTCAACCGGATTTCCGGGAGCATATATAGTCATCCACAGACAGACTGTTTCACTGTATCACAGTTACTCAGTGTGGCTAGACGTCCAACTTGATATCAGTCAGATATCTTACCCCTAGGACATCGCCGCATGGCAGAAAGGAAGGGAATTTTAACGTTTTTCTCTATACGAAATATGCCAGCGGCTCGGAGAACTCAATCCATACTTGAACAGTAATGCTTAATAGCAGTAGGAGCCGCTGTTTTTAAAACCTACCTTTCCCTACAGAACTTAACTGGATTTCCGGGAACATAGATATAGTCATCCACAGACTTAGAGATAAGTCGACCGAATAACCAATCATATTTGATTGTTTTTGTTAGAACTTTTGTAATTAACTTTGTGACTGATTAATAATGAAATAACGAATTAGTTGCACTTCTATACAAAATACAACTGCCGTATTAAATAGTCATGCAGATGGAAAAGTTCCATTTTATGAAATACCCGTGCCGGTTCAAATAAACGTGTGAGTGCATGTTTTCTGACGGGCTATGATTCCCGGAACAAAATAATCGTGCCGGTTGGAGGTTATTACCGGAAATAATCCTGTCATGGCTGCAGTTTTATTTGGTATACATGGATACATTATTCTTCTATAACGTGAACAATCACGCCTCTCCCCATCTTCCTATCATTTGAAGCTTGTAGCAATGTATGTCTGCTTACTATCCCTTCCAGTTTATGTTCTGTTCATTAGGTAGGTTACTTGATACTTTCTTCTGTCCCGTTTGCCTTCAATATATCCTGTGAGTGTTATATTCTCCAAACCATCTTTCCTTTTATGTGTCCCAGAAATATCAGCTTTGCCTTTCTGATTCTATGTAAGTGTGCTTTTTGTTTCCATTTTTCTTATTGCTCAAATGTTCCGCCCATTCCTCAGCAGGTTTTCCGTAGAACTACTTTTCGATTGCCTCAAGTCTCCTCTTTATTTGTGGGGATAAGGTCCAGCATTCACTGCCGCACAAGACAATCGATATTACACAACAGTAAAGGCCTCTTTTCTTTATCCACTCTTATTACAAATTGTATCAAATTTACCATAAACCAGAATTTTATATATTTACTAAAATTGATGTTTTATCGATATATAAAGAGACACGAAGGGAAATAATGAGAAAAGGAATTGTTTTACGCCAGTTTTTCGTATGACTAAAATCTGTCTGCCATGAATATCACCGGGCTTTGGTGACGGCTTAACACGGACCTATCGAAACTGGGACAATTTCGTGACGATCTCCGTCACACGCCAGCTGACCAAGCGCCTGGATTCTATGCCGGTGGCTGATGCAATTTTATTTCTGATTTGAAAAGGAAACGAATTGGACAGACATTAATGAAGGCCGTTAATTTCGTACATTAATTTTCTATTTAATGTATGGCGCATTCAGGCAATCTGGGCGCCTTTTTAAATAGCGGGGAAAATGGCGAATTTTATTTGTACTACCTATTTTATTGTTGTGAAGAGTTGAATGTCCTCGTCGGCTTAACAAGACATATCACACACTTTCTATCACTACACACACACACACACACACACACACACACACACACACACACACACACACACACACACACACACATATATATAACAATTTAATACCACAGAGTGCATAGATTGTTTTAAACAAACACTAATTAGTGTTCATTTTTGTACTCAAAATCTTCCTCTATATTACTTATCTATTCATAGCAATTTTGATACAATAATTTTACCAGCGTTGGTCACTGAAGAGGTGATAGCGAAAGGCGCCTTGGTTAAAAAAAATGAAACTAAACAGTGGTTGCTTAAAACAATATATATATATATATATATATATATAATATATATATATATATATATATATATATATATATGTGTGTGTGTGTGTGTGTTGTGGAGTTATTTCCACAATAGAACTTGTAGTCGGACTAAATGCGTCCTAAATGGGGTAAACGTACAGAAACGTTAGGAACTTGTAAATAAGTGTTACGCAGAGTAATCGAATTGTGGTAGCTGATAACTCACTCTTCACTCGACTACCTACTGATTCCTACTTATAATAGGTGGGAGAGTCTATTACCTAGACAAGGTGTCTTTCACTATAACAATATGTCATTCACAGACAGTACTGTTTCGCTGTATCACAGCTCCTCAGTGTGACTAGACTTCCGAATGCCTCAAGCCAGGATTGAAACACAACTATTTGGTGTCAGCTAGAGCTATCTTCACTCGGTAGAGTTACACAACTAAATCTACAACTGTAAACAAATGCCAATCAGCTAAAGTGCTCCATTCATTTTACTGAAGAGCTTTGCATTAGTGCAGGTGGCTGTTGTTTATAGAATTAGTTTATCACTCAACAGTGCGCAATTGAAATGTATTTCCAAGAGCTAAATTATGTCTTAATTATGGCTAAATTATGAGCTGAATTAAATTATATATATATATATATATATATATATATATATATATATATGTACATATATATATATATATATATATATATATATATATATATATGTATATATGTGAAGAAATATAATTTTAACGTGTTGTATATTTATGGAATAAATGATGGCGTCCAGCATGACACACCCTGTCGCCTCTGAGTGTTGACTTCAATGTTCACTCATATATATATATATATATATATATATATATATATATATATATATATATATATATATATATGTATGTATGTTTATAAAATAAATAAATTATACATATATTTATGAAATAACTAATTCTAGTTCATGATTATTTTCATTCAAGTTAAAATAACACTTCCTTCTGACGCAAGAGCCGTTAGAGTAACCCAATAACATGGAAATAAGTGGTCTTGCTACCCATGATGCCCCAATGACTAAGATATATAAATGGCACATGATGTTTGCTTTGAATCTGTCGCCACTCGGTGTTGAAATCAAGTGTGTATATCCGTTGTAATAAATTTAGTATTGGAGATGAGGAAAGTGTATATCGAATAGCCTGCACTCGAGGTAGTTTCGTCCAGCACTGCAATTTACTGCACAACCAAAGCATTAACCTGAAAACTCGTCACATTCTTAAATAGCCTCGTCAGATAAAGATTTTTATATACACGCCAAGTACGCCGACAAACCCGTTCAGATATATATATATATATATATATATATATATATATATATATATATATATATATATATATATATATATATATATATATATATATATATTAATTATAGTAATTCATCGAGCTTAGAAAAATCCCCAACAGAATGCAGAAAGCACTGGACGGCCGTGAGTGAGTGGCGGCGCTATATCGAGTCTGGTTTATATATTCCGTGGTACAGTTGGTATGACGTTCACGCTGTATCGAAACTGTCCGGGTTCGATTCTCGGTGGATGCGCACTGCTGATGAGTCCTAGATAAAACGAAACGTCCGTTCAGTGCTTTCTGTATTCTTTTGAGGATTCTTCTAAGCTCGATGAATTTCTATAAAATATATATATATATATAATGAATTATTATAATATATATATACATATATAAGCTCGATGCATTACTATAAAATTAGCATAACATCGCCAAATCAATTACATATATATATATATATATATATATATATATATATATACGAGAGTCTTTCAATAAATAAGGTGAATTTTTCGGTATAAGGTCTTCTAATACAGATAGAAGCTTACTCTTTTTTATTTTTTTTTTGTTTTACTTCTTTTTCACATGGATTTAATTTCTTTTGCAGATTAAAAATAAAATTTGAGAGTTTTGGCGATTAACAAAGATGGCCGACCAAGAAGCATGCTCCAGGATTGAACAGCGGTCAGTTATCAAGTTTTTGGTTGCTGAAGGGTGCAAACCAGTTGAAATTCATAGGTGAATGTCAACTGTGTATGGTGCCATATGTTTCAGCCAAACAAATGTCTACAAGTGGGCTAAATTGTTTAAAGAAGGACGGAGCAGTGTTGAGGATGAAGATAGGCCTGAGAGGCCTACAGAAGTGAGGTCTCCTGAGTTGATCGAATCAGTCAATGACCTCATTCAGTCTGACAGAAGGGTGACAGTGGATGACATTGCAAGGACTTTGAGCTTATCTTTTGGGACAAACGCAGGGGTCATCAGTCAGAAGGAGCCATCTTGCATCATGACAACGCAAGGCCTCACACAGCAGCCCAAACAGTGCAGACCATCAACGAGCTGGGCTGGGAACTGCTCCCTCATCTCCCTTACAGCCCAGACCTTGCCCCTTCAGACTTTCACCTGTTTGGTCCCTTGAAAGCGTTCACGAGAGGCACGAAGTTTAAAAGTGACGATGAAGTCAAAAGTGTTTTGAGCGTCTGGCTGAGACATCAGTCCAACGATTTTTACGCTGAGGGAATACGGAAGCTTGTGCACAGATGGGAAAAGTGTGTGACAGTGCTGGGAGACTACGTTGAAAAATATAAAAAAGTAAGCTTCTATCTGTATTGGAAGTCCTTATACGGAAAAAATCACCTTAGTTATTGAATGACCCTTGTATATATATATATATATATATATATATATATATATATATATATATATATATATATATATATATATATATTGTGGTAAATTCTCTTACAGTAGAATGAACTCTTCCTCCTCTCTTGAAAACTAACTTTCTAGGAGAGAGTCGTAGAGTAGCGGAGACGCAGTGTTAACCTACTCTTCGGACGTACACCTCTATCTACTTATTACTCACATTCTTGCTTTGTATATATCTGTTATTTCAATACACTTGTTCAACCTACCTTCGTCTTCCGTGTCTTTCTTTTCTGGCCTCTAAACAGGCCACAACAATATATGAACTGTCAATGGTCAAAAATGGATTTGCGTGAGTGAAGCCTGTGAATCTTGTTGAAAACCATACAACCATTCGAATATTGTGAATTAGCGCTACAAGATCACAAACAAAGAATTGTACCAGATTCTCAGAAACCACAACGGACTCCCAACAACAGCAACAATTATAACGGATATCGAATATAACAGGAAGAGAAAACAATGCCATAATCAAGACGTTGACATTCCACAACACTTCAAATAAATTACAAATTATTTCCCTTTAACTCAACTCTCCAAATAATATGAGCACTGGTAAAAAGCGTTGGCTGAGGCATTAGGTTTTAATAAGTGCCCTAAATTCATATACTTCGCCCAGTTGGTTAGATCCAGTAAGTAGACACAAGGGGTTGTAAGTTCAATACCAGGCCACAGCAGTGGTGAATCAAAGACTTGGAGAGTTGAGTTAAAGAGAAACAACTGAGACATCCAGAAGAGGCATGGTACGTAGAACTAGAACAATCTACCATGGTGGACGAAATAAAGGGTTCGGTTCGAAATTCCAATCACCTGAAGAAAACCGGGGCGTACAACGACCGAAACGTTGTGAATATGGGATTGAAGATGAGGATAAGAGTCGAATTATGTAAATTTTGCAAGTAATCATAATACCTCATCTCAGAGATATAGACAGGCTATGAAAAGAATTATGGTGATAAATATATATATATAGATATAATTTATTCGAAAATTATAACATAAATATGTTATAAAATCACTACAAAAGTAGCCAATACATTCAACACCATCACTTGATAAGACACCAAAAGTGTTGAAACAAAATGGTTATTTTTGTAGTGATTTTATAACATATTTATGTTATAATTTTCGAATAAATTATATTTCCTCTACTTTGTATTGAGCACTCTTTAAGAATAGTATTTTTGGTTATTGGAATTTATACCGTATACTCCAATCCTATACTTGGGTATATATATATATATATATATATATATATATATATATATATATATATATATATATATATATATTGTAAATTTATTTATAATATATTATTTATATTTATATGTAAAAGTAATGAAACTCAGTCATATTTAAACGATGTGATTCGTAACTATTTTCTCTAGGGAGATTAAAAACGTGTATTTTTTATCTACGTCTTTAGAAAAAGGCCATTGTTAATTTTTCAAGTTGGTCCATGAAGAGTTAAACAGTAATAAAATGTTGTCATTAATTATTTTGGCTAAAAGGCGCATACTACGATACTTGCGTTTGTCAGACGAGTAACCGTTATTGACAAAATGGCGTCATTTCTAAGCGAATCGTTACCCATGCTTCACGCTTAACTTCTTCTCTCCAAAGGAAATAGAATTGATTTTCTGCCGATTCATTCATTCATTCTTTGCAAGACAAAAAGGAAAAAAAATAATTAAAGAGGAATGCCAATAGAATGATGTTGTAGTGACTTAACACAGAAAATATAAAAGAAACAAGAACATTAAGCAAGCGATATAACAACGTCCAGGGTTTAATTTACTCAGCAAAACGTGAAATAGTTTTATGTTTATTTCTTTTAAAAATGCAGGAAGTTTAGATTATTGTTGGTAGTCTGACATTTTTACGCTTTAGAATGCCTTGCTGATGTTAACATTTGATGAGAATCTAGTCTTTATTGAACATGCAGTGAGATTACATCATACTAGTTGAATATCATGCAGCTTAACACTTTGGCCGGCTAAAAATTTATAATATTTATACAAAGAATCTCTATCTATAAAAGGCAGGATTTGTGTGTGTGTGTGTGTAACGAAAGCACGGCCGCAATTTTCGACGGATTTGCGCCAAAATTTACATGCACATGCTCCAGGTTAGCCATGATGCCAAGACCGACATTGCATTTCCCAGCTCCCATCGATAGTGGAAATATTCGATTTTTTCATGCTTCTACGGCAGTTTTCATGTAGTTTGCGGCCATTTTCTACTGGCTGCCACGAATAAGCAGGAAGATTCTATTGACCAGCGTGAGAGCCAACAGCTGACTGACACGAATGTTAACTAGCATGCAAAAAAAATCGATAGATGCATTCGTCACAAGTGGGAAAAATTTAAATCTGCATGGCACTTTACTCCAATTGGCTCATTCGCTTGATTAAACTCAAAGTTGATTCTGATTCCGCAGAACTGGGTTGGGTGTGAAAAATTATTTGTTGTTAACATTCTTTTTTCATTCGGTTTTTCCAGTTACGACACCTTTTTTAAAGCTGATCGTTTTGTGTTCATTTTGTTTAGTTCTTAACAGATTTAATTTTTAGTATAGAACTTAGAAAATTTGGTATTTGTGAGATAGGCAAGAAGTAAGGCATGTAGCAACATCAGCACGGCAAAGGGCACTCCTTTAAAGGCAAGGAAGGGCAAAAATATTTTAAGTCAAATGATACCGATTGTTGTATGAGTCGTACGATTTTTGAATCAAGCACGAGCAACGCCGGTCCATGCTGCTAGTATACACATATATTAAATGTATGCCTACAAGAATATTTTTAAATAAAATCTGTTATTTTTGTTGGTCGTCTTGCTATGAACATATTTTTAAACAATTTTCTCTCAAAATGTTGAAATTATTCTTTGTTGGTTTCTCGTATGAGATATCCGGCCAGACTGAACTGAATACTTACAACATATTATTTAGTATAGGATATGATTATTTTTTAATCTAACAAAAACACTATTTTTTTCTAGACCAACTGACTCGAAATATGAAAAGGTAAAGGAATTAAGATCTTAATTCTTTCATATTGTTGCGGATTTGAATGAAGATTTTAAGTCTTTCATATTGTTGCGGATTTGAATTAAACGCCGACGATGAAAAAAGCGAGAAAAGTGTTTCAGTATTAAAATATAAAATATTTTTATTTTCCTGTTTTGCAACAAAGTTTTTAGTAGCGTATATGAGTATTAAATTTCTTTAAGTCCTCTTTTTGTATCTGTTCGTTGGGATGAAAAGAAATATACCTTTTTAGGGTGTATGTGTGAAAAAAATAAAAGAAAGGGAGAAAGTGAGGAGGAAAGTGTAAGTGTCACGTTGCTTGGTGAGAAGACTGGTGAATGAGTAAGGGAATCTCATTTAAGCTGATGAGTCGTGAAAGTTTTGTCGTATGTTGCCGCATCTATCTCCTTACTTCTTATTTTGTCTAATGACTTGTCTTATGTAATTTTCATAGAGATCAAGAAGCACTTTTTTTTATTATAGACGTTAACGGCTCACATTGGTTGAAAAATGTTAAATATATATTTTTAAAGGACTAATTTATTAACCGGATGGATACGTGAATCATCCGACTCAGAAACGAATGTTTTTTGTCAATTGGTGTTTGACTGTCTTGCTGTTTATTTCCACAATGTCAGTTCTTGAGAAAAAACGGCTTTGTATCATTTTTAATGATAGGCATTATAGTAGGTTGATTTTACGTTACAATTTAATATTTAAATTGTATCATTTCCTTATAAAGTAATACATATTTGTAATAAGACGTAATGTCAAAAGGACGGTTTTCCCAAGACACCACTTTTTAACGAATTTCACACTTCATTATTTATCGTTTTAAATGAGATGATTAGAATTGTAATAAAATCTGAGCATATGAAAGGGAATTGATACATTTTCTTTGTTCTTGAGAATTTAAAACAAAATTAAAAAAAAAACACTATTAGAGTGTTTATTTACAATATTATATTATTTGAATGGTTTGCAATACTTTATTTAATTGATTAAAACTTTATAAAATGGTAATTAATAAGGATTTCTCTGTAGTTGGTTCACATATTTTAATAATTTAGTAAATATTTATTTTTCACATTTATATCTTTATAAATTGGCAAATGATAAATATTGAATTGCATTAGTTTTAATTGTATTAGTTTTTAGAATGTTGTAAACATAAGATTATTCTTGTAAAAAAAAAAATCTAATAAATAAATAGTCTTTAATGATTTTGTTCTCAAGAACAAACAAAAAATGTATAAATTCACTTTCATCATATGTTTAGGTTTTATTCCAATTCTAATCATCGCTTTTTAAAACAATAAACATTGCCGAAGAGTGAGGGTTGTTCAAAAATCGGAGGCATCGGAGGCATTGTAGGATACCTTTTGACGTTTTGTCAAAAGGCATCCTTTTGACAATGCGTCTTGTTGTAGGCAGGTTAATTCCAGGTTTATTATTGATCCCCCAACCCGCACCACCAAATTATTACAATCTAAAACTATATTCTGGTTTTATATAAACTATAAAAGACTGAGGCCGTAAAAAATAAATCAATCACTAAATCAATGTTTACTTCAATGAAGTACTTAGAGAAGAAATGTATTATCCGAATCTTTTCTATTCTGTGATTTAAAAAAAAACCCCTAAAACCTATGAAATAACTGTTGGAGATGCCACTTTACGTGATATTTACTCAGTATCTGTCTAAATTGCTGAGATGAGGTATTATATACACTATTTACATTATTCGGACAATAGACCGAATAATTTAATATTATTAAATAACCTCATCAGATCTAGAATCATATCAAAAAGAGAGAGGGAAGAGGAGAGGGAGGAAAAGAAAATAAATATATGTGCGTATATATATATATATATATATATATATATATATATATATATATATATATGTATGTGTGTATATATATATATATATATATATATATATATATATATATATATATTACAGCAAAAAACAAAAATTACCTCAACATAGATATGGTCTATTTCAAGCAGTTCTGTATACGGCTATCATCAGTCTCTAAGTGTCTCTTTCGGAACATTGTTTTAAATTTATTTTCAATGTCAGTCCTCCTCTCGTAGACGCCTTGTTAATGAGAGTGGGTTTGTGTTAGCTATTGGTAGGAGCGTAAGATATCTTATCCCGGGGGAAGCGGTCTGGGGTTGGAGTTTATTTATGGCCAGGACTTGTCTGTAGTTGAATATCAGTTCGTACCATGTGGTGGACAGGACTTGTTGTTTATGGTTTAATATCAGTTCCTACTATGTGGTGTTTCTTATAAAAAGCCCCGGAGCGTCTTTTTCTGGGATTCACAATAAATGTTTTTTTACTACAGGTGTCCAATATTATTAATAATATTAATAAGCGATGGAGGATTTAAACTTAATCCCGTTAAGATTAATGTGAATTAGTTGAGTTATAGATTTATAGGTTGTGAGTAATAGCAGAGCACCCAATGGAATAAATCATGATGTCCAACACACTTATATGCGTACATATCTTCATACATACATATATGTACATTTACAAGTTCATACATATATGCTACTATACGCACGCCCCACATATATACACATGTATTCTTATGTAATTTGGAATTTGTTTCTATGTCTATATTTCGTGATTAGTTCTCTCCGTTGATTTAATAGTTTACATTGATTTTTATATTTTATTATCCTGATTTTTTTCTTCTAAACATAGCTTGCACCTATCCCTAAAATTATTGAGGCTTTCCGCGAAACCTAGATTTTTCCAATTTATTTGAGGATTCAGACCCTTTTTCTTCAATTCCCAATATCTTTTTTTCGAGAGGGCTGTTTGGCGTTTTAATTTTGGAATGGTGAATGAATGTCTATGTGAATTGATTCTCTTTTTAAATTATGCAGAAATGTTGATGTAAATATTATGGTTTGTCGTATTTTCTTTAGGGGTAATGTTTGCTTGGTATACTACCCTAGTGGATCTACGCTTACCCTCTACTGGGCAGTTTTCCTTAATTCTACAATTACAGGGGGTTTCCATGTTATATTTGTTTGTTTTTTCCCATGGAATTTACTTAAAATGTAATTGTTATGGGAATTAATAATTTGGTACATATTATCAGAGCAGGAGTAGCTAAATTTTACTGTCTTCCTGATGAATATCTTATTTAGATTTTTTTTGTTGTTAAAATATTTAGTAATTAAGTTTAGGAAATACTGTCCGATGTTGATATTTGACAGTTTGCAGAAGTGGTTGGGGTTTAACCAAGTGATTTTTCTTTTCCTATTTTTACACCTACATTCCACTTTTCGTGTAACTGTGTTACTAATGGTGGTTACATAAGACATTTTACTTTTGAAATCACTTTTTTGGAGGCCTTTTCGTATAGTCCTTCATTTTTATTAAAGATTGTTTCATTGGACGATAGTTTACTAATCCTGGTGCAAACGGAAGTGGGTATTTTTCTTAGGATTGCATTGCGGGTTGTTAGAACCGATATTAATATAGTTGGAGATTTCTTTCTCTTTATGGTAATGTTTAAAGGTTTTATCGTTAAGGTTAAGGGTCATATCTAGCTAGTCAACTATTTTAAGGTCAGAGGAAATCTCGATCTTAAACCCTACGAATTTGAAGGCCCTCATAGTTTTCTTTTGTAATTTCGCTGTCAGTGGACCATTACTATTGGGGATGATGATGAGTCCGTCATCCCGATATATATATATATATATATATATATATATATATATATATATATATATATATATATATATATGCAAATGAGAGAAAGAACAGATGGAGTAAAAATTTAGTTAAATCCTTTAACTTACGAAATGAGGTAAAGATTTGTTTGTAAATTTCCCTAATCGGCTGAAGAAATACATGAGAGCTCGATGTATTTATTATAACAGAGGAAATCTTGATCTTAAACCCTAGGAATTTGAAAGCCCTGATAATTATCTTTTGTAATTTGGCTGTTAGTGGACCATCACCATTAGAGATGAGGATGACTCCGTCATCCCGATATAGCCATATATATATATATATATATATATATATATATATATATATATATATATATATATAATGAAATGGTCAAAGTCCGACAATTATTTAAAGACATTTTCATGTTTAACGTTCTTTTTATAGATACAAGTATTTAAGTACATGCTCTGTTTATAATAAACAGTATTAAATAACATTTACCGGCCTGAATGCCCGAGAAATTTTCATAGAAAATATTCGTCCTCCGACTGGATTCGAACCTGTATCCTATACGAAACCGTCATATAGCCTGACGTGCCTTTTTAACAGATTCGGCCATTGACGTCATTTGTTTACATTTGATACGCCATGAGCAGTTATGAATGTACGTGAGAGTTTCATGGAAGATTGAAGTTTATAAGCAGTAAATTCGACCTTGTCAACCGAACAATCCTCAGTGTATGTGTGTGGGGAGATAGATAGATAGATAGATAGATAGATAGTACATCTTATTTTCCCCCCTTTCCAATGACCTGGTCATACAAAGATATTCATTTTGCACAAAAAGTAAAGAAGAAAAGAATTATGTGAAAAATATTAAGAAATACGACAGCAACCTACAGAACAAGAGTCATTCTTCGCAGCAGTCAGAAACCAGCGAAAGGCAAATGCATTTAAATAAACAAAAATTACAAGAGAAAGAACAACAACAAAAGACATTCAGCAAAAATTATTCCAGCTCAACTGGAGAGGAGAGCGAAAGAAATCGACATTTTTTTTAACTGGTAAGCCATTATCCTTAATGACAAAATAAATCATTTGAATGTAGCGAATAGTTAAAGTTGCGCCATTTTCTTTTCTTACCTAGACCTTCAGACAGTAGTATGGAACATTGATATATGCTTACATCGACATTTTCTTCACACACAGATTTATAAAAAACATTTCCTTTAGACTCATCAATTCGATTATAAATGCAAACAAGATTAAGAAAAAAACACACAATTTCACTTTTTTTTACCAATACGTTAGAGATACATACATATATAGATAAAAGGCTCAAGTACCACTCAAAGTAGAGGGTTACTATGTGGTGTTGTATGAGCGTAAGAAAGGGCAAAGTGAATTTCATGGAGTTATGCATAAGATAACAGTTTGAAGAGGTAAAGATTGTAGTGATTAAAAAAAAAACCTTACATTTTAAAAAATCAATTCACCCCCAAGCAAGGCAATAATGCCACTAAGATGCAAGAGCTACTGGGAGTGAAAGAGAATGGAAATACTTTAGAAGGAACCGGAAATCTAATTCTAAAAAGGGGGATAAACATCTATTCCCGTACAAAAGACCGGGGAGGATTGTGATGCGAACTATAGGCGAACCTCTCTACTTTTTTTTAAGCGTTTCACCCCAAGCAAGGCGGGAAGCCACTACCACGCAAGGGGTTACAGAGAATTGGAGTGAGACCAGATAGGAGTGATAGAGGAAAGGATGAAGAGAAGGATAGGGGATAGATCAAAGCATCTGGAGACGTCGATTGACATTACATTTGAATAGTTAGAGATTATAGCTATCACGGAAACAGCAAAAGGGGAGGGGTTTCCACAGGTGAGAAGTGCGAGACATGAAGCTATTGGAGTAGAAGAGACGGCTACATTTAACAGTTTCGACAGTGAAAGGGTGAGAGCGAGATGCAGCTCACCGGAGCAGTTACCGTAAAAGTATTTGTAAAAAAGACAAACATAAATGATTAAGGGTTGTTTATGCTTTCCATACCGTTCCTGTATAACTTTCTTTATAAAAACATCAAAAGAGAATCTACGATTAAATTCTATTCATATTATTGTTGTTGTTGCCTGAAAGATCGGCACGCCAACAAAGGGTTCCAATATAAGATGTCCAATATACCATGATGACATCCCGTTTGATAAGAGTGCAGACGGTACATATATATTACCATTATTGTTATCGAGTAAGAGAGCAACTTACGACAAACTGTCACTGGGCTACAAGAATACGAACACATAATTTGATAAGGCTACAACAGGCATATGCATCACAACTAAACACTGGTAAAGTGGTGACATTGTTTAATAAAAGTATCACATATTATTATTATTATTAGTAGTAGTAATATTTCCTTTGATATCTATATACTGATATCTGTGGTTCCTCACCAAAGATCAAAGAATTATATTTTCCACTGAGTATTTGCGTAAAACAAATAAAAACAAATAAAACTAAAACAACATAAGAACACAGATATTTTCCATAGATAAAGGCCTTCTTAAGGTGTGAGCTGTGCTTCGGAGAACAACTTTCTGTATTTTATTAAGGCATGGGCTGCCAGAGATTCCTTCTATGAGTCTATCGGAACCCTTTTCAATAAATTCAGGGCCCCAACCAAATCTGGAATTATAGATGCCTTCATGTGGAACATTTCCACTTCAAGAATATTGTATATTCATAAATCTTTGAAGATCTTCAAAGCTACATTGCAATCTGAAAGAACTGACGCATCAATAAGAAAGTTTATTGTCTTTGTCGAATTTGATCGCTATATCTGGGCGATTAGCTTTGATTGTTACGTTTGGGTGTACTGTAAAGAAAGTACATTGTCTTTGTCGTCTTTGGTCACTATATCTGGGCGATTAGCTTGTTTTTTCTGTCTGGGTGTATTCTAAAGAAAATATACTGTCTTTGTTGTCTTTGATCGCTATATCTGGGCAATTAGATTTGATGGTTCTGTCTGGGGGTATTTTAAAGTACCATACCATTGTTACAAATCATATGTCCGTAACTGGGTCTGCGTAGTGTCCACACCAATTTCTTGCAGTTTCCTTCCCATAAAAGTTGCAGATGTAAAGTGCAGTTATTGTTTCCCCCTCTCCAGTCGTGCTTTATAGTCAATGGATGCTGATAGTGTGCAACCTGATACAAGAGGATCAATTGTTTCTGGATATTTATCACAAGATCTGCATTGGGGATCAACGCAATTTTAATTATGTTTGTTTGATAATGTCCAGTTATCAAGTATTACTCCTGTGCAGCAAGAATAAACCCCTTTGCTTTATTTTAATTCTACATTACACAACCAGAGATGGGCATAGTGTTTGTCTGCATCAGTTTCTTTTGCATGGGCAGAGTATTGACCACGAAGAGAATTCTCTTGGCTTAGTTTCTGCATTTGGTCCATTGTATATGATTTTGCCTCCTTCAAAGATAACGAAAACTATAGAAGACTGAATGATGATCCCTGAAAGAAATAATAAACTTTATCTCTATCTATAAAAGGCAGGATGTGTGTGTGTGTGTGTGTGTGTGTGTTCCGAGTGCACGGCCGCAATTTTCGACGGATTTGCATCAAAATTTACATGCACATGCTCCAAGTTAGCGAAAGGCCAAGACCGACTTTGCATTTCCCAACTCCCATCGATAGTGGAAATAATCACACGGATGTTAACTAGCATGCTAGCATGCAAAAAATCGATATCTGCATTCGTCACAGGTGGGAAAAATTTAAATCTGCATGGCACTTTACTCCAGTTGGCTCATTCGCTTACTTAAACTCAACGTTGATTCTGATTCCGCAGAACTGGGTTGGGTGTGAAAACAATTTGTTGTTAATATTCTTTTTTCATTCGGTTTTTCCAGTTACGAGTCCTTTTTAAAGATGATCGTTTTGTGTTCATTTTGTTTAGTTCTTTTTTCGTAACAGATGTAATGTTTAGTATAGAACTTAGAAAAAAATCGCAGTGTGAGATAGGCAAGAAGTAAGGCATGTAGCAACATCAGCACGGCAAAGGGCACTCCTTTAAAGGCAAGGAAGGGCAAACATATTTTAAGTCAAGTGATAGCGATTGCTCTACGAGTCGTATGGTTTTTTAATCAACCACGGGCAACGCCGAGCCATGCTGCTAGTTCCTTAATAAAGGAAGTAAACAAATTCAAAAGAGAATTTCAAGTGGATGAAGTGCGAGTAAGCCGTAAACCCCCTACTAGTATAGCAAAGATCCTAAACAAGATGGCCGATGTGGATCGTCAGTATGTTTCCAGATCTGAAGCAGGCAGAGGATTAATTAAATTAGAACTGCTTTACAAAACGACAACAGGTATTCAAAGGAGAAATGACAGGTAATCTCTATGGAAAATTGCTAGTCGGATATTCAAACGAGTGGAAATGGCAGCGCGTTTGTTGTGACTAAAGTATAATATGGCTTTTCACTGTCCACCCAAGCTGTGATGAGCATAATACATTATGTCTTGGAAATGTTAAGGTTCATTTGATTTATCAATAGTAGAACCATACAAACCTCTTCGGCATCCTTTCTATTCCAGAGGAGGAATGTTGTTGTCATCGGAAAAGTGTAAGTAAAGTCTTTTAATGCAGACGTGGTTAACTTATATGTAGTGAACAAGAGGTAATCTCCTTCAAGATACCACGCCCAGGACGACTGTCAAAGAGGATCGTCCTGACCGTAAGACACGGCCCTTACCCATCGGACATCAACCCGATATGTCTAGACCTCTGGAAATTATTATTATTATTATTATTTGCACCACCTTATCTTGGATTATTACTGGAAATATTACGTTATTGGTACTCCCTATCAAGTCGATTTGATCTCAGGCAGAAAATACCTTTCTCGGGATGTTGGCAGCTCCTTGTAATGCGGATGGTTACAGGGTTGCAACATGGAGCTTGAATTCAAGCATTACTAAGTTACTGTTCAAAGTCATTAGAATGGAACCTGACGCACCAATGATTGTAGGGTTTGTGGTAGCATCCGTGTCCCACAAAGGTTTCATGTCAGTTCGCAGATCTGTATGTCTGTAAATTATTATTATTATTTTATTTCCTTTGATTTCTGGTGTGTGCCCATTTCTTTCCGGGTCCCGACCAGAGACCTAAGGTCAAAAATGGCATCATGACATTTTCCACTGAACCATTTAAAAAAAACAAACACATGTTTTACATAGATAAAGCCCTTCGTAAGGTGAGGGCTGTACTCGTGAGAACAACCTTTTGTATTTCTTTAAGGCATGGGCTTCCAGGAATCCCTTCAATGAGTCTACTGGAATCTTTTCCAATCAATCCGAAGGCTTCCACTACCACAGGGATTGTTGATGTTCCCATGTGCAACATTTTTGAGATTTCGATTTCAAGGTCCTTGTATTTCGATAACTTTTTGAAGATCTTCAAAGATATATTGCCGGACTGCCATATTAAAAGGGAGGCACTTTTATTGTTTGCGGTCTCTGATCACGATGTCAGGGCGATTTGCATTGATTGTTCTGTCTGTGTGGATTGTGAAATCCCATAAAATCGTTACAGGTCCTATCTCGGTAACCGGGTCTGGGTGGTGTTCATACCAATTTCTTTCAGTTTCCTTCCCATAGAAGTTGCAGATTTTCCAGTGCAGATATTGACCCACTCTGTCGTGCCGGGTTTTATACTCAGGGGGTGCCAATACCGTGCAGCCTGATACAAGATGGTCATTTCTTTCTGGATATTTATCACAGAATCTGATTTTTCGGATTTATTATTATTATTATTATATGTTGCTGTTGTTATTTTTGTTGATGTTGTTGTTGTTTTGTTGTTGTTGTTGTTGTTCATCATTGTATTTTCTTTAAAATTTATAATAGCGGATTCAAATAATCATATTGGGATGATTTGAAACTATTTTTTAAAGATTGGCCGGAGAAATACTGAATCAGGTCGCTGAATTCGTGAAGATGAAGGAAATGTAACATAAACTCCCAATTTCCTTCAGCAATTTAAAGGCGTTGAGGTTGTCACTTGAAATAATTTAAAGGCATTGAGGTTGTCACTTGAAATAATTTAAAGGCGTTGAGGTTGTCACTTGAAATAGTTTAAAGGCGTTGAGGTTGTCACTTGAAATAATTTAAAGGCGTTGAGGTTGTCACTTGAAATAATTTAAAGGCGTTGAGGATGTCCCTTGAAACAATTTAAAGGAGTCGGGGTTGTCACTTGAAATAGTTTAAAGGCGTTGAGGTTGTCCCTTGAAACAATTTAAAGGAGTTGGGGTTGTCACTTGAAATAATTTAAAGGCGTTGAGGTTGTGACTTGAAATAATTTAAAGGCATTGAGTTTGTCACTTGAAATAATTTAAAGGCGTTGAGGATGTCACTTGAAATAATTTAAAGGCGTTGAGGTTGTCACTTGAAATAGTTTAAAGGCGTTGAGGTTGTCACTTGAAATAATTTAAAGGCGTTGAGGTTGTCACTTGAAATAATTTAAAGGCGTTGAGGTTGTCACTTGAAATAATTTAAAGGCGTTGAGGTTGTCACTTGAAATAGTTTAAAGGCGTTGAGGTTGTCACTTGAAATAATTTAAAGGCATTGAGGTTGTCACTTGAAATAATTTAAAGGCATTGAGGTTGTCACTTGAAATAATTTAAAGGCGTTGAGGTTGTCACTTGAAATAGTTTAAAGGCGTTGAGGTTGTCACTTGAAATAATTTAAAGGCGTTGAGGTTGTCACTTGAAATAATTTAAAGGCGTTGAGGATGTCCCTTGAAACAATTTAAAGGAGTCGGGGTTGTCACTTGAAATAGTTTAAAGGCGTTGAGGTTGTCCCTTGAAACAATTTAAAGGAGTTGGGGTTGTCACTTGAAATAATTTAAAGGCGTTGAGGTTGTGACTTGAAATAATTTAAAGGCATTGAGTTTGTCACTTGAAATAATTTAAAGGCGTTGAGGTTGTCACTTGAAATAATTTAAAGGCGTTGAGGTTGTCACTTGAAATAGTTTAAAGGCGTTGAGGTTGTCACTTGAAATAATTTAAAGGCGTTGAGGTTGTCACTTGAAATAATTTAAAGGCGTTGAGGTTGTCACTTGAAATAATTTAAAGGCGTTGAGGTTGTCACTTGAAATAGTTTAAAGGCGTTGAGGTTGTCACTTGAAATAATTTAAAGGCGTTGAGGTTGTCACTTGAAATAATTTAAAGGCGTTGAGGTTGTAACTTGAAATAATTTAAAGGCGTTGAGGTTGTCACTTGAAATAATTTAAAGGCGTTGAGGTTGTCAATTGAAATAATTTAAAGGCGTTGAGGTTGTCAATTGAAATAATTTAAAGGCGTTGTGGTTGTCACTTGAAATAGTTTAAAGGCGTTGAGGTTGTCACTTGAAATAATTTAAAGGCGTTGAGGTTGTCACTTGAAATAATTTAAAGGCGTTGAGGTTGTCCCTTGAAACAATTTAAAGGAGTTGGGGTTGTCACTTGAAATAGTCTAAAGGCGTTGAGGTTGTCACTTGAAATAATTTAAAGGCGTTGAGGTTGTCACTTGAAATAATTTAAAGGCGTTGAGGTTGTCACTTGAAATAGTTTAAAGGCGTTGAGGTTGTCACTTGAAATAATTTAAAGGCGTTGAGGTTGTCACTTGAAATAATTTAAAGGCGTTGAGGTTGTCCCTTGAAACAATTTAAAGGAGTTGGGGTTGTCACTTGAAATAGTTTAAAGGCGTTGAGGTTGTCACTTGAAATAATTTAAAGGAGTTGGGGTTGTCACTTGAAATAATTTAAAGGAGTTGGGGTTGTCACTTGAAATAATTTAAAGGCGTTGAGGTTGTCACTTGAAACAATTTAAAGGAGTTGGCGTTGTCAATTGAAATAATTTAAAGGCATTGAGGTTGTCACTTGAAATAGTTTAAAGGCGTTGAGGTTGTCACTTGAAATAATTTAAAGGCATTGAGGTTGTCACTTGAAATAATTTAAAGGCATTGAGTTTGTCACTTGAAATAATTTAAAGGCGTTGAGGTTGTCACTTGAAATAATTTAAAGGCGTTGAGGTTGTCACTTGAAATAGTTTAAAGGCGTTGAGGTTGTCACTTGAAATAATTTAAAGGCGTTGAGGTTGTCACTTGAAATAGTTTAAAGCGTTGAGGTTGTCACTTGAAATAATTTAAAGGCGTTGAGGTTGTCACTTGAAATAATTTAAAGGCGTTGAGGTTGTCACTTGAAATAGTTTAAAGGCGTTGAGGTTGTCACTTGAAATAATTTAAAGGCATTGAGGTTGTCACTTGAAATAATTTAAAGGCGTTGAGGTTGTAACTTGAAATAATTTAAAGGCGTTGAGGTTGTCACTTGAAATAATTTAAAGGCGTTGAGGTTGTCACTTGAAATAATTTAATGGCGTTGAGGTTGTCAATTGAAATAATTTAAAGGCGTTGTGGTTGTCACTTGAAATAGTTTAAAGGCGTTGAGGTTGTCACTTGAAATAATTTAAAGGCGTTGAGGTTGTCACTTGAAATAATTTAAAGGCGTTGAGGTTGTCCCTTGAAACAATTTAAAGGAGTTGGGGTTGTCACTTGAAATAGTTTAAAGGCGTTGAGGTTGTCCCTTGAAACAATGTAAAGGAGTTGGGGTTGTCACTTGAAATAATTTAAAGGCGTTGAGGTTGTCACTTGAAATAATTTAAAGGCGTTGATGTTGTCCCTTGAAACAATTTAAAGGAGTTGGGGTTGTCACTTGAAATAGTTTAAAGGCGTTGAGGTTGTCCCTTGAAACAATGTAAAGGAGTTGGGGTTGTCACTTGAAATAATTTAAAGGCGTTGAGGTTGTCACTTGAAATAATTTAAAGGCGTTGAGGTTGTCACTTGAAATAATTTAAAGGAGTTGGGGTTGTCACTTGAAACAATTTAAAGGAGTTGGGGTTGTCACTTGAAATAATTTAGAGGCATTGAGGTTGTCACTTGAAATAATTTAAAGGAGTTGGGGTTGTCACTTGAAATAGTTTAAAGGCGTTGAGGTTGTAACTTGAAATAGTTTAAAGGCGTTGAGGTTGTCACTTGAAATAATTTAAAGGCGTTGAGGTTGTCACTTGAAATAGTTTAAAGGCGTTGAGGTTGTCACTTGAAACAATTTAAAGGAGTTGGGGTTGTCACTTGAAATAATTTAAAGGCGTTGAGGTTGTCACTTGAAATAATTTAAAGGCGTTGAGGTTGTCACTTGAAATAGTTTAAAGGCGTTGAGGTTGTCACTTGAAATAATTTAAAGGCATTGAGGTTGTCACTTGAAATAATTTAAAGGCGTTGAGGTTGTCACTTGAAATAGTTTAAAGGCGTTGAGGTTGTCACTTGAAATAATTTAAAGTCGTTGAGGTTGTCACTTGAAATAATTTAAAGGCGTTGAGGTTGTCACTTGAAATAGTTTAAAGGCGTTGAGGTTGTCACTTGAAATAATTTAAAGGCGTTGAGGTTGTCACTTGAAATAATTTAAAGGCGTTGAGGTTGTCCCTTGAAACAATTCAAAGGCGTTGAGGTTGTCACATGAAATAATTTAAAGGCGTTGAGGTTGTCACTTG
Organism: Acanthosepion esculentum; assembly: GCA_964036315.1. Classification (NCBI taxonomy): domain Eukaryota; kingdom Metazoa; phylum Mollusca; class Cephalopoda; order Sepiida; family Sepiidae; genus Acanthosepion; species Acanthosepion esculentum. Next base: position 5,476,622 of record OZ038489.1, read on the forward strand.
AATTAATTTAAAGGCATTGAGGTTGTCACTTGAAATAATTTAAAGGCGTTGAGGTTGTAACTTGAAATAGTTTAAAGGCGTTGAGGTTGTCACTTGAAATAATTTAAAGGCGTTGAGGTTGTCCCTTGAAACAATTTAAAGGAGTTGGGGTTGTCACTTGAAATAGTTTAAAGGCGTTGAGGTTGTCCCTTGAAACAATTTAAAGGAGTTGGGGTTGTCACTTGAAATAATTTAAAGGCGTTGAGGTTGTCACTTGAAATAATTTAAAGGCATTGAGGTTGTCACTTGAAATAATTTAAAGGCGTTGAGGTTGTCACTTGAAATAATTTTAAGGCGTTGAGGTTGTCACTTGAAATAATTTAAAGGCGTTGAGGTTGTCACTTGAAATAGTTTAAAGGCGTTGAGGTTGTCACTTGAAATAATTTAAAGGCGTTGAGGTTGTCGCTTGAAATAATTTAAAGGCGTTGAGGTTGTCCCTTGAAACAATTTAAAGGAGTTGGGGTTGTCACTTGAAATAGTTTAAAGGCGTTGAGGTTGTCACTTGAAATAATTTAAAGGAGTTGGGGTTGTCACTTGAAATAATGTAAAGGAGTTGGGGTTGTCACTTGAAATAATTTAAAGGCGTTGAGGTTGTCACTTGAAACAATTTAAAGGAGTTGGGGTTGTCACTTGAAATAGTTTAAAGGCGTTGAGGTTGTCACTTGAAATAATTTAAAGGCACTGAGGTTGTCACTTGAAATAATTTAAAGGCATTGAGGTTGTAACTTGAAATAGTTTAAAGGCGTTGAGGATGTCACTTGAAATAATTTAAAGGCGTTGAGGTTGTCACTAGAAATAATTTAAAGGCGTTGAGGTTGTCACTTGAAATAATTTAAAGGCGTTGAGGTTGTCCCTTGAAACAATTTAAAGGAGTTGGGGTTGTCACTTGAAATAGTTTAAAGGCGTTGAGGTTGTCCCTTGAAACAATTTAAAGGAGTTGGGGTTGTCACTTGAAATAATTTAAAGGCGTTGAGGTTGTCACTTGAAATAGTTTAAAGGCGTTGAGGTTGTCACTTGAAATAATTTAAAGGCATTGAGGTTGTCACTTGAAATAGTTTAAAGGCGTTGAGGTTGTCAGTTGAAATAATTTAAAGGCTTTGAGGTTGTCACTTGAAATAATTTAAAGGCGTTGAGCTTGTCCCTTGAAACAATTTAAAGGAGTTGGGGTTGTCACTTGAAATAGTTTAAGGGCGTTGAGGTTGTAACTTGAAATAGTTTAAAGGCGTTGAGGTTGTCACTTGAAATAATTTAAAGGCGTTGAGGTTGTCACTTGAAATAATTTAAAGGCGTTGAGGTTGTCCCTTGAAACAATTTAAAGGAGTTGGGGTTGTCACTTGAAATAGTTTAAAGGCGTTGAGGTTGTCACTTGAAATAATTTAAAGGAGTTGGGGTTGTCACTTGAAATAATTTAAAGGAGTTGGGGTTGTCACTTGAAATAATTAAAAGGCGTTCAGGTTGTCACTTGAAACAATTTAAAGGAGTTGGCGTTGTCACTTGAAATAATTTAAAGGCATTGAGGTTGTCACTTGAAATAGTTTAAAGGCGTTGAGGTTGTCACTTGAAATAATTTAAAGGCGTTGAGGTTGTCACTTGAAATAATTTAAAGGCGTTGAGGTTGTCCCTTGAAACAATTTAAAGGAGTTGGGGTTGTCACTTGAAATAGTTTAAAGGCGTTGAGGTTGTCCCTTGAAACAATTTAAAGGAGTTGGGGTTGTCACTTGAAATAATTTAGAGGCATTGAGGTTGTCACTTGAAATAATTTAAAGGAGTTGGGGTTGTCACTTGAAATAGTTTAAAGGCGTTGAGGTTGTAACTTGAAATAGTTTAAAGGCGTTGAGGTTGTCACTTGAAATAATTTAAAGGCGTTGAGGTTGTCACTTGAAATAGTTTAAAGGCGTTGAGGTTGTCACTTGAAACAATTTAAAGGAGTTGGGGTTGTCACTTGAAATAATTTAAAGGCGTTGAGGTTGTCACTTGAAATAATTTAAAGGCGTTGAGGTTGTCACTTGAAATAGTTTAAAGGCGTTGAGGTTGTCACTTGAAATAATTTAAAGGCATTGAGGTTGTCACTTGAAATAATTTAAAGGCGTTGAGGTTGTCACTTGAAATAGTTTAAAGGCGTTGAGGTTGTCACTTGAAATAATTTAAAGTCGTTGAGGTTGTCACTTGAAATAATTTAAAGGCGTTGAGGTTGTCACTTGAAATAGTTTAAAGGCGTTGAGGTTGTCACTTGAAATAATTTAAAGGCGTTGAGGTTGTCACTTGAAATAATTTAAAGGCGTTGAGGTTGTCCCTTGAAACAATTCAAAGGCGTTGAGGTTGTCACATGAAATAATTTAAAGGCGTTGAGGTTGTCACTTGAATTAATTTAAAGGCATTGAGGTTGTCACTTGAAATAATTTAAAGGCGTTGAGGTTGTAACTTGAAATAGTTTAAAGGCGTTGAGGTTGTCACTTGAAATAATTTAAAGGCGTTGAGGTTGTCCCTTGAAACAATTTAAAGGAGTTGGGGTTGTCACTTGAAATAGTTTAAAGGCGTTGAGGTTGTCCCTTGAAACAATTTAAAGGAGTTGGGGTTGTCACTTGAAATAATTTAAAGGCGTTGAGGTTGTCACTTGAAATAATTTAAAGGCATTGAGGTTGTCACTTTAAATAATTTAAAGGCGTTGAGGTTGTCACTTGAAATAGTGTAAAGGCGTTGAGGTTGTCACTTGAAATAATTTTAAGGCGTTGAGGTTGTCACTTGAAGTAATTTAAAGGCGTTGAGGTTGTCACTTGAAATAGTTTGAAGGCGTTGAGGTTGTCACTTGAAATAATTTAAAGGCGTTGAGGTTGTCACTTGAAATAATTTAAAGGCGTTGAGGTTGTCCCTTGAAACAATTCAAAGGAGTTGGGGTTGTCACTTGAAATAATTTAAAGGCGTTGAGGTTGTCACTTGAAATAGTTTAAAGGCGTTGAGGTTGTCACTTGAAATAATTTAAAGGCATTGAGGTTGTCACTTGAAATAATTTAAAGGCGTTGAGGTTGTCACTTGAAATAATTTAAAGGCGTTGAGGTTGTCACTTGAAATAATTTAAAGGCGTTGTGGTTGTCACTTGAAATAGTTTAAAGGCGTTGAGGTTGTCACTTGAAATAATTGAAAGGCGTTGAGGTTGTCACTTGAAATAATTTAAAGGCGTTGAAGTTGTCCCTTGAAATAATTTAAAGGCGTTGAGGTTGTCACTTGAAATAATTTAAAGGCGTTGAGGTTGTCACTTGAAATAATTTAAAGGCGTTGAGGTTGTCCCTTGAAACAATTTAAAGGAGTTGGGGTTGTCACTTGAAATAGTTTAAAGGCGTTGAGGTTGTCACTTGAAATAATTTAAAGGAGTTGGGGTTGTCACTTGAAATAATTTAAAGGAGTTGGGGTTGTCACTTGAAATAATTTAAAGGCGTTGAGGTTGTCACTTGAAACAATTTAAAGGAGTTGGGGTTGTCACTTGAAATAGTTTAAAGGCGTTGAGGTTGTCCCTTGAAACAATTTAAAGGAGTTGGGGTTGTCACTTGAAATAATTTAAAGGCGTTGAGGTTGTAACTTGAAATAGTTTAAAGGCGTTGAGGTTGTCACTTGAAATAATTTAAAGGCGTTGAGGTTGTCACTTGAAATAGTTTAAAGGCGTTGAGGTTGTCACTTGAAACAATTTAAAGGAGTTGGGGTTGTCACTTGAAATAATTTAAAGGCGTTGAGGTTGTCACTTGAAATAATTTAAAGGCGTTGAGGTTGTCACTTGAAATAGTTTAAAGGCGTTGAGGTTGTCACTTGAAATAATTTAAAGGCATTGAGGTTGTCACTTGAAATAATTTAAAGGCGTTGAGGTTGTCACTTGAAATAGTTTAAAGGCGTTGAGGTTGTCACTTGAAATAATTTAAAGTCGTTGAGGTTGTCACTTGAAATAATTTAAAGGCGTTGAGGTTGTCACTTGAAATAGTTTAAAGGCGTTGAGGTTGTCACTTGAAATAATTTAAAGGCGTTGAGGTTGTCACTTGAAATAATTTAAAGGCGTTGAGGTTGTCCCTTGAAACAATTCAAAGGCGTTGAGGTTGTCACTTGAAATAGTGTAAAGGCGTTGAGGTTGTCACTTGAAATAATTTTAAGGCGTTGAGGTTGTCACTTGAAGTAATTTAAAGGCGTTGAGGTTGTCACTTGAAATAGTTTGAAGGCGTTGAGGTTGTCACTTGAAATAATTTAAAGGCGTTGAGGTTGTCACTTGAAATAATTTAAAGGCGTTGAGGTTGTCCCTTGAAACAATTCAAAGGAGTTGGGGTTGTCACTTGAAATAATTTAAAGGCGTTGAGGTTGTCACTTGAAATAGTTTAAAGGCGTTGAGGTTGTCACTTGAAATAATTTAAAGGCATTGAGGTTGTCACTTGAAATAATTTAAAGGCGTTGAGGTTGTCACTTGAAATAATTTAAAGGCGTTGAGGTTGTCACTTGAAATAATTTAAAGGCGTTGAGGTTGTCCCTTGAAACAATTCAAAGGCGTTGAGGTTGTCACTTGAAATAGTGTAAAGGCGTTGAGGTTGTCACTTGAAATAATTTTAAGGCGTTGAGGTTGTCACTTGAAGTAATTTAAAGGCGTTGAGGTTGTCACTTGAAATAGTTTGAAGGCGTTGAGGTTGTCACTTGAAATAATTTAAAGGCGTTGAGGTTGTCACTTGAAATAATTTAAAGGCGTTGAGGTTGTCCCTTGAAACAATTCAAAGGAGTTGGGGTTGTCACTTGAAATAATTTAAAGGCGTTGAGGTTGTCACTTGAAATAGTTTAAAGGCGTTGAGGTTGTCACTTGAAATAATTTAAAGGCATTGAGGTTGTCACTTGAAATAATTTAAAGGCGTTGAGGTTGTCACTTGAAATAATTTAAAGGCGTTGAGGTTGTCACTTGAAATAATTTAAAGGCGTTGTGGTTGTCACTTGAAATAGTTTAAAGGCGTTGAGGTTGTCACTTGAAATAATTGAAAGGCGTTGAGGTTGTCACTTGAAATAGTTTAAAGGCGTTGAGGTTGTCACTTGAAATAATTTAAAGGCGTTGAGGTTGTCACTTGAAATAATTTAAAGGCGTTGAGGTTGTCCCTTGAAACAATTCAAAGGCGTTGAGGTTGTCACATGAAATAATTTAAAGGCGTTGAGGTTGTCACTTGAATTAATTTAAAGGCATTGAGGTTGTCACTTGAAATAATTTAAAGGCGTTGAGGTTGTAACTTGAAATAGTTTAAAGGCGTTGAGGTTGTCACTTGAAATAATTTAAAGGCGTTGAGGTTGTCCCTTGAAACAATTTAAAGGAGTTGGGGTTGTCACTTGAAATAGTTTAAAGGCGTTGAGGTTGTCCCTTGAAACAATTTAAAGGAGTTGGGGTTGTCACTTGAAATAATTTAAAGGCGTTGAGGTTGTCACTTGAAATAATTTAAAGGCATTGAGGTTGTCACTTGAAATAATTTAAAGGCGTTGAGGTTGTCACTTGAAATAGTGTAAAGGCGTTGAGGTTGTCACTTGAAATAATTTTAAGGCGTTGAGGTTGTCACTTGAAGTAATTTAAAGGCGTTGAGGTTGTCACTTGAAATAGTTTGAAGGCGTTGAGGTTGTCACTTGAAATAATTTAAAGGCGTTGAGGTTGTCACTTGAAATAATTTAAAGGCGTTGAGGTTGTCCCTTGAAACAATTCAAAGGAGTTGGGGTTGTCACTTGAAATAATTTAAAGGCGTTGAGGTTGTCACTTGAAATAGTTTAAAGGCGTTGAGGTTGTCACTTGAAATAATTTAAAGGCATTGAGGTTGTCACTTGAAATAATTTAAAGGCGTTGAGGTTGTCACTTGAAATAATTTAAAGGCGTTGAGGTTGTCACTTGAAATAATTTAAAGGCGTTGTGGTTGTCACTTGAAATAGTTTAAAGGCGTTGAGGTTGTCACTTGAAATAATTGAAAGGCGTTGAGGTTGTCACTTGAAATAATTTAAAGGCGTTGAAGTTGTCCCTTGAAATAATTTAAAGGCGTTGAGGTTGTCACTTGAAATAATTTAAAGGCGTTGAGGTTGTCACTTGAAATAATTTAAAGGCGTTGAGGTTGTCCCTTGAAACAATTTAAAGGAGTTGGGGTTGTCACTTGAAATAGTTTAAAGGCGTTGAGGTTGTCACTTGAAATAATTTAAAGGAGTTGGGGTTGTCACTTGAAATAATTTAAAGGAGTTGGGGTTGTCACTTGAAATAATTTAAAGGCGTTGAGGTTGTCACTTGAAACAATTTAAAGGAGTTGGGGTTGTCACTTGAAATAGTTTAAAGGCGTTGAGGTTGTCCCTTGAAACAATTTAAAGGAGTTGGGGTTGTCACTTGAAATAATTTAAAGGCGTTGAGGTTGTCACTTGAAATAGTTTAAAGGCGTTGAGGTTGTCACTTGAAATAATTTAAAGGCTTTGAGGTTGTCACTTGAAATAATTTAAAGGCGTTGAGGTTGTCCCTTGAAACAATTTAAAGGAGTTGGGGTTGTCACTTGAAATAGTTTAAAGGCGTTGAGGTTGTAACTTGAAATAGTTTAAAGGCGTTGAGGTTGTCACTTGAAATAATTTAAAGGCGTTGACGTTGTCACTTGAAATAATTTAAAGGCGTTGAGGTTGTCCCTTGAAACAATTTAAAGGAGTTGGGGTTGTCACTTGAAATAATTTAAAGGCGTTCATGTTGTAACTTGAAATAGTTTAAAGGCGTTGAGGTTGTCACTTGAAGTAATTTAAAGGCGTTGAGGTTGTCACTTGAAATAGTTTGAAGGCGTTGAGGTTGTCACTTGAAATAATTTAAAGGCGTTGAGGTTGTCACTTGAAATAATTTAAAGGCGTTGAGGTTGTCCCTTGAAACAATTCAAAGGAGTTGGGGTTGTCACTTGAAATAATTTAAAGGCGTTGAGGTTGTCACTTGAAATAATTTAAAGGCATTGAGGTTGTCACTTGAAATAATTTAAAGGCGTTGAGGTTGTCACTTGAAATAGTTTAAAGGCGTTGAGGTTGTCACTTGAAATAATTTAAAGGCATTGAGGTTGTCACTTGAAATAATTTAAAGGCGTTGAGGTTGTAACTTGAAATAATTTAAAGGCGTTGAGGTTGTCACTTGAAATAATTTAAAGGCGTTGAGGTTGTCACTTGAAATAATTTAAAGGCGTTGTGGTTGTCACTTGAAATAGTTTAAAGGCGTTGAGGTTGTCACTTGAAATAATTTAAAGGCGTTGAGGTTGTCACTTGAAATAATTTAAAGGCGTTGAAGTTGTCCCTTGAAACAATTTAAAGGAGTTGGGGTTGTCACTTGAAATAGTTTAAAGGCGTCGAGGTTGTCCCTTGAAACAATTTAAAGGAGTTGGGGTTGTCACTTGAAATAATTTAAAGGCGTTGAGGTTGTCACTTGAAATAATTTAAAGGCATTGAGGTTGTCACTTGAAATAATTTAAAGGCGTTGAGGTTGTCACTTGAAATAGTTTAAAGGCGTTGAGGTTGTCACTTGAAATAATTTAAAGGCGTTGAGGTTGTCACTTGAAATAATTTAAAGGCGTTGAGGTTGTCACTTGAAATAATTTAAAGAAGTTGGGGTTGTCACTTGAAATAATTTAAAGGAGTTGGGGTTGTCACTTGAAATAATTTAAAGGCGTTGAAGTTGTCCCTTGAAATAATTTAAAGGCGTTGAGGTTGTCACTTGAAATAATTTAAAGGCGTTGAGGTTGTCACTTGAAATAATTTAAAGGCGTTGAGGTTGTCCCTTGAAACAATTTAAAGGAGTTGGGGTTGTCACTTGAAATAGTTTAAAGGCGTTGAGGTTGTCACTTGAAATAATTTAAAGGAGTTGGGGTTGTCACTTGAAATAATTTAAAGGAGTTGGGGTTGTCACTTGAAATAATTTAAAGGCGTTGAGGTTGTCACTTGAAACAATTTAAAGGAGTTGGGGTTGTCACTTGAAATAGTTTAAAGGCGTTGAGGTTGTCCCTTGAAACAATTTAAAGGAGTTGGGGTTGTCACTTGAAATAATTTAAAGGCGTTGAGGTTGTCACTTGAAATAGTTTAAAGGCGTTGAGGTTGTCACTTGAAATAATTTAAAGGCGTTGAGGTTGTCACTTGAAATAGTTTAAAGGCGTTGAGGTTGTCACTTGAAATAATTTAAAGGCTTTGAGGTTGTCACTTGAAATAATTTAAAGGCGTTGAGGTTGTCCCTTGAAACAATTTAAAGGAGTTGGGGTTGTCACTTGAAATAGTTTAAAGGCGTTGAGGTTGTAACTTGAAATAGTTTAAAGGCGTTGAGGTTGTCACTTGAAATAATTTAAAGGCGTTGAGGTTGTCCCTTGAAACAATTTAAAGGAGTTGGGGTTGTCACTTGAAATAGTTTAAAGGCGTTGAGGTTGTCCCTTGAAACAATTTAAAGGAGTTGGGGTTGTCACTTGAAATAATTTAAAGGCGTTGAGGTTGTCACTTGAAATAATTTAAAGGCATTGAGGTTGTCACTTGAAATAATTTAAAGGCGTTGAGGTTGTCACTTGAAATAGTGTAAAGGCGTTGAGGTTGTCACTTGAAATAATTTTAAGGCGTTGAGGTTGTCACTTGAAATAATTTAAAGGCGTTGAGGTTGTCACTTGAAATAGTTTAAAGGCGTTGAGGTTGTCACTTGAAATAATTTAAAGGCGTTGAGGTTGTCACTTGAAATAATTTAAAGGCGTTGAGGTTGTCCCTTGAAACAATTTAAAGGAGTTGGGGTTGTCACTTGAAATAGTTTAAAGGCGTTGAGGTTGTCACTTGAAATAATTTAAAGGAGTTGGGGTTGTCACTTGAAATAATGTAAAGGAGTTGGGGTTGTCACTTGAAATAATTTAAAGGCTTTGAGGTTGTCACTTGAAATAATTTAAAGGCGTTGAGGTTGTCCCTTGAAACAATTTAAAGGAGTTGGGGTTGTCACTTGAAATAGTTTAAAGGCGTTGAGGTTGTAACTTGAAATAGTTTAAAGGCGTTGAGGTTGTCACTTGAAATAATTTAAAGGCGTTGACGTTGTCACTTGAAATAATTTAAAGGCGTTGAGGTTGTCCCTTGAAACAATTTAAAGGAGTTGGGGTTGTCACTTGAAATAATTTAAAGGCGTTCATGTTGTAACTTGAAATAGTTTAAAGGCGTTGAGGTTGTCACTTGAAATAATTGAAAGGCGTTGAGGTTGTCACTTGAAGTAATTTAAAGGCGTTGAGGTTGTCACTTGAAATAGTTTGAAGGCGTTGAGGTTGTCACTTGAAATAATTTAAAGGCGTTGAGGTTGTCACTTGAAATAATTTAAAGGCGTTGAGGTTGTCCCTTGAAACAATTCAAAGGAGTTGGGGTTGTCACTTGAAATAATTTAAAGGCGTTGAGGTTGTCACTTGAAATAATTTAAAGGCATTGAGGTTGTCACTTGAAATAATTTAAAGGCGTTGAGGTTGTCACTTGAAATAGTTTAAAGGCGTTGAGGTTGTCACTTGAAATAATTTAAAGGCATTGAGGTTGTCACTTGAAATAATTTAAAGGCGTTGAGGTTGTAACTTGAAATAATTTAAAGGCGTTGAGGTTGTCACTTGAAATAATTTAAAGGCGTTGAGGTTGTCACTTGAAATAATTTAAAGGCGTTGTGGTTGTCACTTGAAATAGTTTAAAGGCGTTGAGGTTGTCACTTGAAATAATTTAAAGGCGTTGAGGTTGTCACTTGAAATAATTTAAAGGCGTTGAAGTTGTCCCTTGAAACAATTTAAAGGAGTTGGGGTTGTCACTTGAAATAGTTTAAAGGCGTCGAGGTTGTCCCTTGAAACAATTTAAAGGAGTTGGGGTTGTCACTTGAAATAATTTAAAGGCGTTGAGGTTGTCACTTGAAATAATTTAAAGGCATTGAGGTTGTCACTTGAAATAATTTAAAGGCGTTGAGGTTGTCACTTGAAATAGTTTAAAGGCGTTGAGGTTGTCACTTGAAATAATTTAAAGGCGTTGAGGTTGTCACTTGAAATAATTTAAAGGCGTTGAGGTTGTCACTTGAAATAATTTAAAGAAGTTGGGGTTGTCACTTGAAATAATTTAAAGGAGTTGGGGTTGTCACTTGAAATAATTTAAAGGCGTTGAAGTTGTCCCTTGAAATAATTTAAAGGCGTTGAGGTTGTCACTTGAAATAATTTAAAGGCGTTGAGGTTGTCACTTGAAATAATTTAAAGGCGTTGAGGTTGTCCCTTGAAACAATTTAAAGGAGTTGGGGTTGTCACTTGAAATAGTTTAAAGGCGTTGAGGTTGTCACTTGAAATAATTTAAAGGAGTTGGGGTTGTCACTTGAAATAATTTAAAGGAGTTGGGGTTGTCACTTGAAATAATTTAAAGGCGTTGAGGTTGTCACTTGAAACAATTTAAAGGAGTTGGGGTTGTCACTTGAAATAGTTTAAAGGCGTTGAGGTTGTCCCTTGAAACAATTTAAAGGAGTTGGGGTTGTCACTTGAAATAATTTAAAGGCGTTGAGGTTGTCACTTGAAATAGTTTAAAGGCGTTGAGGTTGTCACTTGAAATAATTTAAAGGCGTTGAGGTTGTCACTTGAAATAGTTTAAAGGCGTTGAGGTTGTCACTTGAAATAATTTAAAGGCTTTGAGGTTGTCACTTGAAATAATTTAAAGGCGTTGAGGTTGTCCCTTGAAACAATTTAAAGGAGTTGGGGTTGTCACTTGAAATAGTTTAAAGGCGTTGAGGTTGTAACTTGAAATAGTTTAAAGGCGTTGAGGTTGTCACTTGAAATAATTTAAAGGCGTTGAGGTTGTCCCTTGAAACAATTTAAAGGAGTTGGGGTTGTCACTTGAAATAGTTTAAAGGCGTTGAGGTTGTCCCTTGAAACAATTTAAAGGAGTTGGGGTTGTCACTTGAAATAATTTAAAGGCGTTGAGGTTGTCACTTGAAATAATTTAAAGGCATTGAGGTTGTCACTTGAAATAATTTAAAGGCGTTGAGGTTGTCACTTGAAATAGTGTAAAGGCGTTGAGGTTGTCACTTGAAATAATTTTAAGGCGTTGAGGTTGTCACTTGAAATAATTTAAAGGCGTTGAGGTTGTCACTTGAAATAGTTTAAAGGCGTTGAGGTTGTCACTTGAAATAATTTAAAGGCGTTGAGGTTGTCACTTGAAATAATTTAAAGGCGTTGAGGTTGTCCCTTGAAACAATTTAAAGGAGTTGGGGTTGTCACTTGAAATAGTTTAAAGGCGTTGAGGTTGTCACTTGAAATAATTTAAAGGAGTTGGGGTTGTCACTTGAAATAATGTAAAGGAGTTGGGGTTGTCACTTGAAATAATTTAAAGGCGTTGAGGTTGTCACTTGAAACAATTTAAAGGAGTTGGGGTTGTCACTTGAAATAGTTTAAAGGCGTTGAGGTTGTCACTTGAAATAATTTAAAGGGACTGAGGTTGTCACTTGAAATAATTTAAAGGCATTGAGGTTGTAACTTGAAATAGTTTAAAGGCGTTGAGGTTGTCACTTGAAATAATTTAAAGGCGTTGAGGTTGTCACTAGAAATAATTTAAAGGCGTTGAGGTTGTCACTTGAAATAATTTAAAGGCGTTGAGGTTGTCCCTTGAAACAATTTAAAGGAGTTGGGGTTGTCACTTGAAATAGTTTTAAGGCGTTGAGGTTGTCACTTGAAATAGTGTAAAGGCGTTGAGGTTGTCACTTGAAATAATTTTAAGGCGTTGAGGTTGTCACTTGAAGTAATTTAAAGGCGTTGAGGTTGTCACTTGAAATAGTTTGAAGGCGTTGAGGTTGTCACTTGAAATAATTTAAAGGCGTTGAGGTTGTCACTTGAAATAATTTAAAGGCGTTGAGGTTGTCCCTTGAAACAATTCAAAGGAGTTGGGGTTGTCACTTGAAATAATTTAAAGGCGTTGAGGTTGTCACTTGAAATAGTTTAAAGGCGTTGAGGTTGTCACTTGAAATAATTTAAAGGCATTGAGGTTGTCACTTGAAATAATTTAAAGGCGTTGAGGTTGTCACTTGAAATAATTTAAAGGCGTTGAGGTTGTCACTTGAAATAATTTAAAGGCGTTGTGGTTGTCACTTGAAATAGTTTAAAGGCGTTGAGGTTGTCACTTGAAATAATTGAAAGGCGTTGAGGTTGTCACTTGAAATAATTTAAAGGCGTTGAAGTTGTCCCTTGAAATAATTTAAAGGCGTTGAGGTTGTCACTTGAAATAATTTAAAGGCGTTGAGGTTGTCACTTGAAATAATTTAAAGGCGTTGAGGTTGTCCCTTGAAACAATTTAAAGGAGTTGGGGTTGTCACTTGAAATAGTTTAAAGGCGTTGAGGTTGTCACTTGAAATAATTTAAAGGAGTTGGGGTTGTCACTTGAAATAATTTAAAGGAGTTGGGGTTGTCACTTGAAATAATTTAAAGGCGTTGAGGTTGTCACTTGAAACAATTTAAAGGAGTTGGGGTTGTCACTTGAAATAGTTTAAAGGCGTTGAGGTTGTCCCTTGAAACAATTTAAAGGAGTTGGGGTTGTCACTTGAAATAATTTAAAGGCGTTGAGGTTGTCACTTGAAATAGTTTAAAGGCGTTGAGGTTGTCACTTGAAATAATTTAAAGGCTTTGAGGTTGTCACTTGAAATAATTTAAAGGCGTTGAGGTTGTCCCTTGAAACAATTTAAAGGAGTTGGGGTTGTCACTTGAAATAGTTTAAAGGCGTTGAGGTTGTAACTTGAAATAGTTTAAAGGCGTTGAGGTTGTCACTTGAAATAATTTAAAGGCGTTGACGTTGTCACTTGAAATAATTTAAAGGCGTTGAGGTTGTCCCTTGAAACAATTTAAAGGAGTTGGGGTTGTCACTTGAAATAATTTAAAGGCGTTCATGTTGTAACTTGAAATAGTTTAAAGGCGTTGAGGTTGTCACTTGAAGTAATTTAAAGGCGTTGAGGTTGTCACTTGAAATAGTTTGAAGGCGTTGAGGTTGTCACTTGAAATAATTTAAAGGCGTTGAGGTTGTCACTTGAAATAATTTAAAGGCGTTGAGGTTGTCCCTTGAAACAATTCAAAGGAGTTGGGGTTGTCACTTGAAATAATTTAAAGGCGTTGAGGTTGTCACTTGAAATAATTTAAAGGCATTGAGGTTGTCACTTGAAATAATTTAAAGGCGTTGAGGTTGTCACTTGAAATAGTTTAAAGGCGTTGAGGTTGTCACTTGAAATAATTTAAAGGCATTGAGGTTGTCACTTGAAATAATTTAAAGGCGTTGAGGTTGTAACTTGAAATAATTTAAAGGCGTTGAGGTTGTCACTTGAAATAATTTAAAGGCGTTGAGGTTGTCACTTGAAATAATTTAAAGGCGTTGTGGTTGTCACTTGAAATAGTTTAAAGGCGTTGAGGTTGTCACTTGAAATAATTTAAAGGCGTTGAGGTTGTCACTTGAAATAATTTAAAGGCGTTGAAGTTGTCCCTTGAAACAATTTAAAGGAGTTGGGGTTGTCACTTGAAATAGTTTAAAGGCGTCGAGGTTGTCCCTTGAAACAATTTAAAGGAGTTGGGGTTGTCACTTGAAATAATTTAAAGGCGTTGAGGTTGTCACTTGAAATAATTTAAAGGCATTGAGGTTGTCACTTGAAATAATTTAAAGGCGTTGAGGTTGTCACTTGAAATAGTTTAAAGGCGTTGAGGTTGTCACTTGAAATAATTTAAAGGCGTTGAGGTTGTCACTTGAAATAATTTAAAGGCGTTGAGGTTGTCACTTGAAATAATTTAAAGAAGTTGGGGTTGTCACTTGAAATAATTTAAAGGAGTTGGGGTTGTCACTTGAAATAATTTAAAGGCGTTGAAGTTGTCCCTTGAAATAATTTAAAGGCGTTGAGGTTGTCACTTGAAATAATTTAAAGGCGTTGAGGTTGTCACTTGAAATAATTTAAAGGCGTTGAGGTTGTCCCTTGAAACAATTTAAAGGAGTTGGGGTTGTCACTTGAAATAGTTTAAAGGCGTTGAGGTTGTCACTTGAAATAATTTAAAGGAGTTGGGGTTGTCACTTGAAATAATTTAAAGGAGTTGGGGTTGTCACTTGAAATAATTTAAAGGCGTTGAGGTTGTCACTTGAAACAATTTAAAGGAGTTGGGGTTGTCACTTGAAATAGTTTAAAGGCGTTGAGGTTGTCCCTTGAAACAATTTAAAGGAGTTGGGGTTGTCACTTGAAATAATTTAAAGGCGTTGAGGTTGTCACTTGAAATAGTTTAAAGGCGTTGAGGTTGTCACTTGAAATAATTTAAAGGCGTTGAGGTTGTCACTTGAAATAGTTTAAAGGCGTTGAGGTTGTCACTTGAAATAATTTAAAGGCTTTGAGGTTGTCACTTGAAATAATTTAAAGGCGTTGAGGTTGTCCCTTGAAACAATTTAAAGGAGTTGGGGTTGTCACTTGAAATAGTTTAAAGGCGTTGAGGTTGTAACTTGAAATAGTTTAAAGGCGTTGAGGTTGTCACTTGAAATAATTTAAAGGCGTTGAGGTTGTCCCTTGAAACAATTTAAAGGAGTTGGGGTTGTCACTTGAAATAGTTTAAAGGCGTTGAGGTTGTCCCTTGAAACAATTTAAAGGAGTTGGGGTTGTCACTTGAAATAATTTAAAGGCGTTGAGGTTGTCACTTGAAATAATTTAAAGGCATTGAGGTTGTCACTTGAAATAATTTAAAGGCGTTGAGGTTGTCACTTGAAATAGTGTAAAGGCGTTGAGGTTGTCACTTGAAATAATTTTAAGGCGTTGAGGTTGTCACTTGAAATAATTTAAAGGCGTTGAGGTTGTCACTTGAAATAGTTTAAAGGCGTTGAGGTTGTCACTTGAAATAATTTAAAGGCGTTGAGGTTGTCACTTGAAATAATTTAAAGGCGTTGAGGTTGTCCCTTGAAACAATTTAAAGGAGTTGGGGTTGTCACTTGAAATAGTTTAAAGGCGTTGAGGTTGTCACTTGAAATAATTTAAAGGAGTTGGGGTTGTCACTTGAAATAATGTAAAGGAGTTGGGGTTGTCACTTGAAATAATTTAAAGGCTTTGAGGTTGTCACTTGAAATAATTTAAAGGCGTTGAGGTTGTCCCTTGAAACAATTTAAAGGAGTTGGGGTTGTCACTTGAAATAGTTTAAAGGCGTTGAGGTTGTAACTTGAAATAGTTTAAAGGCGTTGAGGTTGTCACTTGAAATAATTTAAAGGCGTTGACGTTGTCACTTGAAATAATTTAAAGGCGTTGAGGTTGTCCCTTGAAACAATTTAAAGGAGTTGGGGTTGTCACTTGAAATAATTTAAAGGCGTTCATGTTGTAACTTGAAATAGTTTAAAGGCGTTGAGGTTGTCACTTGAAATAATTGAAAGGCGTTGAGGTTGTCACTTGAAGTAATTTAAAGGCGTTGAGGTTGTCACTTGAAATAGTTTGAAGGCGTTGAGGTTGTCACTTGAAATAATTTAAAGGCGTTGAGGTTGTCACTTGAAATAATTTAAAGGCGTTGAGGTTGTCCCTTGAAACAATTCAAAGGAGTTGGGGTTGTCACTTGAAATAATTTAAAGGCGTTGAGGTTGTCACTTGAAATAATTTAAAGGCATTGAGGTTGTCACTTGAAATAATTTAAAGGCGTTGAGGTTGTCACTTGAAATAGTTTAAAGGCGTTGAGGTTGTCACTTGAAATAATTTAAAGGCATTGAGGTTGTCACTTGAAATAATTTAAAGGCGTTGAGGTTGTAACTTGAAATAATTTAAAGGCGTTGAGGTTGTCACTTGAAATAATTTAAAGGCGTTGAGGTTGTCACTTGAAATAATTTAAAGGCGTTGTGGTTGTCACTTGAAATAGTTTAAAGGCGTTGAGGTTGTCACTTGAAATAATTTAAAGGCGTTGAGGTTGTCACTTGAAATAATTTAAAGGCGTTGAAGTTGTCCCTTGAAACAATTTAAAGGAGTTGGGGTTGTCACTTGAAATAGTTTAAAGGCGTCGAGGTTGTCCCTTGAAACAATTTAAAGGAGTTGGGGTTGTCACTTGAAATAATTTAAAGGCGTTGAGGTTGTCACTTGAAATAATTTAAAGGCATTGAGGTTGTCACTTGAAATAATTTAAAGGCGTTGAGGTTGTCACTTGAAATAGTTTAAAGGCGTTGAGGTTGTCACTTGAAATAATTTAAAGGCGTTGAGGTTGTCACTTGAAATAATTTAAAGGCGTTGAGGTTGTCACTTGAAATAATTTAAAGAAGTTGGGGTTGTCACTTGAAATAATTTAAAGGAGTTGGGGTTGTCACTTGAAATAATTTAAAGGCGTTGAAGTTGTCCCTTGAAATAATTTAAAGGCGTTGAGGTTGTCACTTGAAATAATTTAAAGGCGTTGAGGTTGTCACTTGAAATAATTTAAAGGCGTTGAGGTTGTCCCTTGAAACAATTTAAAGGAGTTGGGGTTGTCACTTGAAATAGTTTAAAGGCGTTGAGGTTGTCACTTGAAATAATTTAAAGGAGTTGGGGTTGTCACTTGAAATAATTTAAAGGAGTTGGGGTTGTCACTTGAAATAATTTAAAGGCGTTGAGGTTGTCACTTGAAACAATTTAAAGGAGTTGGGGTTGTCACTTGAAATAGTTTAAAGGCGTTGAGGTTGTCCCTTGAAACAATTTAAAGGAGTTGGGGTTGTCACTTGAAATAATTTAAAGGCGTTGAGGTTGTCACTTGAAATAGTTTAAAGGCGTTGAGGTTGTCACTTGAAATAATTTAAAGGCGTTGAGGTTGTCACTTGAAATAGTTTAAAGGCGTTGAGGTTGTCACTTGAAATAATTTAAAGGCTTTGAGGTTGTCACTTGAAATAATTTAAAGGCGTTGAGGTTGTCCCTTGAAACAATTTAAAGGAGTTGGGGTTGTCACTTGAAATAGTTTAAAGGCGTTGAGGTTGTAACTTGAAATAGTTTAAAGGCGTTGAGGTTGTCACTTGAAATAATTTAAAGGCGTTGAGGTTGTCCCTTGAAACAATTTAAAGGAGTTGGGGTTGTCACTTGAAATAGTTTAAAGGCGTTGAGGTTGTCCCTTGAAACAATTTAAAGGAGTTGGGGTTGTCACTTGAAATAATTTAAAGGCGTTGAGGTTGTCACTTGAAATAATTTAAAGGCATTGAGGTTGTCACTTGAAATAATTTAAAGGCGTTGAGGTTGTCACTTGAAATAGTGTAAAGGCGTTGAGGTTGTCACTTGAAATAATTTTAAGGCGTTGAGGTTGTCACTTGAAATAATTTAAAGGCGTTGAGGTTGTCACTTGAAATAGTTTAAAGGCGTTGAGGTTGTCACTTGAAATAATTTAAAGGCGTTGAGGTTGTCACTTGAAATAATTTAAAGGCGTTGAGGTTGTCCCTTGAAACAATTTAAAGGAGTTGGGGTTGTCACTTGAAATAGTTTAAAGGCGTTGAGGTTGTCACTTGAAATAATTTAAAGGAGTTGGGGTTGTCACTTGAAATAATGTAAAGGAGTTGGGGTTGTCACTTGAAATAATTTAAAGGCGTTGAGGTTGTCACTTGAAACAATTTAAAGGAGTTGGGGTTGTCACTTGAAATAGTTTAAAGGCGTTGAGGTTGTCACTTGAAATAATTTAAAGGGACTGAGGTTGTCACTTGAAATAATTTAAAGGCATTGAGGTTGTAACTTGAAATAGTTTAAAGGCGTTGAGGTTGTCACTTGAAATAATTTAAAGGCGTTGAGGTTGTCACTAGAAATAATTTAAAGGCGTTGAGGTTGTCACTTGAAATAATTTAAAGGCGTTGAGGTTGTCCCTTGAAACAATTTAAAGGAGTTGGGGTTGTCACTTGAAATAGTTTTAAGGCGTTGAGGTTGTCACTTGAAATAATTTAAAGGCATTGAGGTTTTCACTTGAAATAGTTTAAAGGCGTTGAGGTTGTCAGTTGAAATAATTTAAAGGCTTTGAGGTTGTCACTTGAAATAATTTAAAGGCGTTGAGCTTGTCCCTTGAAACAATTTAAAGGAGTTGGGGTTGTCACTTGAAATAGTTTAAGGGCGTTGAGGTTGTAACTTGAAATAGTTTAAAGGCGTTGAGGTTGTCACTTGAAATAATTTAAAGGCGTTGAAGTTGTCACTTGAAATAATTTAAAGGCGTTGAGGTTGTCCCTTGAAACAATTTAAAGGAGTTGGGGTTGTCACTTGAAATAATTTAAAGGCGTTCAGGTTGTAACTTGAAATAGTTTAAAGGCGTTGAGGTTGTCACTTGAAATAATTTAAAGGCGTTGAGGTTGTCACTTGAAGTAATTTAAAGGCGTTGAGGTTGTCACTTGAAATAGTTTGAAGGCGTTGAGGTTGTCACTTGAAATAATTTAAAGGCGTTGAGGTTGTCACTTGAAATAATTTAAAGGCGTTGAGGTTGTCCCTTGAAACAATTCAAAGGAGTTGGGGTTGTCACTTGAAATAATTTAAAGGCGTTGAGGTTGTCACTTGAAATAGTTTAAAGGCGTTGAGGTTGTCACTTGAAATAATTTAAAGGCATTGAGGTTGTCACTTGAAATAATTTAAAGGCGTTGAGGTTGTAACTTGAAATAATTTAAAGGCGTTGAGGTTGTCACTTGAAATAATTTAAAGGCGTTGTGGTTGTCACTTGAATTAGTTTAAAGGCGTTGAGGTTGTCACTTGAAATAATTTAAAGGCGTTGAGGTTGTCACTTGAAATAATTTAAAGGCGTTGAAGTTGTCCCTTGAAATAATTTAAAGGCGTTGAGGTTGTCACTTGAAATAATTTAAAGGCGTTGAGGTTGTCACTTGAAATAATTTAAAGGCGTTGAGGTTGTCCCTTGAAACAATTTAAAGGAGTTGAAGTTGTCACTTGAAATAGTTTAAAGGCGTTGAGGTTGTCACTTGAAATAATTTAAAGGAGTTGGGGTTGTCACTTGAAATAATTTAAAGGAGTTGGGGTTGTCACTTGAAATAATTTAAAGGCGTTGAGGTTGTCACTTGAAACAATTTAAAGGAGTTGGGGTTGTCACTTGAAATAGTTTAAAGGCGTTGAGGTTGTCCCTTGAAACAATTTAAAGGAGTTGGGGTTGTCACTTGAAATAATTTAAAGGCGTTGAGGTTGTCACTTGAAATAGTTTAAAGGCGTTGAGGTTGTCACTTGAAATAATTTAAAGGCGTTGAGGTTGTCACTTGAAATAGTTTAAAGGCGTTGAGGTTGTCACTTGAAATAATTTAAAGGCGTTGAGGTTGTCACTTGAAATAATTTAAAGGCGTTGAGGTTGTCCCTTGAAACAATTTAAAGGAGTTGGGGTTGTCACTTGAAATAATTTAAAGGCGTTCAGGTTGTAACTTGAAATAGTTTAAAGGCGTTGAGGTTGTCACTTGAAATAATTGAAAGCGTTGAAATAATTGAAGCGTTGAGGTTGTCACTTGAAGTAATTTAAAGGCGTTGAGGTTGTCACTTGAAATAGTTTGAAGGCGTTGAGGTTGTCACTTGAAATAATTTAAAGGCGTTGAGGTTGTCACTTGAAATAATTTAAAGGCGTTGAGGTTGTCCCTTGAAACAATTCAAAGGAGTTGGGGTTGTCACTTGAAATAATTTAAAGGCGTTGAGGTTGTCACTTGAAATAATTTAAAGGCATTGAGGTTGTCACTTGAAATAATTTAAAGGCGTTGAGGTTGTCACTTGAAATAGTTTAAAGGCGTTGAGGTTGTCACTTGAAATAATTTAAAGGCATTGAGGTTGTCACTTGAAATAATTTAAAGGCGTTGAGGTTGTAACTTGAAATAATTTAAAGGCGTTGAGGTTGTCACTTGAAATAATTTAAAGGCGTTGAGGTTGTCACTTGAAATAATTTAAAGGCGTTGTGGTTGTCACTTGAAATAGTTTAAAGGCGTTGAGGTTGTCACTTGAAATAATTTAAAGGCGTTGAGGTTGTCACTTGAAATAATTTAAAGGCGTTGAAGTTGTCCCTTGAAACAATTTAAAGGAGTTGGGGTTGTCACTTGAAATAGTTTAAAGGCGTCGAGTTTGTCCCTTGAAACAATTTAAAGGAGTTGGGGTTGTCACTTGAAATAATTTAAAGGCGTTGAGGTTGTCACTTGAAATAATTTAAAGGCATTGAGGTTGTCACTTGAAATAATTTAAAGGCGTTGAGGTTGTCACTTGAAATAGTTTAAAGGCGTTGAGGTTGTCACTTGAAATAATTTAAAGGCGTTGAGGTTGTCACTTGAAATAATTTAAAGGCGTTGAGGTTGTCACTTGAAATAATTTAAAGTAGTTGGGGTTGTCACTTGAAATAATTTAAAGGAGTTGGGGTTGTCACTTGAAATAATTTAAAGGCGTTGAAGTTGTCCCTTTAAATAATTTAAAGGCGTTGAGGTTGTCACTTGAAATAATTTAAAGGCGTTGAGGTTGTCACTTGAAATAATTTAAAGGCGTTGAGGTTGTCCCTTGAATCTATTTAAAGGAGTTGGGGTTGTCACTTGAAATAGTTTAAAGGCGTTGAGGTTGTCACTTGAAATAATTTAAAGGAGTTGGGGTTGTCACTTGAAATAATTTAAAGGAGTTGGGGTTGTCACTTGAAATAATTTAAAGGCGTTGAGGTTGTCACTTGAAACAATTTAAAGGAGTTGGGGTTGTCACTTGAAATAGTTTAAAGGCGTTGAGGTTGTCCCTTGAAACAATTTAAAGGAGTTGGGGTTGTCACTTGAAATAATTTAAAGGCGTTGAGGTTGTCACTTGAAATAGTTTAAAGGCGTTGAGGTTGTCACTTGAAATAATTTAAAGGCGTTGAGGTTGTCACTTGAAATAGTTTAAAGGCGTTGAGGTTGTCACTTGAAATAATTTAAAGGCTTTGAGGTTGTCACTTGAAATAATTTAAAGGCGTTGAGGTTGTCCCTTGAAACAATTTAAAGGAGTTGGGGTTGTCACTTGAAATAGTTTAAAGGCGTTGAGGTTGTAACTTGAAATAGTTTAAAGGCGTTGAGGTTGTCACTTGAAATAATTTAAAGGCGTTGAGGTTGTCACTTGAAATAATTTAAAGGCGTTGAGGTTGTCCCTTGAAACAATTTAAAGGAGTTGGGGTTGTCACTTGAAATAATTTAAAGGCGTTCAGGTTGTAACTTGAAATAGTTTAAAGGCGTTGAGGTTGTCACTTGAAATAATTTAAAGGCTTTGAGGTTGTCACTTGAAATAATTTAAAGGCGTTGAGGTTGTCCCTTGAAACAATTTAAAGGAGTTGGGGTTGTCACTTGAAATAGTTTAAAGGCGTTGAGGTTGTAACTTGAAATAGTTTAAAGGCGTTGAGGTTGTCACTTGAAATAATTTAAAGGCGTTGAGGTTGTCACTTGAAATAATTTAAAGGCGTTGAGGTTGTCCCTTGAAATAATTTAAAGGCGTTGTGGTTGTCACTTGAAATAGTTTAAAGGCGTTGCGGTTGTCACTTGAAATAATTTAAAGGCGTTGAGGTTGTCACTTGAAATAATTTAAAGGCGTTGAGGTTGTCCCTTGAAACAATTTAAAGGAGTTGGGGTTGTCACTTGAAATAATTTAAAGGCGTTCAGGTTGTAACTTGAAATAGTTTAAAGGCGTTGAGGTTGTCACTTGAAATAATTGAAAGCGTTGAAATAATTGAAGCGTTGAGGTTGTCACTTGAAGTAATTTAAAGGCGTTGAGGTTGTCACTTGAAATAGTTTGAAGGCGTTGAGGTTGTCACTTGAAATAATTTAAAGGCGTTGAGGTTGTCACTTGAAATAATTTAAAGGCGTTGAGGTTGTCCCTTGAAACAATTCAAAGGAGTTGGGGTTGTCACTTGAAATAATTTAAAGGCGTTGAGGTTGTCACTTGAAATAATTTAAAGGCATTGAGGTTGTCACTTGAAATAATTTAAAGGCGTTGAGGTTGTCACTTGAAATAGTTTAAAGGCGTTGAGGTTGTCACTTGAAATAATTTAAAGGCATTGAGGTTGTCACTTGAAATAATTTAAAGGCGTTGAGGTTGTAACTTGAAATAATTTAAAGGCGTTGAGGTTGTCACTTGAAATAATTTAAAGGCGTTGAGGTTGTCACTTGAAATAATTTAAAGGCGTTGTGGTTGTCACTTGAAATAGTTTAAAGGGGTTGAGGTTGTCATTTGAAATAATTTAAAGGCGTTGAGGTTGTCACTTGAAATAATTTAAAGGCGTTGAAGTTGTCCCTTGAAACAATTTAAAGGAGTTGGGGTTGTCACTTGAAATAGTTTAAAGGCGTCGAGTTTGTCCCTTGAAACAATTTAAAGGATTTGGGGTTGTCACTTGAAATAATTTAAAGGCGTTGAGGTTGTCACTTGAAATAATTTAAAGGCATTGAGGTTGTCACTTGAAATAATTTAAAGGCGTTGAGGTTGTCACTTGAAATAGTTTAAAGGCGTTGAGGTTGTCACTTGAAATAATTTAAAGGCGTTGAGGTTGTCACTTGAAATAATTTAAAGGCGTTGAGGTTGTCACTTGAAATAATTTAAAGAAGTTGGGGTTGTCACTTGAAATAATTTAAAGGAGTTGGGGTTGTCACTTGAAATAATTTAAAGGCGTTGAAGTTGTCCCTTGAAATAATTTAAAGGCGTTGAGGTTGTCACTTGAAATAATTTAAAGGCGTTGAGGTTGTCACTTGAAATAATTTAAAGGCGTTGAGGTTGTCCCTTGAAACTATTTAAAGGAGTTGGGGTTGTCACTTGAAATAGTTTAAAGGCGTTGAGGTTGTAACTTGAAATAATTTAAAGGAGTTGGGGTTGTCACTTGAAATAATTTAAAGGAGTTGGGGTTGTCACTTGAAATAATTTAAAGGCGTTGAGGTTGTCACTTGAAACAATTTAAAGGAGTTGGGGTTGTCACTTGAAATAGTTTAAAGGCGTTGAGGTTGTCCCTTGAAACAATTTAAAGGAGTTGGGGTTGTCACTTGAAATAATTTAAAGGCGTTGAGGTTGTCACTTGAAATAGTTTAAAGGCGTTGAGGTTGTCACTTGAAATAATTTAAAGGCGTTGAGGTTGTCACTTGAAATAGTTTAAAGGCGTTGAGGTTGTCACTTGAAATAATTTAAAGGCTTTGAGGTTGTCACTTGAAATAATTTAAAGGCGTTGAGGTTGTCCCTTGAAACAATTTAAAGGAGTTGGGGTTGTCACTTGAAATAGTTTAAAGGCGTTGAGGTTGTAACTTGAAATAGTTTAAAGGCGTTGAGGTTGTCACTTGAAATAATTTAAAGGCGTTGAGGTTGTCACTTGAAATAATTTAAAGGCGTTGAGGTTGTCCCTTGAAACAATTTAAAGGAGTTGGGGTTGTCACTTGAAATAATTTAAAGGCGTTCAGGTTGTAACTTGAAATAGTTTAAAGGCGTTGAGGTTGTCACTTTAAATAATTTAAAGGCTTTGAGGTTGTCACTTGAAATAATTTAAAGGCGTTGAGGTTGTCCCTTGAAACAATTTAAAGGAGTTGGGGTTGTCACTTGAAATAGTTTAAAGGCGTTGAGGTTGTAACTTGAAATAGTTTAAAGGCGTTGAGGTTGTCACTTGAAATAATTTAAAGGCGTTGAGGTTGTCACTTGAAATAATTTAAAGGCGTTGAGGTTGTCGCTTGAAATAATTTAAAGGCGTTGTGGTTGTCACTTGAAATAGTTTAAAGGCGTTGAGGTTGTCACTTGAAATAATTTAAAGGCGTTGAGGTTGTGACTTGAAATAATTTAAAGGCGTTGAAGTTGTCCCTTGAAACAATTTAAAGGAGTTGGGGTTGTCACTTGAAATAGTTTAAAGGCGTCGAGGTTGTCCCTTGAAACAATTTAAAGGAGTTGGGGTTGTCACTTGAAATAATTTAAAGGCGTTCAGGTTGTAACTTGAAATAGTTTAAAGGCGTTGAGGTTGTCACTTGAAATAATTGAAAGGCGTTGAGGTTGTCACTTGAAGTAATTTAAAGGCGTTGAGGTTGTCACTTGAAATAGTTTGAAGGCGTTGAGGTTGTCACTTGAAATAATTTAAAGGCGTTGAGGTTGTCACTTGAAATAATTTAAAGGCGTTGAGGTTGTCCCTTGAAACAATTCAAAGGAGTTGGGGTTGTCACTTGAAATAATTTAAAGGCGTTGAGGTTGTCACTTGAAATAATTTAAAGGCATTGGGGTTGTCACTTGAAATAATTTAAAGGCGTTGAGGTTGTCACTTGAAATAGTTTACAGGCGTTGAGGTTGTCACTTGAAATAATTTAAAGGCATTGAGGTTGTCACTTGAAATAATTTAAAGGCGTTGAGGTTGTCACTTGAAATAATTTAAAGGCGTTGAGGTTGTCCCATGAAACAATTTAAAGGAGTTGGGGTTGTCACTTGAAATAATTTAAAGGCGTTGAGGTTGTCACTTGAAACAATTTAAAGGAGTTGGGGTTGTCACTTGAAATAGTTTAAAGGCGTTGAGGTTGTCACTTGAAATAATTTAAAGGCGTTGAGGTTGTCACTTGAAATAATTTAAAGGAGTTGGGGTTGTCACTTGAAATAGTTTAAAGGCGTTGAGGTTGTCACTTGAAACAATTTAAAGGAGTTGGGGTTGTCACTTGAAATAATTTAAAGGCGTTGAGGTTGTCACTTGAAATAGTTTAAAGGCGTTGAGGTTGTCACTTGAAATAATTTAAAGGCGTTGAGGTTGTCACTTGAAATAGTTTAAAGGCGTTGAGGTTGTCACTTGAAATAATTTAAAGGCTTTGAGGTTGTCACTTGAAATAATTTAAAGGCGCTGAGGTTGTCCCTTGAAACAATTTAAAGGAGTTGGGGTTGTCACTTGAAATAGTTTAAAGGCGTTGAGGTTGTAACTTGAAATAGTTTAAAGGCGTTGAGGTTGTCACTTGAAATAATTTAAAGGCGTTGAGGTTGTCACTTGAAATAATTTAAAGGCGTTGAGGTTGTCCCTTGAAACAATTTAAAGGAGTTGGGGTTGTCACTTGAAATAATTTAAAGGCGTTCAGGTTGTAACTTGAAATAGTTTAAAGGCGTTGAGGTTGTCACTTGAAATAATTTAAAGGCGTTGAGGTTGTCACTTGAAGTAATTTAAAGGCGTTGAGGTTGTCACTTGAAATAGTTTGAAGGCGTTGAGGTTGTCACTTGAAATAATTTAAAGGCGTTGAGGTTGTCACTTGAAATAATTTAAAGGCGTTGAGGTTGTCCCTTGAAACAATTCAAAGGAGTTGGGGTTGTCACTTGAAATAATTTAAAGGCGTTGAGGTTGTCACTTGAAATAATTTAAAGGCATTGAGGTTGTCACTTGAAATAATTTAAAGGCGTTGAGGTTGTCACTTGAAATAGTTTAAAGGCGTTGAGGTTGTCCCTTGAAACAATTTAAAGGAGTTGGGGTTGTCACTTGAAATAGTTTAAAGGCGTTGAGGTTGTCACTTGAAATAATTTAAAGGAGTTGGGGTTGTCACTTGAAATAATTTAAAGGAGTTGGGGTTGTCACTTGAAATAATTTAAAGGCGTTGAGGTTGTCACTTGAAACAATTTAAAGGAGTTGGGGTTGTCACTTGAAATAGTTTAAAGGCGTTGAGGTTGTCCCTTGAAACAATTTAAAGGAGTTGGGGTTGTCACTTGAAATAATTTAAAGGCGTTGAGGTTGTCACTTGAAATAGTTTAAAGGCATTGAGGTTGTCACTTGAAATAATTTAAAGGCGTTGAGGTTGTCACTTGAAATAGTTTAAAGGCGTTGGGGTTGTCACTTGAAATAATTTAAAGGCGTTCAGGTTGTAACTTGAAATAGTTTAAAGGCGTTGAGGATGTCACTTGAAATAATTTAAAGGCGTTGAGGTTGTCACTTGAAGTAATTTAAAGGCGTTGAGGTTGTCACTTGAAATAATTTAAAGGCGTTGAGGTTGTCACTTGAAATAGTTTAAAGGCATTGAGGTTGTCACTTGAAATAATTTAAAGGCGTTGAGGTTGTCACTTGAAATAGTTTAAAGGCGTTGAGGTTGTCACTTGAAATAATTTAAAGGCTTTGAGGTTGTCACTTGAAATAATTTAAAGGCGTTGAGGTTGTCCCTTGAAACAATTTAAAGGAGTTGGGGTTGTCACTTGAAATAGTTTAAAGGCGTTGAGGTTGTAACTTGAAATAATTTAAAGGCGTTGAGGTTGTCACTTGAAATAATTTAAAGGCGTTGAGGTTGTCACTTGAAATAATTTAAAGGCGTTGAGGTTGTCACTTGAAATAGTTTAAAGGCGTTGAGGTTGTCCCTTGAAACAATTTAAAGGGTTGGGGTTGTCACTTGAAATAGTTTAAAGGCGTTGAGGTTGTCACTTGAAATAATTTAAAGGAGTTGGGGTTGTCACTTGAAATAATTTAAAGGAGTTGGGGTTGTCACTTGAAATAATTTAAAGGCGTTGAGGTTGTCACTTGAAACAATTTAAAGGAGTTGGGGTTGTCACTTGAAATAGTTTAAAGGCGTTGAGGTTGTCCCTTGAAACAATTTAAAGGAGTTGGGGTTGTCACTTGAAATAATTTAAAGGCGTTGAGGTTGTCACTTGAAATAGTTTAAAGGCATTGAGGTTGTCACTTGAAATAATTTAAAGGCGTTGAGGTTGTCACTTGAAATAGTTTAAAGGCGTTGAGGTTGTCACTTGAAATAATTTAAAGGCTTTGAGGTTGTCACTTGAAATAATTTAAAGGCGTTCAGGTTGTAACTTGAAATAGTTTAAAGGCGTTGAGGTTGTCACTTGAAATAATTTAAAGGCGTTGAGGTTGTCACATGAAATAATGTAAAGGCGTTGAGGTTGTCACTTGAAATAATTTAAAGGAGTTGGGGTTGTCACTTGAAATAATTTAAAGGAGTTGGGGTTGTCACTTGAAATAATTTAAAGGCGTTGAAGTTGTCCCTTGAAATAATTTAAAGGCGTTGAGGTTGTCATTTAAATAATTTAAAGGCGTTGAGGTTGTCACTTGAAATAATTTAAAGGCGTTGAGGTTGTCCCTTGAAACAATTTAAAGGAGTTGGGGTTGTCACTTGAAATAGTTTAAAGGCGTTGAGGTTGTCACTTGAACTAATTTAAAGGAGTTGGGGTTGTCACTTGAAATAATTTAAAGGAGTTGGGGTTGTCACTTGAAATAATTTAAAGGCGTTGAGGTTGTCACTTGAAACAATTTAAAGGAGTTGGGGTTGTCACTTGAAATAGTTTAAAGGCGTTGAGGTTGTCCCTTGAAACAATTTAAAGGAGTTGGGGTTGTCACTTGAAATAATTTAAAGGCGTTGAGGTTGTCACTTGAAATAGTTTAAAGGCATTGAGGTTGTCACTTGAAATAGTTTAAAGGCGTTGAGGTTGTCACTTGAAATAATTTAAAGGCTTTGAGGTTGTCACTTGAAATAATTTAAAGGCGTTGAGGTTGTCCCTTGAAACAATTTAAAGGAGTTGGGGTTGTCACTTGAAATAATTTAAAGGCGTTCAGGTTGTAACTTGAAATAGTTTAAAGGCGTTGAGGTTGTCACTTGAAATAATTTAAAGGCTTTGAGGTTGTCACTTGAAATAATTTAAAGGCGTTGAGGTTGTCCCTTGAAACAATTTAAAGGAGTTGGTGTTGTCACTTGAAATAGTTTAAAGGCGTTGAGGTTGTAACTTGAAATAGTTTAAAGGCGTTGAGGTTGTCACTTGAAATAATTTAAAGGCGTTGAGGTTGTCACTTGAAATAATTTAAAGGCGTTGAGGTTGTCCCTTGAAGTAATTTAAAGGCGTTGAGGTTGTCACTTGAAATAGTTTGAAGGCGTTGAGGTTGTCACTTGAAATAATTTAAAGGCGTTGAGGTTGTCACTTGAAATAATTTAAAGGCGTTGAGGTTGTCCCTTGAAACAATTCAAAGGAGTTGGGGTTGTCACTTGAAATAATTTAAAGGCGTTGAGGTTGTCACTTGAAATAATTTAAAGGCATTGAGGTTGTCACTTGAAATAATTTAAAGGCGTTGAGGTTGTCACTTGAAATAGTTTAAAGGCGTTGAGGTTGTCCCTTGAAACAATTTAAAGGAGTTGGGGTTGTCACTTGAAATAGTTTAAAGGCGTTGAGGTTGTCACTTGAAATAATTTAAAGGAGTTGGGGTTGTCACTTGAAATAATTTAAAGGATTTGGGGTTGTCACTTGAAATAATTTAAAGGCGTTGAGGTTGTCACTTGAAACAATTTAAAGGAGTTGGGGTTGTCACTTGAAATAGTTTAAAGGCGTTGAGGTTGTCCCTTGAAACAATTTAAAGGAGTTGGGGTTGTCACTTGAAATAATTTAAAGGCGTTGATGTTGTCACTTGAAATAGTTTAAAGGCATTGAGGTTGTCACTTGAAATAATTTAAAGGCGTTGAGGTTGTCACTTGAAATAGTTTAAAGGCGTTGGGGTTGTCACTTGAAATAATTTAAAGGCGTTCAGGTTGTAACTTGAAATAGTTTAAAGGCGTTGAGGTTGTCACTTGAAATAATTTAAAGGCGTTGAGGTTGTCACTTGAAGTAATTTAAAGGCGTTGAGGTTGTCACTTGAAATAGTTTGAAGGCGTTGAGGTTGTCACTTGAAATAATTTAAAGGCGTTGAGGTTGTCACTTGAAATAATTTAAAGGCGTTGAGGTTGTCCCTTGAAACAATTCAAAGGAGTTGGGGTTGTCACTTGAAATAATTTAAAGGCGTTGAGGTTGTCACTTGAAATAATTTAAAGGCATTGAGGTTGTCACTTGAAATAATTTAAAGGCGTTGAGGTTGTCACTTGAAATAGTTTAAAGGCGTTGAGGTTGTCCCTTGAAACAATTTAAAGGAGTTGGGGTTGTCACTTGAAATAGTTTAAAGGCGTTGAGGTTGTCACTTGAAATAATTTAAAGGAGTTGGGGTTGTCATTTGAAATAATTTAAAGGAGTTGGGGTTGTCACTTGAAATAATTTAAAGGCGTTGAGGTTGTCACTTGAAAAAATTTAAAGGAGTTGGGGTTGTCACTTGAAATAGTTTAAAGGCGTTGAGGTTGTCCCTTGAAACAATTTAAAGGAGTTGGGTTTGTCACTTGAAATAATTTAAAGGCGTTGAGGTTGTCACTTGAAATAGTTTAAAGGCATTGAGGTTGTCACTTGAAATAATTTAAAGGCGTTGAGGTTGTCACTTGAAATAGTTTAAAGGCGTTGAGGTTGTCACTTGAAATAATTTAAAGGCTTTGAGGTTGTCACTTGAAATAATTTAAAGGCGTTGAGGTTGTCCCTTGAAACAATTTAAAGGAGTTGGGGTTGTCACTTGAAATAGTTTAAAGGCGTTGAGGTTGTAACTTGAAATAATTTAAAGGCGTTGAGGTTGTCACTTGAAATAATTTAAAGGCGTTGAGGTTGTCACTTGAAATAATTTAAAGGCGTTGAGGTTGTCACTTGAAATAGTTTAAAGGCGTTGAGGTTGTCCCTTGAAACAATTTAAAGGGTTGGGGTTGTCACTTGAAATAGTTTAAAGGCGTTGAGGTTGTCACTTGAAATAATTTAAAGGAGTTGGGGTTGTCACTTGAAATAATTTAAAGGAGTTGGGGTTGTCACTTGAAATAATTTAAAGGCGTTGAGGTTGTCACTTGAAACAATTTAAAGGAGTTGGGGTTGTCACTTGAAATAGTTTAAAGGCGTTGAGGTTGTCCCTTGAAACAATTTAAAGGAGTTGGGGTTGTCACTTGAAATAATTTAAAGGCGTTGAGGTTGTCACTTGAAATAGTTTAAAGGCATTGAGGTTGTCACTTGAAATAATTTAAAGGCGTTGAGGTTGTCACTTGAAATAGTTTAAAGGCGTTGAGGTTGTCACTTGAAATAATTTAAAGGCTTTGAGGTTGTCACTTGAAATAATTTAAAGGCGTTCAGGTTGTAACTTGAAATAGTTTAAAGGCGTTGAGGTTGTCACTTGAAATAATTTAAAGGCGTTGAGGTTGTCACATGAAATAATTTAAAGGCGTTGAGGTTGTCACTTGAAAGAATTTAAAGGAGTTGGGGTTGTCACTTAAAATAATTTAAAGGAGTTGGGGTTGTCACTTGAAATAATTTAAAGGCGTTGAAGTTGTCCCTTGAAATAATTTAAAGGCGTTGAGGTTGTCATTTAAATAATTTAAAGGCGTTGAGGTTGTCACTTGAAATAATTTAAAGGCGTTGAGGTTGTCCCTTGAAACAATTTAAAGGAGTTGGGGTTGTCACTTGAAATAGTTTAAAGGCGTTGAGGTTGTCACTTGAAATAATTTAAAGGAGTTGGGGTTGTCACTTGAAATAATTTAAAGGAGTTGGGGTTGTCACTTGAAATAATTTAAAGGCGTTGAGGTTGTCACTTGAAACAATTTAAAGGAGTTGGGGTTGTCACTTGAAATAGTTTAAAGGCGTTGAGGTTGTCCCTTGAAACAATTTAAAGGAGTTGGGGTTGTCACTTGAAATAATTTAAAGGCGTTGAGGTTGTCACTTGAAATAGTTTAAAGGCGTTGAGGTTGTCACTTGAAATAATTTAAAGGCGTTGAGGTTGTCACTTGAAATAGTTTAAAGGCGTTGAGGTTGTCACTTGAAATAATTTAAAGGCTTTGAGGTTGTCACTTGAAATAATTTAAAGGCGTTGAGGTTGTCCCTTGAAACAATTTAAAGGAATTGGGGTTGTCACTTGAAATAATTTAAAGGCGTTCAGGTTGTAACTTGAAATAGTTTAAAGGCGTTGAGGTTGTCACTTGAAATAATTTAAAGGCTTTGAGGTTGTCACTTGAAATAATTTAAAGGCGTTGAGGTTGTCCCTTGAAACAATTTAAAGGTGTTGGTGTTGTCACTTGAAATAGTTTAAAGGCGTTGAGGTTGTAACTTGAAATAGTTTAAAGGCGTTGAGGTTGTCACTTGAAATAATTTAAAGGCGTTGAGGTTGTCACTAGAAATAATTTAAAGGCGTTGAGGTTGTCCCTTGAAGTAATTTAAAGTCGTTGAGGTTGTCACTTGAAATAGTTTGAAGGCGTTGAGGTTGTCACTTGAAATAATTTAAAGGCGTTGAGGTTGTCACTTGAAATAATTTAAAGGCGTTGAGGTTGTCCCTTGAAACAATTCAAAGGAGTTGGGGTTGTCACTTGAAATAATTTAAAGGCGTTGAGGTTGTCACTTGAAATAATTTAAAGGCATTGAGGTTGTCACTTGAAATAATTTAAAGGCGTTGAGGTTGTCACTTGAAATAGTTTAAAGGCGTTGAGGTTGTCCCTTGAAACAATTTAAAGGAGTTGGGGTTGTCACTTGAAATAGTTTAAAGGCGTTGAGGTTGTCACTTGAAATAATTTAAAGGAGTTGGGGTTGTCACTTGAAATAATTTAAAGGAGTTGGGGTTGTCACTTGAAATAATTTAAAGGCGTTGAGGTTGTCACTTGAAACAATTTAAAGGAGTTGGGGTTGTCACTTGAAATAGTTTAAAGGCGTTGAGGTTGTCCCTTGAAACAATTTAACGGAGTTGGGGTTGTCACTTGAAATAATTTAAAGGCGTTGAGGTTGTCACTTGAAATAGTTTAAAGGCATTGAGGTTGTCACTTGAAATAATTTAAAGGCGTTGAGGTTGTCACTTGAAATAGTTTAAAGGCGTTGGGGTTGTCACTTGAAATAATTTAAAGGCGTTCAGGTTGTAACTTGAAATAGTTTAAAGGCGTTGAGGTTGTCACTTGAAATAATTTAAAGGCGTTGAGGTTGTCACTTGAAGTAATTTAAAGGCGTTGAGGTTGTCACTTGAAATAGTTTGAAGGCGTTGAGGTTGTCACTTGAAATAATTTAAAGGCGTTGAGGTTGTCACTTGAAATAATTTAAAGGCGTTGAGGTTGTCCCTTGAAACAATTCAAAGGAGTTGGGGTTGTCACTTGAAATAATTTAAAGGCGTTGAGGTTGTCACTTGAAATAATTTAAAGGCATTGAGGTTGTCACTTGAAATAATTTAAAGGCGTTGGGGTTGTCACTTGAAATAATTTAAAGGCGTTCAGGTTGTAACTTGAAATAGTTTAAAGGCGTTGAGGTTGTCACTTGAAATAATTTAAAGGCGTTGAGGTTGTCACTTGAAATAGTTTAAAGGCGTTGAGGTTGTCCCTTGAAACAATTTAAAGGAGTTGGGGTTGTCACTTGAAATAGTTTAAAGGCGTTGAGGTTGTCACTTGAAATAATTTAAAGGAGTTGGGGCTGTCACTTGAAATAATTTAAAGGAGTTGGGGTTGTCACTTGAAATAATTTAAAGGCGTTGAGGTTGTCACTTGAAACAATTTAAAGGAGTTGGGGTTGTCACTTGAAATAGTTTAAAGGCGTTGAGGTTGTCCCTTGAAACAATTTAAAGGAGTTGGGTTTGTCACTTGAAATAATTTAAAGGCGTTGAGGTTGTCACTTGAAATAGTTTAAAGGCATTGAGGTTGTCACTTGAAATAATTTAAAGGCTTTGAGGTTGTCACTTGAAATAGTTTAAAGGCGTTGAGGTTGTCACTTGAAATAATTTAAAGGCTTTGAGGTTGTCACTTGAAATAATTTAAAGGCGTAGAGGTTGTCCCTTGAAACAATTTAAAGGAGTTGGGGTTGTCACTTGAAATAGTTTAAAGGCGTTGAGGTTGTAACTTGAAATAATTTAAAGGCGTTGAGGTTGTCACTTGAAATAATTTAAAGGCGTTGAGGTTGTCACTTGAAATAATTTAAAGGCGTTGAGGTTGTCACTTGAAATAGTTTAAAGGCGTTGAGGTTGTCCATTGAAACAATTTAAAGGGTTGGGGTTGTCACTTGAAATAGTTTAAAGGCGTTGAGGTTGTCACTTGAAATAATTTAAAGGAGTTGGGGTTGTCACTTGAAATAATTTAAAGGAGTTGGGGTTGTCACTTGAAATAATTTAAAGGCGTTGAGGTTGTCACTTGAAACAATTTAAAGGAGTTGGGGTTGTCACTTGAAATAGTTTAAAGGCGTTGAGGTTGTCCCTTGAAACAATTTAAAGGAGTTGGGGTTGTCACTTGAAATAATTTAAAGGCGTTGAGGTTGTCACTTGAAATAGTTTAAAGGCATTGAGGTTGTCACTTGAAATAATTTAAAGGCGTTGAGGTTGTCACTTGAAATAGTTTAAAGGCGTTGAGGTTGTCACTTGAAATAATTTAAAGGCTTTGAGGTTGTCACTTGAAATAATTTAAAGGCGTTCAGGTTGTAACTTGAAATAGTTTAAAAGCGTTGAGGTTGTCACTTGAAATAATTTAAAGGCGTTGAGGTTGTCACATGAAATAATTTAAAGGCGTTGAGGTTGTCACTTGAAATAGTTTAAAGGCATTGAGGTTGTCACTTGAAATAATTTAAAGGAGTTGGGGTTGTCACTTGAAATAATTTAAAGGCGTTGAAGTTGTCCCTTGAAATAATTTAAAGGCGTTGAGGTTGTCATTTAAATAATTTAAAGGCGTTGAGGTTGTCACTTGAAATAATTTAAAGGCGTTGAGGTTGTCCCTTGAAACAATTTAAAGGATTTGGGGTTGTCACTTGAAATAGTTTAAAGGCGTTGAGGTTGTCACTTGAAATAATTTAAAGGAGTTGGGGTTGTCACTTGAAATAATTTAAAGGAGTTGGGGTTGTCATTTGAAATAATTTAAAGGCGTTGAGGTTGTCACTTGAAACAATTTAAAGGAGTTGGGGTTGTCACTTGAAATAGTTTAAAGGCGTTGAGGTTGTCCCTTGAAACAATTTAAAGGAGTTGGGGTTGTCACTTGAAATAATTTAAAGGCGTTGAGGTTGTCACTTGAAATAGTTTAAAGGCGTTGAGGTTGTCACTTGAAATAATTTAAAGGCGTTGAGGTTGTCACTTGAAATAGTTTAAAGGCGTTGAGGTTGTCACTTGAAATAATTTAAAGGCTTTGAGGTTGTCACTTGAAATAATTTAAAGGCGTTGAGGTTGTCCCTTGAAACAATTTAAAGGAGTTGGGGTTGTCACTTGAAATAATTTAAAGGCGTTCAGGTTGTAACTTGAAATAGTTTAAAGGCGTTGAGGTTGTCACTTGAAATAATTTAAAGGCTTTGAGGTTGTCACTTGAAATAATTTAAAGGCGTTGAGGTTGTCCCTTGAAACAATTTAAAGGAGTTGGTGTTGTCACTTGAAATAGTTTAAAGGCGTTGAGGTTGTAACTTGAAATAGTTTAAAGGCGTTGAGGTTGTCACTTGAAATAATTTAAAGGCGTTGAGGTTGTCACTTGAAATAATTTAAAGGCGTTGAGGTTGTCCCTTGAAGTAATTTAAAGGCGTTGAGGTTGTCACTTGAAATAGTTTGAAGGCGTTGAGGTTGTCACTTGAAATAATTTAAAGGCGTTGAGGTTGTCACTTGAAATAATTTAAAGGCGTTGAGGTTGTCCCTTGAAACAATTCAAAGGAGTTGGGGTTGTCACTTGAAATAATTTAAAGGCGTTGAGGTTGTCACTTGAAATAATTTAAAGGCATTGAGGTTGTCACTTGAAATAATTTAAAGGCGTTGAGGTTGTCACTTGAAATAGTTTAAAGGCGTTGAGGTTGTCCCTTGAAACAATTTAAAGGAGTTGGGGTTGTCACTTGAAATAGTTTAAAGGCGTTGAGGTTGTCACTTGAAATAATTTAAAGGAGTTGGGGTTGTCACTTGAAATAATTTAAAGGAGTTGGGGTTGTCACTTGAAATAATTTAAAGGAGTTGGGGTTGTCATTTGAAATAATTTAAAGGCGTTGAGGTTGTCACTTGAAACAATTTAAAGGAGTTGGGGTTGTCACTTGAAATAGTTTAAAGGCGTTGAGGTTGTCCCTTGAAACAATTTAAAGGAGTTGGGGTTGTCACTTGAAATAATTTAAAGGCGTTGAGGTTGTCACTTGAAATAGTTTAAAGGCGTTGAGGTTGTCACTTGAAATAATTTAAAGGCGTTGAGGTTGTCACTTGAAATAGTTTAAAGGCGTTGAGGTTGTCACTTGAAATAATTTAAAGGCTTTGAGGTTGTCACTTGAAATAATTTAAAGGCGTTGAGGTTGTCCCTTGAAACAATTTAAAGGAGTTGGGGTTGTCACTTGAAATAATTTAAAGGCGTTCAGGTTGTAACTTGAAATAGTTTAAAGGCGTTGAGGTTGTCACTTGAAATAATTTAAAGGCTTTGAGGTTGTCACTTGAAATAATTTAAAGGCGTTGAGGTTGTCCCTTGAAACAATTTAAAGGAGTTGGTGTTGTCACTTGAAATAGTTTAAAGGCGTTGAGGTTGTAACTTGAAATAGTTTAAAGGCGTTGAGGTTGTCACTTGAAATAATTTAAAGGCGTTGAGGTTGTCACTTGAAATAATTTAAAGGCGTTGAGGTTGTCCCTTGAAGTAATTTAAAGGCGTTGAGGTTGTCACTTGAAATAGTTTGAAGGCGTTGAGGTTGTCACTTGAAATAATTTAAAGGCGTTGAGGTTGTCACTTGAAATAATTTAAAGGCGTTGAGGTTGTCCCTTGAAACAATTCAAAGGAGTTGGGGTTGTCACTTGAAATAATTTAAAGGCGTTGAGGTTGTCACTTGAAATAATTTAAAGGCATTGAGGTTGTCACTTGAAATAATTTAAAGGCGTTGAGGTTGTCACTTGAAATAGTTTAAAGGCGTTGAGGTTGTCCCTTGAAACAATTTAAAGGAGTTGGGGTTGTCACTTGAAATAGTTTAAAGGCGTTGAGGTTGTCACTTGAAATAATTTAAAGGAGTTGGG
The DNA here is from genome assembly GCA_964036315.1 of Acanthosepion esculentum. NCBI lineage: Eukaryota > Metazoa > Mollusca > Cephalopoda > Sepiida > Sepiidae > Acanthosepion > Acanthosepion esculentum. The sequence continues at coordinate 5,512,285 of OZ038489.1, forward strand.
GTTGTCACTTGAAATAATTTAAAGGAGTTGGGGTTGTCACTTGAAATAATTTAAAGGCGTTGAGGTTGTCACTTGAAACAATTTAAAGGAGTTGGGGTTGTCACTTGAAATAGTTTAAAGGCGTTGAGGTTGTCCCTTGAAACAATTTAAAGGAGTTGGGGTTGTCACTTGAAATAATTTAAAGGCGTTGAGGTTGTCACTTGAAATAGTTTAAAGGCCTTGAGGTTGTCACTTGAAATAATTTAAAGGCGTTGAGGTTGTCACTTGAAATAGTTTAAAGGCGTTGGGGTTGTCACTTGAAATAATTTAAAGACGTTCAGGTTGTAACTTGAAATAGTTTAAAGGCGTTGAGGTTGTCACTTGAAATAATTTAAAGGCGTTGAGGTTGTCACTTGAAGTAATTTAAAGGCGTTGAGGTTGTCACTTGAAATAGTTTGAAGGCGTTGAGGTTGTCACTTGAAATAATTTAAAGGCGTTGAGGTTGTCACTTGAAATAATTTAAAGGCGTTGAGGTTGTCCTTTGAAACAATTCAAAGGAGTTGGGGTTGTCACTTGAAATAATTTAAAGGCGTTGAGGTTGTCACTTGAAATAATTTAAAGGCATTGAGGTTGTCACTTGAAATAATTTAAAGGCGTTGAGGTTGTCACTTGAAATAGTTTAAAGGCGTTGAGGTTGTCCCTTGAAACAATTTAAAGGAGTTGGGGTTGTCACTTGAAATAGTTTAAAGGCGTTGAGGTTGTCACTTGAAATAATTTAAAGGAGTTGGGGTTGTCATTTGAAATAATTTAAAGGAGTTGGGGTTGTCACTTGAAATAATTTAAAGGCGTTGAGGTTGTCACTTGAAACAATTTAAAGGAGTTGGGGTTGTCACTTGAAATAGTTTAAAGGCGTTGAGGTTGTCCCTTGAAACAATTTAAAGGAGTTGGGTTTGTCACTTGAAATAATTTAAAGGCGTTGAGGTTGTCACTTGAAATAGTTTAAAGGCATTGAGGTTGTCACTTGAAATAATTTAAAGGCGTTGAGGTTGTCACTTGAAATAGTTTAAAGGCGTTGAGGTTGTCACTTGAAATAATTTAAAGGCTTTGAGGTTGTCACTTGAAATAATTTAAAGGCGTTGAGGTTGTCCCTTGAAACAATTTAAAGGAGTTGGTGTTGTCACTTGAAATAGTTTAAAGGCGTTGAGGTTGTAACTTGAAATAATTTAAAGGCGTTGAGGTTGTCACTTGAAATAATTTAAAGGCGTTGAGGTTGTCACTTGAAATAATTTAAAGGCGTTGAGGTTGTCACTTGAAATAGTTTAAAGGCGTTGAGGTTGTCCCTTGAAACAATTTAAAGGGTTGGGGTTGTCACTTGAAATAGTTTAAAGGCGTTGAGGTTGTCACTTGAAATAATTTAAAGGAGTTGGGGTTGTCACTTGAAATAATTTAAAGGAGTTGGGGTTGTCACTTGAAATAATTTAAAGGCGTTGAGGTTGTCACTTGAAACAATTTAAAGGAGTTGGGGTTGTCACTTGAAATAGTTTAAAGGCGTTGAGGTTGTCCCTTGAAACAATTTAAAGGAGTTGGGGTTGTCACTTGAAATAATTTAAAGGCGTTGAGGTTGTCACTTGAAATAGTTTAAAGGCATTGAGGTTGTCACTTGAAATAATTTAAAGGCGTTGAGGTTGTCACTTGAAATAGTTTAAAGGCGTTGAGGTTGTCACTTGAAATAATTTAAAGGCTTTGAGGTTGTCACTTGAAATAATTTAAAGGCGTTCAGGTTGTAACTTGAAATAGTTTAAAGGCGTTGAGGTTGTCACTTGAAATAATTTAAAGGCGTTGAGGTTGTCACATGAAATAATTTAAAGGCGTTGAGGTTGTCACTTGAAATAATTTAAAGGAGTTGGGGTTGTCACTTGAAATAATTTAAAGGAGTTGGGGTTGTCACTTGAAATAATTTAAAGGCGTTGAAGTTGTCCCTTGAAATAATTTAAAGGCGTTGAGGTTGTCATTTAAATAATTTAAAGGCGTTGAGGTTGTCACTTGAAATAATTTAAAGGCGTTGAGGTTGTCCCTTGAAACAATTTAAAGGAGTTGGGGTTGTCACTTGAAATAGTTTAAAGGCGTTGAGGTTGTCCCTTGAAACAATTTAAAGGAGTTGGGGTTGTCACTTGAAATAATTTAAAGGCGTTGAGGTTGTCACTTGAAATAGTTTAAAGGCGTTGAGGTTGTCACTTGAAATGATTTAAAGGCGTTGAGGTTGTCACTTGAAATAGTTTAAAGGCGTTGAGGTTGTCACTTGAAATAATTTAAAGGCTTTGAGGTTGTCACTTGAAATAATTTAAAGGCGTTGAGGTTGTCCCTTGAAACAATTTAAAGGAGTTGGGGTTGTCACTTGAAATAATTTAAAGGCGTTCAGGTTGTAACTTGAAATAGTTTAAAGGCGTTGAGGTTGTCACTTGAAATAATTTAAAGGCTTTGAGGTTGTCACTTGAAATAATTTAAAGGCGTTGAGGTTGTCCCTTGAAACAATTTAAAGGAGTTGGTGTTGTCACTTGAAATAGTTTAAAGGCGTTGAGGTTGTAACTTGAAATAGTTTAAAGGCGTTGAGGTTGTCACTTGAAATAATTTAAAGGCGTTGAGGTTGTCACTTGAAATAATTTAAAGGCGTTGAGGTTGTCCCTTGAAGTAATTTAAAGGCGTTGAGGTTGTCACTTGAAATAGTTTGAAGGCGTTGAGGTTGTCACTTGAAATAATTTAAAGGCGTTGAGGTTGTCACTTGAAATAATTTAAAGGCGTTGAGGTTGTCCCTTGAAACAATTCAAAGGAGTTGGGGTTGTCACTTGAAATAATTTAAAGGCGTTGAGGTTGTCACTTGAAATAATTTAAAGGCATTGAGGTTGTCACTTGAAATAGTTTAAAGGCGTTGAGGTTGTCCCTTGAAACAATTTAAAGGAGTTGGGGTTGTCACTTGAAATAGTTTAAAGGCGTTGAGGTTGTCACTTGAAATAATTTAAAGGAGTTGGGGTTGTCACTTGAAATAATTTAAAGGAGTTGGGGTTGTCACTTGAAATAATTTAAAGGCGTTGAGGTTGTCACTTGAAACAATTTAAAGGAGTTGGGGTTGTCACTTGAAATAGTTTAAAGGCGTTGAGGTTGTCCCTTGAAACAATTTAAAGGAGTTGGGGTTGTCACTTGAAATAATTTAAAGGCGTTGAGGTTGTCACTTGAAATAGTTTAAAGGCATTGAGGTTGTCACTTGAAATAATTTAAAGGCGTTGAGGTTGTCACTTGAAATAGTTTAAAGGCGTTGGGGTTGTCACTTGAATTAATTTAAAGGCGTTCAGGTTGTAACTTGAAATAGTTTAAAGGCGTTGAGGTTGTCACTTGAAATAATTTAAAGGCGTTGAGGTTGTCACTTGAAGTAATTTAAAGGCGTTGAGGTTGTCACTTGAAATAGTTTGAAGGCGTTGAGGTTGTCACTTGAAATAATTTAAAGGCGTTGAGGTTGTCACTTGAAATAATTTAAAGGCGTTGAGGTTGTCCCTTGAAACAATTCAAAGGAGTTGGGGTTGTCACTTGAAATAATTTAAAGGCGTTGAGGTTGTCACTTGAAATAATTTAAAGGCATTGAGGTTGTCACTTGAAATAATTTAAAGGCGTTGAGGTTGTCACTTGAAATAGTTTAAAGGCGTTGAGGTTGTCCCTTGAAACAATTTAAAGGAGTTGGTGTTGTCACTTGAAATAGTTTAAAGGCGTTGAGGTTGTCACTTGAAATAATTTAAAGGAGTTGGGGTTGTCATTTGAAATAATTTAAAGGAGTTGGGGTTGTCACTTGAAATAATTTAAAGGCGTTGAGGTTGTCACTTGAAACAATTTAAAGGAGTTGGGGTTGTCACTTGAAATAGTTTAAAGGCGTTGAGGTTGTCCCTTGAAACAATTTAAAGGAGTTGGGTTTGTCACTTGAAATAATTTAAAGGCGTTGAGGTTGTCACTTGAAATAGTTTAAAGGCATTGAGGTTGTCACTTGAAATAATTTAAAGGCGTTGAGGTTGTCACTTGAAATAGTTTAAAGGCGTTGAGGTTGTCACTTGAAATAATTTAAAGGCTTTGAGGTTGTCACTTGAAATAATTTAAAGGCGTTGAGGTTGTCCCTTGAAACAATTTAAAGGAGTTGGGGTTGTCACTTGAAATAGTTTAAAGGCGTTGAGGTTGTAACTTGAAATAATTTAAAGGCGTTGAGGTTGTCACTTGAAATAATTTAAAGGCGTTGAGGTTGTCACTTGAAATAATTTAAAGGCGTTGAGGTTGTCACTTGAAATAGTTTAAAGGCGTTGAGGTTGTCCCTTGAAACAATTTAAAGGGTTGGGGTTGTCACTTGAAATAGTTTAAAGGCGTTGAGGTTGTCACTTGAAATAATTTAAAGGAGTTGGGGTTGTCACTTGAAATAATTTAAAGGAGTTGGGGTTGTCACTTGAAATAATTTAAAGGCGTTGAGGTTGTCACTTGAAACAATTTAAAGGAGTTGGGGTTGTCACTTGAAATAGTTTAAAGGCGTTGAGGTTGTCCCTTGAAACAATTTAAAGGAGTTGGGGTTGTCACTTGAAATAATTTAAAGGCGTTGAGGTTGTCACTTGAAATAGTTTAAAGGCATTGAGGTTGTCACTTGAAATAATTTAAAGGCGTTGAGGTTGTCACTTGAAATAGTTTAAAGGCGTTGAGGTTGTCACTTGAAATAATTTAAAGGCTTTGAGGTTGTCACTTGAAATAATTTAAAGGCGTTCAGGTTGTAACTTGAAATAGTTTAAAGGCGTTGAGGTTGTCACTTGAAATAATTTAAAGGAGTTGGGGTTGTCACTTGAAATAATTTAAAGGAGTTGGGGTTGTCACTTGAAATAATTTAAAGGCGTTGAGGTTGTCACTTGAAACAATTTAAAGGAGTTGGGGTTGTCACTTGAAATAGTTTAAAGGCGTTGAGGTTGTCCCTTGAAACAATTTAAAGGAGTTGGGGTTGTCACTTGAAATAATTTAAAGGCGTTGAGGTTGTCACTTGAAATAGTTTAAAGGCATTGAGGTTGTCACTTGAAATAATTTAAAGGCGTTGAGGTTGTCACTTGAAATAGTTTAAAGGCGTTGAGGTTGTCACTTGAAATAATTTAAAGGCTTTGAGGTTGTCACTTGAAATAATTTAAAGGCGTTGAGGTTGTAACTTGAAATAGTTTAAAGGCGTTGAGGTTGTCACTTGAAATAATTTAAAGGCGTTGAGGTTGTCACATGAAATAATTTAAAGGCGTTGAGGTTGTCACTTGAAATAATTTAAAGGAGTTGGGGTTGTCACTTGAAATAATTTAAAGGAGTTGGGGTTGTCACTTGAAATAATTTAAAGGCGTTGAAGTTGTCCCTTGAAATAATTTAAAGGCGTTGAGGTTGTCATTTAAATAATTTAAAGGCGTTGAGGTTGTCACTTGAAATAATTTAAAGGCGTTGAGGTTGTCCCTTGAAACAATTTAAAGGAGTTGGGGTTGTCACTTGAAATAGTTTAAAGGCGTTGAGGTTGTCCCTTGAAACAATTTAAAGGAGTTGGGGTTGTCACTTGAAATAATTTAAAGGCGTTGAGGTTGTCACTTGAAATAGTTTAAAGGCGTTGAGGTTGTCACTTGAAATAATTTAAAGGCGTTGAGGTTGTCACTTGAAATAGTTTAAAGGCGTTGAGGTTGTCACTTGAAATAATTTAAAGGCTTTGAGGTTGTCACTTGAAATAATTTAAAGGCGTTGAGGTTGTCCCTTGAAACAATTTAAAGGAGTTGGGGTTGTCACTTGAAATAATTTAAAGGCGTTCAGGTTGTAACTTGAAATAGTTTAAAGGCGTTGAGGTTGTCACTTGAAATAATTTAAAGGCTTTGAGGTTGTCACTTGAAATAATTTAAAGGCGTTGAGGTTGTCCCTTGAAACAATTTAAAGGAGTTGGTGTTGTCACTTGAAATAGTTTAAAGGCGTTGAGGTTGTAACTTGAAATAGTTTAAAGGCGTTGAGGTTGTCACTTGAAATAATTTAAAGGCGTTGAGGTTGTCACTTGAAATAATTTAAAGGCGTTGAGGTTGTCCCTTGAAGTAATTTAAAGGCGTTGAGGTTGTCTCTTGAAATAGTTTGAAGGCGTTGAGGTTGTCACTTGAAATAATTTAAAGGCGTTGAGGTTGTCACTTGAAATAATTTAAAGGCGTTGAGGTTGTCCCTTGAAACAATTCAAAGGAGTTGGGGTTGTCACTTGAAATAATTTAAAGGCGTTGAGGTTGTCACTTGAAATAATTTAAAGGCATTGAGGTTGTCACTTGAAATAGTTTAAAGGCGTTGAGGTTGTCCCTTGAAACAATTTAAAGGAGTTGGGGTTGTCACTTGAAATAGTTTAAAGGCGTTGAGGTTGTCACTTGAAATAATTTAAAGGAGTTGGGGTTGTCACTTGAAATAATTTAAAGGAGTGGGGGTTGTCACTTGAAATAATTTAAAGGCGTTGAGGTTGTCACTTGAAACAATTTAAAGGAGTTGGGGTTGTCACTTGAAATAGTTTAAAGGCGTTGAGGTTGTCCCTTGAAACAATTTAAAGGAGTTGGGGTTGTCACTTGAAATAATTTAAAGGCGTTGAGGTTGTCACTTGAAATAGTTTAAAGGCATTGAGGTTGTCACTTGAAATAATTTAAAGGCGTTGAGGTTGTCACTTGAAATAGTTTAAAGGCGTTGGGGTTGTCACTTGAAATAATTTAAAGGCGTTGAGGTTGTCACTTGAAGTAATTTAAAGGCGTTGAGGTTGTCACTTGAAATAGTTTGAAGGCGTTGAGGTTGTCACTTGAAATAATTTAAAGGCGTTGAGGTTGTCAGTTGAAATAATTTAAAGGCGTTGAGGTTGTCCCTTGAAACAATTCAAAGGAGTTGGGGTTGTCACTTGAAATAATTTAAAGGCGTTGAGGTTGTCACTTGAAATAATTTAAAGGCATTGAGGTTGTCACTTGAAATAATTTAAAGGCGTTGAGGTTGTCACTTGAAATAGTTTAAAGGCGTTGAGGTTGTCCCTTGAAACAATTTAAAGGAGTTGGGGTTGTCACTTGAAATAGTTTAAAGGAGTTGGGGTTGTCACTTGAAATAGTTTAAAGGCGTTGAGGTTGTCCCTTGAAACAATTTAAAGGAGTTGGGTTTGTCACTTGAAATAATTTAAAGGCGTTGAGGTTGTCACTTGAAATAGTTTAAAGGCATTGAGGTTGTCACTTGAAATAATTTAAAGGCGTTGAGGTTGTCACTTGAAATAGTTTAAAGGCGTTGAGGTTGTCACTTGAAATAATTTAAAGGCTTTGAGGTTGTCACTTGAAATAATTTAAAGGCGTTGACGTTGTCCCTTGAAACAATTTAAAGGAGTTGGGGTTGTCACTTGAAATAGTTTAAAGGCGTTGAGGTTGTAACTTGAAATAATTTAAAGGCGTTGAGGTTGTCACTTGAAATAATTTAAAGGCGTTGAGGTTGTCACTTGAAATAATTTAAAGGCGTTGAGGTTGTCACTTGAAATAGTTTAAAGGCGTTGAGGTTGTCCCTTGAAACAATTTAAAGGGTTGGGGTTGTCACTTGAAATAGTTTAAAGGCGTTGAGGTTGTCACTTGAAATAATTTAAAGGAGTTGGGTTTGTCACTTGAAATAATTTAAAGGAGTTGGGGTTGTCACTTGAAATAATTTAAAGGCGTTGAGGTTGTCACTTGAAACAATTTAAAGGAGTTGGGGTTGTCACTTGAAATAGTTTAAAGGCGTTGAGGTTGTCCCTTGAAACAATTTAAAGGAGTTGGGGTTGTCACTTGAAATAATTTAAAGGCGTTGAGGTTGTCACTTGAAATAGTTTAAAGGCATTGAGGTTGTCACTTGAAATAATTTAAAGGCGTTGAGGTTGTCACTTGAAATAGTTTCAAGGCGTTGAGGTTGTCACTTGAAATAATTTTAAGGCTTTGAGGTTGTCACTTGAAATAATTTAAAGGCGTTCAGGTTGTAACTTGAAATAGTTTAAAGGCGTTGAGGTTGTCACTTGAAATAATTTAAAGGCGTTGAGGTTGTCACATGAAATAATTTAAAGGCGTTGAGGTTGTCACTTGAAATAATTTAAAGGAGTTGGGGTTGTCACTTGAAATAATTTAAAGGAGTTGGGGTTGTCACTTGAAATAATTTAAAGGCGTTGAAGTTGTCCCTTGAAATAATTTAAAGGCGTTGAGGTTATCATTTAAATAATTTAAAGGCGTTGAGGTTGTCACTTGAAATAATTTAAAGGCGTTGAGGTTGTCCCTTGAAACAATTTAAAGGAGTTGGGGTTGTCACTTGAAATAGTTTAAAGGCGTTGAGGTTGTCACTTGAAATAATTTAAAGGAGTTGGGGTTGTCACTTGAAATAATTTAAAGGAGTTGGGGTTGTCACTTGAAATAATTTAAAGGCGTTGAGGTTGTCACTTGAAACAATTTAAAGGAGTTGGGGTTGTCACTTGAAATAGTTTAAAGGCGTTTAGGTTGTCCCTTGAAACAATTTAAAGGAGTTGGGGTTGTCACTTGAAATAATTTAAAGGCGTTGAGGTTGTCACTTGAAATAGTTTAAAGGCGTTGAGGTTGTCACTTGAAATAATTTAAAGGCGTTGAGGTTGTCACTTGAAATAGTTTAAAGGCGTTGAGGTTGTCACTTGAAATAATTTAAAGGCTTTGAGGTTGTCACTTGAAATAATTTAAAGGCGTTGAGGTTGTCCCTTGAAACAATTTAAAGGAGTTGGGGTTGTCACTTGAAATAATTTAAAGGCGTTCGGGTTGTAACTTGAAATAGTTTAAAGGCGTTGAGGTTGTCACTTGAAATAATTTAAAGGCTTTGAGGTTGTCACTTGAAATAATTTAAAGGCGTTGAGGTTGTCCCTTGAAACAATTTAAAGGAGTTGGTGTTGTCACTTGAAATAGTTTAAAGGCGTTGAGGTTGTAACTTGAAATAGTTTAAAGGCGTTGAGGTTGTCACTTGAAATAATTTAAAGGCGTTGAGGTTGTCACTTGAAATAATTTAAAGGCGTTGAGGTTGTCCCTTGAAATAATTTAAAGGCGTTGTGGTTGTCACTTGAAATAGTTTAAAGGCGTTGAGGTTGTCACTTGAAATAATTTAAAGGCGTTGAGGTTGTCTCTTGAAATAATTTAAAGGCGTTGAAGTTGTCCCTTGAAACAATTTAAAGGAGTTGGTGTTGTCACTTGAAATAGTTTAAAGGCGTCGAGGTTGTCCCTTGAAACAATTTAAAGGAGTTGGGGTTGTCACTTGAAATAATTTAAAGGTTTTGAGGTTGTCACTTGAAATAATTTAAAGGCATTGAGGTTGTCACTTGAAATAATTTAAAGGCGTTGAGGTTGTCCCTTGAAATAGCTTAAAGGCGTTGAGGTTGTCACTTGAAATAATTTAAAGGCGTTGAGGTTGTCACTTGAAATAGTTTAAAGGCGTTGGGGTTGTCATTTGAAATAATTTAAAGGCGTTCAGGTTGTAACTTGAAATAGTTTAAAGGCGTTGAGGTTGTCACTTGAAATAATTTAAAGGCGTTGAGGTTGTCACTTGAAGTAATTTAAAGGCGTTGAGGTTGTCACTTGAAATAGTTTGAAGGCGTTGAGGTTGTCACTTGAAATAATTTAAAGGCGTTGAGGTTGTCAGTTGAAATAATTTAAAGGCGTTGAGGTTGTCCCTTGAAACAATTCAAAGGAGTTGGGGTTGTCACTTGAAATAATTTAAAGGCGTTGAGGTTGTCACTTGAAATAATTTAAAGGCATTGAGGTTGTCACTTGAAATAATTTAAAGGCGTTGAGGTTGTCACTTGAAATAGTTTAAAGGCGTTGAGGTTGTCCCTTGAAACAATTTAAAGGAGTTGGGGCTGTCACTTGAAATAGTTTAAAGGAGTTGGGGTTGTCACTTGAAATAGTTTAAAGGCGTTGAGGTTGTCCCTTGAAACAATTTAAAGGAGTTGGGTTTGTCACTTGAAATAATTTAAAGGCGTTGAGGTTGTCACTTGAAATAGTTTAAAGGCATTGAGGTTGTCACTTGAAATAATTTAAAGGCGTTGAGGTTGTCACTTGAAATAGTTTAAAGGCGTTGAGGTTGTCACTTGAAATAATTTAAAGGCTTTGAGGTTGTCACTTGAAATAATTTAAAGGCGTTGAGGTTGTCCCTTGAAACAATTTAAAGGAGTTGGGGTTGTCACTTGAAATAGTTTAAAGGCGTTGAGGTTGTAACTTGAAATAATTTAAAGGCGTTGAGGTTGTCACTTGAAATAATTTAAAGGCGTTGAGGTTGTCACTTGAAATAATTTAAAGGCGTTGAGGTTGTCACTTGAAATAGTTTAAAGGCGTTGAGGTTGTCCCTTGAAACAATTTAAAGGGTTGGGGTTGTCACTTGAAATAGTTTAAAGGCGTTGAGGTTGTCACTTGAAATAATTTAAAGGAGTTGGGTTTGTCACTTGAAATAATTTAAAGGAGTTGGGGTTGTCACTTGAAATAATTTAAAGGCGTTGAGGTTGTCACTTGAAACAATTTAAAGGAGTTGGGGTTGTCACTTGAAATAGTTTAAAGGCGTTGAGGTTGTCCCTTGAAACAATTTAAAGGAGTTGGGGTTGTCACTTGAAATAATTTAAAGGCGTTGAGGTTGTCACTTGAAATAGTTTAAAGGCATTGAGGTTGTCACTTGAAATAATTTAAAGGCGTTGAGGTTGTCACTTGAAATAGTTTAAAGGCGTTGAGGTTGTCACTTGAAATAATTTAAAGGCTTTGAGGTTGTCACTTGAAATAATTTAAAGGCGTTCAGGTTGTAACTTGAAATAGTTTAAAGGCGTTGAGGTTGTCACTTGAAATAATTTAAAGGCGTTGAGGTTGTCACATGAAATAATTTAAAGGCGTTGAGGTTGTCACTTGAAATAATTTAAAGGAGTTGGGGTTGTCACTTGAAATAATTTAAAGGAGTTGGGGTTGTCACTTGAAATAATTTAAAGGCGTTGAAGTTGTCCCTTGAAATAATTTAAAGGCGTTGAGGTTATCATTTAAATAATTTAAAGGCGTTGAGGTTGTCACTTGAAATAATTTAAAGGCGTTGAGGTTGTCCCTTGAAACAATTTAAAGGAGTTGGGGTTGTCACTTGAAATAGTTTAAAGGCGTTGAGGTTGTCACTTGAAATAATTTAAAGGAGTTGGGGTTGTCACTTGAAATAATTTAAAGGAGTTGGGGTTGTCACTTGAAATAATTTAAAGGCTTTGAGGTTGTCACTTGAAACAATTTAAAGGAGTTGGGGTTGTCACTTGAAATAGTTTAAAGGCGTTTAGGTTGTCCCTTGAAACAATTTAAAGGAGTTGGGGTTGTCACTTGAAATAATTTAAAGGCGTTGAGGTTGTCACTTGAAATAGTTTAAAGGCGTTGAGGTTGTCACTTGAAATAATTTAAAGGCGTTGAGGTTGTCACTTGAAATAGTTTAAAGGCGTTGAGGTTGTCACTTGAAATAATTTAAAGGCTTTGAGGTTGTCACTTGAAATAATTTAAAGGCGTTGAGGTTGTCCCTTGAAACAATTTAAAGGAGTTGGGGTTGTCACTTGAAATAATTTAAAGGCGTTCGGGTTGTAACTTGAAATAGTTTAAAGGCGTTGAGGTTGTCACTTGAAATAATTTAAAGGCTTTGAGGTTGTCACTTGAAATAATTTAAAGGCGTTGAGGTTGTCTCTTGAAACAATTTAAAGGAGTTGGTGTTGTCACTTGAAATAGTTTAAAGGCGTTGAGGTTGTAACTTGAAATAGTTTAAAGGCGTTGAGGTTGTCACTTGAAATAATTTAAAGGCGTTGAGGTTGTCACTTGAAATAATTTAAAGGCGTTGAGGTTGTCCCTTGAAATAATTTAAAGGCGTTGTGGTTGTCACTTGAAATAGTTTAAAGGCGTTGAGGTTGTCACTTGAAATAATTTAAAGGCGTTGAGGTTGTCTCTTGAAATAATTTAAAGGCGTTGAAGTTGTCCCTTGAAACAATTTAAAGGAGTTGGGGTTGTCACTTGAAATAGTTTAAAGGCGTCGAGGTTGTCCCTTGAAACAATTTAAAGGAGTTGGGGTTGTCACTTGAAATAATTTAAAGGTTTTGAGGTTGTCACTTGAAATAATTTAAAGGCATTGAGGTTGTCACTTGAAATAATTTAAAGGCGTTGAGGTTGTCCCTTGAAATAGCTTAAAGGCGTTGAGGTTGTCACTTGAAATAATTTAAAGGCGTTGAGGTTGTCACTTGAAATAATTTAAAGGCGTTGAGGTTGTCCCTTGAAACAATTTAAAGGAGTTGGGGTTGTCACTTGAAATAATTTAAAGGCGTTGAGGTTGTCACTTGAAACAATTTAAAGGAGTTGGGGTTGTCACTTGAAATAGTTTAAAGGCGTTGAGGTTGTCACTTAAAATAATTTAAAGGCGTTGAGGTTGTCACTTGAAATAATTTAAAGGAGTTGGGGTTGTCACTTGAAATAGTTTAAAGGCGTTGAGGTTGTCACTTGAAACAATTTTAAGGAGTTGGGTTTGTCACTTGAAATAATTTAAAGGCGTTGAGGTTGTCACTTGAAATAGTTTAAAGGCGTTGAGGTTGTCACTTGAAATAATTTAAAGGCGTTGAGGTTGTCACTTGAAATAGTTTAAAGGCGTTGAGGTTGTCACTTGAAATAATTTAAAGGCTTTGAGGTTGTCACTTGAAATAATTTAAAGGCGTTGAGGTTGTCCCTTGAAACAATTTAAAGGAGTTGGGGTTGTCACTTGAAATAGTTTAAAGGCGTTGAGGTTGTAACTTGAAATAGTTTAAAGGCGTTCAGGTTGTCACTTGAAATAATTTAAAGGCGTTGAGGTTGTCACTTGAAATAATTTAAAGGCGTTGAGGTTGTCCCTTGAAACAATTCAAAGGAGTTGGGTTTGTCACTTGAAATAATTTAAAGGCGTTGAGGTTGTCACTTGAAATAATTTAAAGGCATTGAGTTTGTCACTTGAAATAATTTAAAGGCGTTGAGGTTGTCACTTGAAATAGTTTAAAGGCGTTGAGGTTGTCCCTTGAAACAATTTAAAGGAGTTGGGGTTGTCACTTGAAATAGTTTAAAGGCGTTGAGGTTGTCACTTGAAATAATTTAAAGGCGTTGAGGTTGTCACTTGAAACAATTTAAAGGAGTTGGGGTTGTCACTTGAAATAGTTTAAAGGCGTTGAGGTTGTCACTTGAAATAATTTAAAGGCGTTGAGGTTGTCCCTTGAAACAATTTAAAGGAGTTGGGGTTGTCACTTGAAATAGTTTAAAGGCGTTGAGGTTGTCACTTGAAATAATTTAAAGGAGTTGGGGTTGTCACTTGAAATAATTTAAAGGAGTTGGGGTTGTCACTTGAAATAATTTAAAGGCGTTGAGGTTGTCACTTGAAACAATTTAAAGGAGTTGGGGTTGTCACTTGAAATAGTTTAAAGGCGTTGAGGTTGTCACTTGAAACAATTTAAAGGAGTTGGGGTTGTCACTTGAAATAATTTAAAGGCGTTGAGGTTGTCACTTGAAATAGTTTAAAGGCGTTGAGGTTGTCACTTGAAATAATTTAAAGGCGTTGAGGTTGTCACTTGAAATAATTTAAAGGCGTTGAGGTTGTCCCTTGAAACAATTTAAAGGGGTTGGGGTTGTCACTTGAAATAATTTAAAGGCGTTCAGGTTGTAACTTGAAATAGTTTAAAGGCGTTGAGGTTGTCACTTGAAATAATTTAAAGGCTTTGAGGTTGTCACTTGAAATAATTTAAAGGCGTTGAGGTTGTCCCTTGAAACAATTTAAAGGAGTTGGTGTTGTCACTTGAAATAGTTTAAAGGCGTTGAGGTTGTAACTTGAAATAGTTTAAAGGCGTTGAGGTTGTCACTTGAAATAATTTAAAGGCGTTGAGGTTGTCACTTGAAATAATTTAAAAGCGTTGAGGTTGTCCCTTGAAATAATTTAAAGGCGTTGTGGTTGTCACTTGAAATAGTTTAAAGGCGTTGAGGTTGTCACTTGAAATAATTTAAAGGCGTTGAGGTTGTCTCTTGAAATAATTCAAAGGCGTTGAAGTTGTCCCTTGAAACAATTTAAAGGAGTTGGGGTTGTCACTTGAAATAGTTTAAAGGCGTCGAGGTTGTCCCTTGAAACAATTTAAAGGAGTTGGGGTTGTCACTTGAAATAATTTAAAGGCGTTGAGGTTGTCACTTGAAATAATTTAAAGGCATTGAGGTTGTCACTTGAAATAATTTAAAGGCGTTGAGGTTGTCCCTTGAAATAGCTTAAAGGCGTTGAGGTTGTCACTTGAAATAATTTAAAGGCGTTGAGGTTGTCACTTGAAATAATTTAAAGGCGTTGAGGTTGTCCCTTGAAACAATTTAAAGGAGTTGGGGTTGTCACTTGAAATAATTTAAAGGCGTTGAGGTTGTCACTTGAAACAATTTAAAGGAGTTGGGGTTGTCACTTGAAATAGTTTAAAGGCGTTGAGGTTGTAACTTGAAATAGTTTAAAGGCGTTGAGGTTGTCACTTGAAATAATTTAAAGGCGTTGAGGTTGTCACTTGAAATAATTTAAAGGCGTTGAGGTTGTCCCTTGAAACAATTCAAAGGAGTTGGGTTTGTCACTTGAAATAATTTAAAGGCGTTGAGGTTGTCACTTGAAATAATTTAAAGGCATTGAGGTTGTCACTTGAAATAATTTAAAGGCGTTGAGGTTGTCACTTGAAATAGTTTAAAGGCGTTGAGGTTGTCCCTTGAAACAATTTAAAGGAGTTGGGGTTGTCACTTGAAATAGTTTAAAGGCGTTGAGGTTGTCACTTGAAATAATTTAAAGGAGTTGGGGTTGTCACTTGAAATAATTTAAAGGAGTTGGGGTTGTCACTTGAAATAATTTAAAGGCGTTGAGGTTGTCACTTGAAACAATTTAAAGGAGTTGGGGTTGTCACTTGAAATAGTTTAAAGGCGTTGAGGTTGTCCCTTGAAACAATTTAAAGGAGTTGGGGTTGTCACTTGAAATAATTTAAAGGAGTTGAGGTTGTCACTTGAAATAGTTTAAAGGCATTGAGGTTGTCACTTGAAATAATTTAAAGGCGTTGAGGTTGTCACTTGAAATAGTTTAAAGGCGTTGAGGTTGTCACTTGAAATAATTTAAAGGCGTTGAGGTTGTCACTTGAAATAATTTAAAGGCGTTGAGGTTGTCCCTTGAAACAATTTAAAGGAGTTGGGGTTGTCACTTGAAATAATTTAAAGACGTTCAGGTTGTAACTTGAAATAGTTTAAAGGCGTTGAGGTTGTCACTTGAAATAATTGAAAGGCGTTGAGGTTGTCACTTGAAGTAATTTAAAGGCGTTGAGGTTGTCACTTGAAATAGTTTGAAGGCGTTGAGGTTGTCACTTGAAATAATTTAAAGGCGTTGAGGTTGTCACTTGAAATAATTTAAAGGCGTTGAGGTTGTCCCTTGAAACAATTCAAAGGAGTTGGGGTTGTCACTTGAAATAATTTAAAGGCGTTGAGGTTGTCACTTGAAATAATTTAAAGGCATTGAGGTTGTCACTTGAAATAATTTAAAGGCGTTGAGGTTGTCACTTGAAATAGTTTAAAGGCGTTGAGGTTGTCACTTGAAATAATTTAAAGGCATTGAGGTTGTCACTTGAAATAATTTAAAGGCGTTGAGGTTGTAACTTGAAATAATTTAAAGGCGTTGAGTTTGTCACTTGAAATAATTTAAAGGCGTTGAGGTTGTCACTTGAAATAATTTAAAGGCGTTGTGGTTGTCACTTGAAATAGTTTAAAGGCGTTGAGGTTGTCACTTGAAATAATTTAAAGGCGTTGAGGTTGTCACTTGAAATAATTTAAAGGCGTTGAAGTTGTCCCTTGAAACAATTTAAAGGAGTTGGGGTTGTCACTTGAAATAGTTTAAAGGCGTCGAGGTTGTCACTTGAAACAATTTAAAGGAGTTGGGGTTGTCACTTGAAATAATTTAATGGCGTTGAGGTTGTCACTTGAAATAATTTAAAGGCATTGAGGTTGTCACTTGAAATAATTTAAAGGCGTTGAGGTTGTCACTTGAAATAGTTTAAAGGCGTTGAGGTTGCCACTTGAAACAATTTAAAGGCGTTGAGGTTGTCACTTGAAATAATTTAAAGGCGTTGAGGTTGTCACTTGAAATAATTTAAAGGAGTTGGTGTTGTCACTTGAAATAATTTAAAGGAGTTGGGGTTGTCACTTGAAATAATTTAAAGGCGTTGAAGTTGTCCCTTGAAATAATTTAAAGGCGTTGAGGTTGTCACTTGAAATAATTTAAAGGCGTTGAGGTTGTCACTTGAAATAATTTAAAGGCGTTGAGGTTGTCCCTTGAAACAATTTAAAGGAGTTGGGGTTGTCACTTGAAATAGTTTAAAGGCGTTGAGGTTGTCTCTTGAAATAATTTAAAGGAGTTGGGGTTGTCACTTGAAATAATTTAAAGGAGTTGGGGTTGTCACTTGAAATAATTTAAAGGCGTTGAGGTTGTCACTTGAAACAATTTTTAAGGAGTTGGTGTTGTCACTTGAAATAGTTTAAAGGCGTTGAGGTTGTCCCTTGAAACAATTTAAAGGAGTTGGGGTTCTCACTTGAAATAATTTAAAGGCGTTGAGGTTGTCACTTGAAATAGTTTAAAGGCGTTGAGGTTGTCACTTGAAATAATTTAAAGGCGTTGAGGTTGTCACTTGAAATAGTTTGAAGGCGTTGAGGTTGTCACTTGAAATAATTTAAAGGCGTTGAGGTTGTCACTTGAAATAATTTAAAGGCGTTGAGGTTGTCCCTTGAAACAATTCAAAGGAGTTGGGTTTGTCACTTGAAATAATTTAAAGGCGTTGAGGTTGTCACTTGAAATAATTTAAAGGCATTGAGGTTGTCATTTTAAAATAATTTAAAGGCGTTGAAGTTGTCACTTGAAATAGTTTAAAGGCGTTGAGGTTGTCCCTTGAAACAATTTAAAGGAGTTGGGGTTGTCACTTGAAATAGTTTAAAGGCGTTGAGGTTGTCACTTGAAATAATTTAAAGGAGTTGGGGTTGTCACTTGAAATAATTTAAAGGAGTTGGGGTTGTCACTTGAAATAATTTAAAGGCGTTGAGGTTGTCACTTGAAACAATTTAAAGGAGTTGGGGTTGTCACTTGAAATAGTTTAAAGGCGTTGAGGTTGTCCCTTGAAACAATTTAAAGGAGTTGGGGTTGTCACTTGAAATAATTTAAAGGCGTTGAGGTTGTCACTTGAAATAGTTTAAAGGCATTGAGGTTGTCACTTGAAATAATTTAAAGGCGTTGAGGTTGTCACTTGAAATAGTTTAAAGGCGTTGAGGTTGTCACTTGAAATAATTTAAAGGCTTTGAGGTTGTCACTTGAAATAATTTAAAGGCGTTGAGGTTGTCCCTTGAAACAATTTAAAGGAGTTGGGGTTGTCACTTGAAATAGTTTAAAGGCGTTGAGGTTGTAACTTGAAATAGTTTAAAGGCGTTGAGGTTGTCACTTGAAATAATTTAAAGGCGTTGAGGTTGTCCCTTGAAACAATTTAAAGGAGTTGGGGTTGTCACTTGAAATAATTTAAAGGCGTTCAGGTTGTAACTTGAAATAGTTTAAAGGCGTTGAGGTTGTCACTTGAAATAATTGAAAGGCGTTGAGGTTGTCACTTGAAGTAATTTAAAGGCGTTGAGGTTGTCACTTGAAATAGTTTGAAGGCGTTGAGGTTGTCACTTGAAATAATTTAAAGGCGTTGAGGTTGTCACTTGAAATAATTTAAAGGCGTTGAGGTTGTCCCTTGAAACAATTCAAAGGAGTTGGGGTTGTCACTTGAAATAATTTAAAGGCGTTGAGGTTGTCACTTGAAATAATTTAAAGGCATTGAGGTTGTCACTTGAAATAATTTAAAGGCGTTGAGGTTGTCACTTGAAATAGTTTAAAGGCGTTGAGGTTGTCACTTGAAATAATTTAAAGGCATTGAGGTTGTCACTTGAAATAATTTAAAGGCGTTGAGGTTGTAACTTGAAATAATTTAAAGGCGTTGAGTTTGTCACTTGAAATAATTTAAAGGCGTTGAGGTTGTCACTTGAAATAATTTAAAGGCGTTGTGGTTGTCACTTGAAATAGTTTAAAGGCGTTGTGGTTGTCACTTGAAATAGTTTAAAGGCGTTGAGGTTGTCACTTGAAATAATTTAAAGGCGTTGAGGTTGTCACTTGAAATAATTTAAAGGCGTTGAAGTTGTCCCTTGAAACAATTTAAAGGAGTTGGGGTTGTCACTTGAAATAGTTTAAAGGCGTCGAGGTTGTCCCTTGAAACAATTTAAAGGAGTTGGGGTTGTCACTTGAAATAATTTAATGGCGTTGAGGTTGTCACTTGAAATAATTTAAAGGCATTGAGGTTGTCACTTGAAATAATTTAAAGGCGTTGAGGTTGTCACTTGAAATAGTTTAAAGGCGTTGAGGTTGCCACTTGAAACAATTTAAAGGCGTTGAGGTTGTCACTTGAAATAATTTAAAGGCGTTGAGGTTGTCACTTGAAATAATTTAAAGGAGTTGGTGTTGTCAATTGAAATAATTTAAAGGAGTTGGGGTTGTCACTTGAAATAATTTAAAGGCGTTGAAGTTGTCCCTTGAAATAATTTAAAGGCGTTGAGGTTGTCACTTTAAATAATTTAAAGGCGTTGAGGTTGTCACTTGAAATAATTTAAAGGCGTTGAGGTTGTCCCTTGAAACAATTTAAAGGAGTTGGGGTTGTCACTTGAAATAGTTTAAAGGCGTTGAGGTTGTCTCTTGAAATAATTTAAAGGAGTTGGGGTTGTCACTTGAAATAATTTAAAGGAGTTGGGGTTGTCACTTGAAATAATTTAAAGGCGTTGAGGTTGTCACTTGAAACAATTTAAAGGAGTTGGTGTTGTCACTTGAAATAGTTTAAAGGCGTTGAGGTTGTCCCTTGAAACAATTTAAAGGAGTTGGGGTTCTCACTTGAAATAATTTAAAGGCGTTGAGGTTGTCACTTGAAATAGTTTAAAGGCGTTGAGGTTGTCACTTGAAATAATTTAAAGGCGTTGAGGTTGTCACTTGAAATAGTTTGAAGGCGTTGAGGTTGTCACTTGAAATAATTTAAGGCGTTGAGGTTGTCACTTGAAATAATTTAAAGGCGTTGAGGTTGTCCCTTGAAACAATTCAAAGGAGTTGGGTTTGTCACTTGAAATAATTTAAAGGCGTTGAGGTTGTCACTTGAAATAATTTAAAGGCATTGAGGTTGTCACTTTAAAATAATTTAAAGGCGTTGAAGTTGTCACTTGAAATAGTTTAAAGGCGTTGAGGTTGTCCCTTGAAACAATTTAAAGGAGTTGGGGTTGTCACTTGAAATAGTTTAAAGGCGTTGAGGTTGTCACTTGAAATAATTTAAAGGAGTTGGGGTTGTCACTTGAAATAATTTAAAGGAGTTGGGGTTGTCACTTGAAATAATTTAAAGGCGTTGAGGTTGTCACTTGAAACAATTTAAAGGAGTTGGGGTTGTCACTTGAAATAGTTTAAAGGCGTTGAGGTTGTCCCTTGAAACAATTTAAAGGAGTTGGGGTTGTCACTTGAAATAATTTAAAGGCGTTGAGGTTGTCACTTGAAATAGTTTAAAGGCATTGAGGTTGTCACTTGAAATAATTTAAAGGCGTTGAGGTTGTCACTTGAAATAGTTTAAAGGCGTTGAGGTTGTCACTTGAAATAATTTAAAGGCTTTGAGGTTGTCACTTGAAATAATTTAAAGGCGTTGAGGTTGTCCCTTGAAACAATTTAAAGGAGTTGGGGTTGTCACTTGAAATAGTTTAAAGGCGTTGAGGTTGTCACTTGAAATAATTTAAAGGCGTTGAGGTTGTCACTTGAAATAATTTAAAGGCGTTGAAGTTGTCCCTTGAAACAATTTAAAGGAGTTGGGGTTGTCACTTGAAATAGTTTAAAGGCGTCGAGGTTGTCCCTTGAAACAATTTAAAGGAGTTGGGGTTGTCACTTGAAATAATTTAATGGCGTTGAGGTTGTCACTTGAAATAATTTAAAGGCATTGAGGTTGTCACTTGAAATAATTTAAAGGCGTTGAGGTTGTCACTTGAAATAGTTTAAAGGCGTTGAGGTTGCCACTTGAAACAATTTAAAGGCGTTGAGGTTGTCACTTGAAATAATTTAAAGGCGTTGAGGTTGTCACTTGAAATAATTTAAAGGAGTTGGTGTTGTCAATTGAAATAATTTAAAGGAGTTGGGGTTGTCACTTGAAATAATTTAAAGGCGTTGAAGTTGTCCCTTGAAATAATTTAAAGGCGTTGAGGTTGTCACTTTAAATAATTTAAAGGCGTTGAGGTTGTCACTTGAAATAATTTAAAGGCGTTGAGGTTGTCCCTTGAAACAATTTAAAGGAGTTGGGGTTGTCACTTGAAATAGTTTAAAGGCGTTGAGGTTGTCTCTTGAAATAATTTAAAGGAGTTGGGGTTGTCACTTGAAATAATTTAAAGGAGTTGCGGTTGTCACTTGAAATAATTTAAAGGCGTTGAGGTTGTCACTTGAAACAATTTAAAGGAGTTGGTGTTGTCACTTGAAATAGTTTAAAGGCGTTGAGGTTGTCCCTTGAAACAATTTAAAGGAGTTGGGGTTCTCACTTGAAATAATTTAAAGGCGTTGAGGTTGTCACTTGAAATAGTTTAAAGGCGTTGAGGTTGTCACTTGAAATAATTTAAAGGCGTTGAGGTTGTCACTTGAAATAGTTTGAAGGCGTTGAGGTTGTCACTTGAAATAATTTAAGGCGTTGAGGTTGTCACTTGAAATAATTTAAAGGCGTTGAGGTTGTCCCTTGAAACAATTCAAAGGAGTTGGGTTTGTCACTTGAAATAATTTAAAGGCGTTGAGGTTGTCACTTGAAATAATTTAAAGGCATTGAGGTTGTCACTTTAAAATAATTTAAAGGCGTTGAAGTTGTCACTTGAAATAGTTTAAAGGCGTTGAGGTTGTCCCTTGAAACAATTTAAAGGAGTTGGGGTTGTCACTTGAAATAGTTTAAAGGCGTTGAGGTTGTCACTTGAAATAATTTAAAGGAGTTGGGGTTGTCACTTGAAATAATTTAAAGGAGTTGGGGTTGTCACTTGAAATAATTTAAAGGCGTTGAGGTTGTCACTTGAAACAATTTAAAGGAGTTGGGGTTGTCACTTGAAATAGTTTAAAGGCGTTGAGGTTGTCCCTTGAAACAATTTAAAGGAGTTGGGGTTGTCACTTGAAATAATTTAAAGGCGTTGAGGTTGTCACTTGAAATAGTTTAAAGGCATTGAGGTTGTCACTTGAAATAATTTAAAGGCGTTGAGGTTGTCACTTGAAATAGTTTAAAGGCGTTGAGGTTGTCACTTGAAATAATTTAAAGGCTTTGAGGTTGTCACTTGAAATAATTTAAAGGCGTTGAGGTTGTCCCTTGAAACAATTTAAAGGAGTTGGGGTTGTCACTTGAAATAGTTTAAAGGCGTTGAGGTTGTAACTTGAAATAGTTTAAAGGCGTTGAGGTTGTCACTTGAAATAATTTAAAGGCGTTGAGGTTGTCCCTTGAAACAATTTAAAGGAGTTGGGGTTGTCACTTGAAATAATTTAAAGGCGTTCAGGTTGTAACTTGAAATAGTTTAAAGGCGTTGAGGTTGTCACTTGAAATAATTGAAAGGCGTTGAGGTTGTCACTTGAAGTAATTTAAAGGCGTTGAGGTTGTCACTTGAAATAGTTTGAAGGCGTTGAGGTTGTCACTTGAAATAATTTAAAGGCGTTGAGGTTGTCACTTGAAATAATTTAAAGGCGTTGAGGTTGTCCCTTGAAACAATTCAAAGGAGTTGGGGTTGTCACTTGAAATAATTTAAAGGCGTTGAGGTTGTCACTTGAAATAATTTAAAGGCATTGAGGTTGTCACTTGAAATAATTTAAAGGCGTTGAGGTTGTCACTTGAAATAGTTTAAAGGCGTTGAGGTTGTCACTTGAAATAATTTAAAGGCATTGAGGTTGTCACTTGAAATAATTTAAAGGCGTTGAGGTTGTAACTTGAAATAATTTAAAGGCGTTGAGTTTGTCACTTGAAATAATTTAAAGGCGTTGAGGTTGTCACTTGAAATAATTTAAAGGCGTTGTGGTTGTCACTTGAAATAGTTTAAAGGCGTTGAGGTTGTCACTTGAAATAATTTAAAGGCGTTGAGGTTGTCACTTGAAATAATTTAAAGGCGTTGAAGTTGTCCCTTGAAACAATTTAAAGGAGTTGGGGTTGTCACTTGAAATAGTTTAAAGGCGTCGAGGTTGTCCCTTGAAACAATTTAAAGGAGTTGGGGTTGTCACTTGAAATAATTTAAAGGCGTTGAGGTTGTCACTTGAAATAATTTAAAGGCATTGAGGTTGTCACTTGAAATAATTTAAAGGCGTTGAGGTTGTCACTTGAAATAGTTTAAAGGCGTTGAGGTTGTCACTTGAAATAATTTAAAGGCGTTAAGGTTGTCACTTGAAATAATTTAAAGGCGTTGAGGTTGTCACTTGAAATAATTTAAAGGAGTTGGGGTTGTCACTTGAAATAATTTAAAGGAGTTGGGGTTGTCACTTGAAATAATTTAAAGGCGTTGAAATTGTCCCTTGAAATAATTTAAAGGCGTTGAGGTTGTCACTTGAAATAATTTAAAGGCGTTGAGGTTGTCACTTGAAATAATTTAAAGGCGTTGAGGTTGTCCCTTGAAACAATTTAAAGGAGTTGGGGTTGTCACTTGAAATAGTTTAAAGGCGTTGAGGTTGTCACTTGAAATAATTTAAAGGAGTTGGGGTTGTCACTTGAAATAATTCAAAGGAGTTGGGGTTGTCACTTGAAATAATTTAAAGGCGTTGAGGTTGTCACTTGAAACAATTTAAAGTAGTTGGTGTTGTCACTTGAAATAGTTTAAAGGCGTTGAGGTTGTACCTTGAAACAATTTAAAGGAGTTGGGGTTCTCACTTGAAATAATTTAAAGGCGTTGAGGTTGTCACTTGAAATAGTTTAAAGGCGTTGAGGTTGTCACTTGAAATAATTTAAAGGCGTTGAGGTTGTCACTTGAAATAGTTTAAAGGCGTTGAGGTTGTCACTTGAAATAATTTAAAGGCTTAGAGGTTGTCACTTGAAATAATTCAAAGGCGTTGAGGTTGTCCCTTGAAACAATTTAAAGGAGTTGGGGTTGTCACTTGAAATAGTTTAAAGGCGTTGAGGTTGTAACTTGAAATAGTTTAAAGGCGTTGAGGTTGTCACTTGAAATAATTTAAAGGCGTTGAGGTTGTCACTTGAAATAATTTAAAGGCGTTGAGGTTGTCCCTTGAAACAATTTAAAGGAGTTGGGGTTGTCACTTGAAATAATTTAAAGGCGTTCAGGTTGTAACTTGAAATAGATTAAAGGCGTTGAGGTTGTCACTTGAAATAATTTAAAGGCTTTGAGGTTGTCACTTGAAATAATTTAAAGGCGTTGAGGTTGTCCCTTGAAACAATTTAAAGGAGTTGGGGTTGTCACTTGAAATAGTTTAAAGGCGTTGAGGTTGTAACTTGAAATAGTTTAAAGGCGTTGAGGTTGTCACTTGAAATAATTTAAAGGCGTTGAGGTTGTCACTTGAAATAATTTAAAGGCGTTGAGGTTGTCCCTTGAAATAATTTAAAGGCGTTGAGGTTGTCACTTGAAATAGTTTGAAGGCGTTGAGGTTGTCACTTGAAATAATTTAAAGGCGTTGAGGTTGTCACTTGAAATAATTTAAAGGCGTTGAGGTTGTCCCTTGAAACAATTCAAAGGAGTTGGGGTTGTCACTTGAAATAATTTAAAGGCGTTGAGGTTGTCACTTGAAATAATTTAAAGGCGTTGAAGTTGTCCCTTGAAACAATTTAAAGGAGTTGGGGTTGTCACTTGAAATAGTTTAAAGGCGTCGAGGTTGTCCCTTGAAACAATTTAAAGGAGTTGGGGTTGTCACTTGAAATAATTTAAAGGCGTTGAGGTTGTCACTTGAAATAATTTAAAGGCATTGAGGTTGTCACTTGAAATAATTTAAAGGCGTTGAGGTTGTCACTTGAAATAGTTTAAAGGCGTTGAGGTTGTCACTTGAAATAATTTAAAGGCGTTAAGGTTGTCACTTGAAATAATTTAAAGGCGTTGAGGTTGTCACTTGAAATAATTTAAAGGAGTTGGGGTTGTCACTTGAAATAATTTAAAGGAGTTGGGGTTGTCACTTGAAATAATTTAAAGGCGTTGAAATTGTCCCTTGAAATAATTTAAAGGCGTTGAGGTTGTCACTTGAAATAATTTAAAGGCGTTGAGGTTGTCACTTGAAATAATTTAAAGGCGTTGAGGTTGTCCCTTGAAACAATTTAAAGGAGTTGGGGTTGTCACTTGAAATAGTTTAAAGGCGTTGAGGTTGTCACTTGAAATAATTTAAAGGAGTTGGGGTTGTCACTTGAAATAATTCAAAGGAGTTGGGGTTGTCACTTGAAATAATTTAAAGGCGTTGAGGTTGTCACTTGAAACAATTTAAAGGAGTTGGTGTTGTCACTTGAAATAGTTTAAAGGCGTTGAGGTTGTACCTTGAAACAATTTAAAGGAGTTGGGGTTCTCACTTGAAATAATTTAAAGGCGTTGAGGTTGTCACTTGAAAAAGTTTAAAGGCGTTGAGGTTGTCACTTGAAATAATTTAAAGGCGTTGAGGTTGTCACTTGAAATAGTTTAAAGTCGTTGAGGTTGTCACTTGAAATAATTTAAAGGCTTAGAGGTTGTCACTTGAAATAATTCAAAGGCGTTGAGGTTGTCCCTTGAAACAATTTAAAGGAGTTGGGGTTGTCACTTGAAATAGTTTAAAGGCGTTGAGGTTGTAACTTGAAATAGTTTAAAGGCGTTGAGGTTGTCACTTGAAATAATTTAAAGGCGTTGAGGTTGTCACTTGAAATAATTTAAAGGCGTTGAGGTTGTCCCTTGAAACAATTTAAAGGAGTTGGGGTTGTCACTTGAAATAATTTAAAGGCGTTCAGGTTGTAACTTGAAATAGTTTAAAGGCGTTGAGGTTGTCACTTGAAATAATTTAAAGGCTTTGAGGTTGTCACTTGAAATAATTTAAAGGCGTTGAGGTTGTCCCTTGAAACAATTTAAAGGAGTTGGGGTTGTCACTTGAAATAGTTTAAAGGCGTTGAGGTTGTAACTTGAAATAGTTTAAAGGCGTTGAGGTTGTCACTTGAAATAATTTAAAGGCGTTGAGGTTGTCACTTGAAATAATTTAAAGGCGTTGAGGTTGTCCCTTGAAATAATTTAAAGGCGTTGAGGTTGTCACTTGAAATAGTTTGAAGGCGTTGAGGTTGTCACTTGAAATAATTTAAAGGCGTTGAGGTTGTCACTTGAAATAATTTAAAGGCGTTGAGGTTGTCCCTTGAAACAATTCAAAGGAGTTGGGGTTGTCACTTGAAATAATTTAAAGGCGTTGAGGTTGTCACTTGAAATAATTTAAAGGCATTGAGGTTGTCACTTGAAATAATTTAAAGGCGTTGAGGTTGTCACTTGAAATAGTTTAAAGGCGTTGAGGTTGTCACTTGAAATAATTTAAAGGCATTGAGGTTGTCACTTGAAATAATTTAAAGGCGTTGAGGTTGTAACTTGAAATAATTTAAAGGCGTTGAGTTTGTCACTTGAAATAATTTAAAGGCGTTGAGGTTGTCACTTGAAATAATTTAAAGGCGTTGTGGTTGTCACTTGAAATAGTTTAAAGGCGTTGAGGTTGTCACTTGAAATAATTTAAAGGCGTTGAGGTTGTCACTTGAAATAATTTAAAGGCGTTGAAGTTGTCCCTTGAAACAATTTAAAGGAGTTGGGGTTGTCACTTGAAATAGTTTAAAGGCGTCGAGGTTGTCCCTTGAAACAATTTAAAGGAGTTGGGGTTGTCACTTGAAATAATTTAATGGCGTTGAGGTTGTCACTTGAAATAATTTAAAGGCATTGAGGTTGTCACTTGAAATAATTTAAAGGCGTTGAGGTTGTCACTTGAAATAGTTTAAAGGCGTTGAGGTTGCCGCTTGAAACAATTTAAAGGCGTTGAGGTTGTCACTTGAAATAATTTAAAGGCGTTGAGGTTGTCACTTGAAATAATTTAAAGGAGTTGGTGTTGTCAATTGAAATAATTTAAAGGAGTTGGGGTTGTCACTTGAAATAATTTAAAGGCGTTGAAGTTGTCCCTTGAAATAATTTAAAGGCGTTGAGGTTGTCACTTTAAATAATTTAAAGGCGTTGAGGTTGTCACTTGAAATAATTTAAAGGCGTTGAGGTTGTCCCTTGAAACAATTTACAGGAGTTGGGGTTGTCACTTGAAATAGTTTAAAGGCGTTGAGGTTGTCTCTTGAAATAATTTAAAGGAGTTGGGGTTGTCACTTGAAATAATTTAAAGGAGTTGGGGTTGTCACTTGAAATAATTTAAAGGCGTTGAGGTTGTCACTTGAAACAATTTAAAGGAGTTGGTGTTGTCACTTGAAATAGTTTAAAGGCGTTGAGGTTGTCCCTTGAAACAATTTAAAGGAGTTGGGGTTCTCACTTGAAATAATTTAAAGGCGTTGAGGTTGTCACTTGAAATAGTTTAAAGGCGTTGAGGTTGTCACTTGAAATAATTTAAAGGCGTTGAGGTTGTCACTTGAAATAGTTTGAAGGCGTTGAGGTTGTCACTTGAAATAATTTAAAGGCGTTGAGGTTGTCACTTGAAATAATTTAAAGGCGTTGAGGTTGTCCCTTGAAACAATTCAAAGGAGTTGGGTTTGTCACTTGAAATAATTTAAAGGCGTTGAGGTTGTCACTTGAAATAATTTAAAGGCATTGAGGTTGTCACTTTAAAATAATTTAAAGGCGTTGAAGTTGTCACTTGAAATAGTTTAAAGGCGTTGAGGTTGTCCCTTGAAACAATTTAAAGGAGTTGGGGTTGTCACTTGAAATAGTTTAAAGGCGTTGAGGTTGTCACTTGAAATAATTTAAAGGAGTTGGGGTTGTCACTTGAAATAATTTAAAGGAGTTGGGGTTGTCACTTGAAATAATTTAAAGGCGTTGAGGTTGTCACTTGAAACAATTTAAAGGAGTTGGGGTTGTCACTTGAAATAGTTTAAAGGCGTTGAGGTTGTCCCTTGAAACAATTTAAAGGAGTTGGGGTTGTCACTTGAAATAATTTAAAGGCGTTGAGGTTGTCACTTGAAATAGTTTAAAGGCATTGAGGTTGTCACTTGAAATAATTTAAAGGCGTTGAGGTTGTCACTTGAAATAGTTTAAAGGCGTTGAGGTTGTCACTTGAAATAATTTAAAGGCTTTGAGGTTGTCACTTGAAATAATTTAAAGGCGTTGAGGTTGTCCCTTGAAACAATTTAAAGGAGTTGGGGTTGTCACTTGAAATAGTTTAAAGGCGTTGAGGTTGTAACTTGAAATAGTTTAAAGGCGTTGAGGTTGTCACTTGAAATAATTTAAAGGCGTTGAGGTTGTCCCTTGAAACAATTTAAAGGAGTTGGGGTTGTCACTTGAAATAATTTAAAGGCGTTCAGGTTGTAACTTGAAATAGTTTAAAGGCGTTGAGGTTGTCACTTGAAATAATTGAAAGGCGTTGAGGTTGTCACTTGAAGTAATTTAAAGGCGTTGAGGTTGTCACTTGAAATAGTTTGAAGGCGTTGAGGTTGTCACTTGAAATAATTTAAAGGCGTTGAGGTTGTCACTTGAAATAATTTAAAGGCGTTGAGGTTGTCCCTTGAAACAATTCAAAGGAGTTGGGGTTGTCACTTGAAATAATTTAAAGGCGTTGAGGTTGTCACTTGAAATAATTTAAAGGCATTGAGGTTGTCACTTGAAATAATTTAAAGGCGTTGAGGTTGTCACTTGAAATAGTTTAAAGGCGTTGAGGTTGTCACTTGAAATAATTTAAAGGCATTGAGGTTGTCACTTGAAATAATTTAAAGGCGTTGAGGTTGTAACTTGAAATAATTTAAAGGCGTTGAGTTTGTCACTTGAAATAATTTAAAGGCGTTGAGGTTGTCACTTGAAATAATTTAAAGGCGTTGTGGTTGTCACTTGAAATAGTTTAAAGGCGTTGAGGTTGTCACTTGAAATAATTTAAAGGCGTTGAGGTTGTCACTTGAAATAATTTAAAGGCGTTGAAGTTGTCCCTTGAAACAATTTAAAGGAGTTGGGGTTGTCACTTGAAATAGTTTAAAGGCGTCGAGGTTGTCAATTGAAACAATTTAAAGGAGTTGGGGTTGTCACTTGAAATAATTTAAAGGCGTTGAGGTTGTCACTTGAAATAATTTAAAGGCATTGAGGTTGTCACTTGAAATAATTTAAAGGCGTTGAGGTTGTCACTTGAAATAGTTTAAAGGCGTTGAGGTTGTCACTTGAAATAATTTAAAGGCGTTAAGGTTGTCACTTGAAATAATTTAAAGGCGTTGAGGTTGTCACTTGAAATAATTTAAAGGAGTTGGGGTTGTCACTTGAAATAATTTAAAGGAGTTGGGGTTGTCACTTGAAATAATTTAAAGGCGTTGAAATTGTCCCTTGAAATAATTTAAAGGCGTTGAGGTTGTCACTTGAAATAATTTAAAGGCGTTGAGGTTGTCACTTGAAATAATTTAAAGGCGTTGAGGTTGTCCCTTGAAACAATTTAAAGGAGTTGGGGTTGTCACTTGAAATAGTTTAAAGGCGTTGAGGTTGTCACTTGAAATAATTTAAAGGAGTTGGGGTTGTCACTTGAAATAATTCAAAGGAGTTGGGGTTGTCCCTTGAAATAATTTAAAGGCGTTGAGGTTGTCACTTGAAACAATTTAAAGGAGTTGGTGTTGTCACTTGAAATAGTTTAAAGGCGTTGAGGTTGTCCCTTGAAACAATTTAAAGGAGTTGGGGTTCTCACTTGAAATAATTTAAAGGCGTTGAGGTTGTCACTTGAAATAGTTTAAAGGCGTTGAGGTTGTCACTTGAAATAATTTAAAGGCGTTGAGGTTGTCACTTGAAATAGTTTAAAGGCGTTGAGGTTGTCACTTGAAATAATTTAAAGGCTTTGAGGTTGTCACTTGAAATAATTCAAAGGCGTTGAGGTTGTCCCTTGAAACAATTTAAAGGAGTTGGGGTTGTCACTTGAAATAGTTTAAAGGCGTTGAGGTTGTAACTTGAAATAGTTTAAAGGCGTTGAGGTTGTCACTTGAAATAATTTAAAGGCGTTGAGGTTGTCACTTGAAATAATTTAAAGGCGTTGAGGTTGTCCCTTGAAACAATTTAAAGGAGTTGGGGTTGTCACTTGAAATAATTTAAAGGCGTTCAGGTTGTAACTTGAAATAGTTTAAAGGCGTTGAGGTTGTCACTTGAAATAATTTAATGGCTTTGAGGTTGTCACTTGAAATAATTTAAAGGCGTTGAGGTTGTCCCTTGAAACAATTTAAAGGAGTTGGGGTTGTCACTTGAAATAGTTTAAAGGCGTTGAGGTTGTAACTTGAAATAGTTTAAAGGCGTTGAGGTTGTCACTTGAAATAATTTAAAGGCGTTGAGGTTGTCACTTGAAATAATTTAAAGGCGTTGAGGTTGTCCCTTGAAATAATTTAAAGGCGTTGTGGTTGTCACTTGAAATAGTTTAAAGGCGTTGAGGTTGTCACTTGAAATAATTTAAAGGCGTTGAGGTTGTCACTTGAAATAATTTAAAGGCGTTGAAGTTGTCCCTTGAAACAATTTAAAGGAGTTGGGGTTGTCACTTGAAATATTTTCAAGGCGTCGAGGTTGTCCCTTGAAACAATTTAAAGGAGTTGGGGTTGTCACTTGAAATAATTTAAAGGCGTTGAGGTTGTCACTTGAAATAATTTAAAGGCATTGAGGTTGTCACTTGAAATAATTTAAAGGCGTTGAGGTTGTCCCTTGAAATAGCTTAAAGGCGTTGAGGTTGTCACTTGAAATAATTTAAAGGCGTTGAGGTTGTCACTTGAAATAATTTAAAGGCGTTGAGGTTGTCCCTTGAAACAATTTAAAGGAGTTGGGGTTGTCACTTGAAATAGTTTAAAGGCGTTGAGGTTGTCACTTGAAATAATTTAAAGAGTTGGGGTTGTCACTTGAAATAATTTAAAGGAGTTGGGGTTGTCACTTGAAATAATTTAAAGGCGTTGAGGTTGTCACTTGAAACAATTTAAAGGAGTTGGGGTTGTCACTTGAAATAGTTTAAAGGCGTTGAGGTTGTCACTTGAAATAATTTAAAGGCGTTGAGGTTGTCACTTGAAATAATTTAAAGGAGTTGGGGTTGTCACTTGAAATAGTTTAAAGGCGTTGAGGTTGTCCCTTGAAACAATTTAAAGGAGTTGGGGTTGTCACTTGAAATAATTTAAAGGCGTTGAGGTTGTCACTTGAAATAGTTTAAAGGCGTTGAGGTTGTCACTTGAAATAATTTAAAGGCGTTGAGGTTGTCACTTGAAATAGTTTAAAGGCGTTGAGGTTGTCACTTGAAATAATTTAAAGGCTTTGAGGTTGTCACTTGAAATAATTTAAAGGCGTTGAGGTTGTCCCTTGAAACAATTTAAAGGAGTTGGGGTTGTCACTTGAAATAATTTAAAGGCGTTCAGGTTGTAACTTGAAATAGTTTAAAGGCGTTGAGGTTGTCACTTGAAATAATTTAAAGGCTTTGAGGTTGTCACTTGAAATAATTTAAAGGCGTTGAGGTTGTCCCTTGAAACAATTTAAAGGAGTTGGGGTTGTCACTTGAAATAGTTTAAAGGCGTTGAGGTTGTAACTTGAAATAGTTTAAAGGCGTTGAGGTTGTCACTTGAAATAATTTAAAGGCGTTGAGGTTGTCACTTGAAATAATTTAAAGGCGTTGAGGTTGTCCCTTGAAATAATTTAAAGGCGTTGTGGTTGTCACTTGAAATAGTTTAAAGGCGTTGAGGTTGTCACTTGAAATAATTTAAAGGCGTTGAGGTTGTCACTTGAAATAATTTAAAGGCGTTGAAGTTGTCCCTTGAAACAATTTAAAGGAGTTGGGGTTGTCACTTGAAATATTTTCAAGGCGTCGAGGTTGTCCCTTGAAACAATTTAAAGGAGTTGGGGTTGTCACTTGAAATAATTTAAAGGCGTTGAGGTTGTCACTTGAAATAATTTAAAGGCATTGAGGTTGTCACTTGAAATAATTTAAAGGCGTTGAGGTTGTCCCTTGAAATAGCTTAAAGGCGTTGAGGTTGTCACTTGAAATAATTTAAAGGCGTTGAGGTTGTCACTTGAAATAATTTAAAGGCGTTGAGGTTGTCCCTTGAAACAATTTAAAGGAGTTGGGGTTGTCACTTGAAATAGTTTAAAGGCGTTGAGGTTGTCACTTGAAATAATTTAAAGAGTTGGGGTTGTCACTTGAAATAATTTAAAGGAGTTGGGGTTGTCACTTGAAATAATTTAAAGGCGTTGAGGTTGTCACTTGAAACAATTTAAAGGAGTTGGGGTTGTCACTTGAAATAGTTTAAAGGCGTTGAGGTTGTCACTTGAAATAATTTAAAGGCGTTGAGGTTGTCACTTGAAATAATTTAAAGGAGTTGGGGTTGTCACTTGAAATAGTTTAAAGGCGTTGAGGTTGTCCCTTGAAACAATTTAAAGGAGTTGGGGTTGTCACTTGAAATAATTTAAAGGCGTTGAGGTTGTCACTTGAAATAGTTTAAAGGCGTTGAGGTTGTCACTTGAAATAATTTAAAGGCGTTGAGGTTGTCACTTGAAATAGTTTAAAGGCGTTGAGGTTGTCACTTGAAATAATTTAAAGGCTTTGAGGTTGTCACTTGAAATAATTTAAAGGCGTTGAGGTTGTCCCTTGAAACAATTTAAAGGAGTTGGGGTTGTCACTTGAAATAATTTAAAGGCGTTCAGGTTGTAACTTGAAATAGTTTAAAGGCGTTGAGGTTGTCACTTGAAATAATTTAAAGGCTTTGAGGTTGTCACTTGAAATAATTTAAAGGCGTTGAGGTTGTCCCTTGAAACAATTTAAAGGAGTTGGGGTTGTCACTTGAAATAGTTTAAAGGCGTTGAGGTTGTAACTTGAAATAGTTTAAAGGCGTTGAGGTTGTCACTTGAAATAATTTAAAGGCGTTGAGGTTGTCACTTGAAATAATTTAAAGGCGTTGAGGTTGTCCCTTGAAATAATTTAAAGGCGTTGTGGTTGTCACTTGAAATAGTTTAAAGGCGTTGAGGTTGTCACTTGAAATAATTTAAAGGCGTTGAGGTTGTCACTTGAAATAATTTAAAGGCGTTGAAGTTGTCCCTTGAAACAATTTAAAGGAGTTGGGGTTGTCACTTGAAATAGTTTAAAGGCGTCGAGGTTGTCCCTTGAAACAATTTAAAGGAGTTGGGGTTGTCACTTGAAATAATTTAAAGGCGTTGAGGTTGTCACTTGAAATAATTTAAAGGCATTGAGGTTGTCACTTGAAATAATTTAAAGGCGTTGAGGTTGTCACTTGAAATAATTTAAAGGCGTTGAGGTTGTCACTTGAAATAATTTAAAGGCGTTGAGGTTGTCCCTTGAAACAATTTGAAGGAGTTGGGGTTGTCACTTGAAATAGTTTAAAGGCGTTGAGGTTGTCACTTGAAATAATTTAAAGAGTTGGGGTTGTCACTTGAAATAATTTAAAGGAGTTGGGGTTGTCACTTGAAATAATTTAAAGGCGTTGAGGTTGTCACTTGAAACAATTTAAAGGAGTTGGGGTTGTCACTTGAAATAGTTTAAAGGCGTTGAGGTTGTCACTTGAAATAATTTAAAGGCGTTGAGGTTGTCACTTGAAATAATTTAAAGGAGTTGGGGTTGTCAGTTGAAATAATTTAAAGGAGTTGGGGTTGTCACTTGAAATAATTTAAAGGCGTTGAGGTTGTCACTTGAAACAATTTAAAGGAGTTGGTGTTGTCACTTGAAATAGTTTAAAGGCGTTGAGGTTGTCCCTTGAAACAATTTAAAGGAGTTGGGGTTCTCACTTGAAATAATTTAAAGGCGTTGAGGTTGTGACTTGAAATAGTTTAAAGGCGTTGAGGTTGTCACTTGAAATAATTTAAAGGCGTTGAGGTTGTCACTTGAAATAGTTTAAAGGCGTTGAGGTTGTCACTTGAAATAATTTAAAGGCTTTGAGGTTGTCACTTGAAATAATTTGAAGGCGTTGAGGTTGTCCCTTGAAACAATTTAAAGGAGTTGGGGTTGTCACTTGAAATAGTTTAAAGGCGTTGAGGTTGTAACTTGAAATAGTTTAAAGGCGTTGAGGTTGTCACTTGAAATAATTTAAAGGCGTTGAGGTTGTCACTTGAAATAATTTAAAGGCGTTGAGGTTGTCCCTTGAAACAATTTAAAGGAGTTGGGGTTGTCACTTGAAATAATTTAAAGGCGTTCAGGTTGTAACTTGAAATAGTTTAAAGGCGTTGAGGTTGTCACTTGAAATAATTTAAAGGCTTTGAGGTTGTCACTTGAAATAATTTAAAGGCGTTGAGGTTGTCCCTTGAAACAATTTAAAGGAGTTGGGGTTGTCACTTGAAATAGTTTAAAGGCGTTGAGGTTGTAACTTGAAATAGTTTAAAGGCGTTGAGGTTGTCACTTGAAATAATTTAAAGGCGTTGAGGTTGTCACTTGAAATAATTTAAAGGCGTTGAGGTTGTCCCTTGAAATAATTTAAAGGCGTTGTGGTTGTCACTTGAAATAGTTTAAAGGCGTTGAGGTTGTCACTTGAAATAATTTAAAGGCGTTGAGGTTGTCACTTGAAATAATTTAAAGGCGTTGAAGTTGTCCCTTGAAACAATTTAAAGGAGTTGGGGTTGTCACTTGAAATAGTTTAAAGGCGTCGAGGTTGTCCCTTGAAACAATTTAAAGGAGTTGGGGTTGTCACTTGAAATAATTTAAAGGCGTTGTGGTTGTCACTTGAAATAATTTAAAGGCATTGAGGTTGTCACTTGAAATAATTTAAAGGCGTTGAGGTTGTCCCTTGAAATAGCTTAAAGGCGTTGAGGTTGTCACTTGAAATAATTTAAAGGCGTTGAGGTTGTCACTTGAAATAATTTAAAGGCGTTGAGGTTGTCCCTTGAAACAATTTAAAGGAGTTGGGGTTGTCACTTGAAATAGTTTAAAGGCGTTGAGGTTGTCACTTGAAATAATTTAAAGAGTTGGGGTTGTCACTTGAAATAATTTAAAGGAGTTGGGGTTGTCACTTGAAATAATTTAAAGGCGTTGAGGTTGTCACTTGAAACAATTTAAAGGAGTTGGGGTTGTCACTTGAAATAGTTTAAAGGCGTTGAGGTTGTCACTTGAAATAATTTAAAGGCGTTGAGGTTGTCACTTGAAATAATTTAAAGGAGTTGGGGTTGTCACTTGAAATAGTTTAAAGGCGTTGAGGTTGTCCCTTGAAACAATTTAAAGGAGTTGGGGTTGTCACTTGAAATAATTTAAAGGCGTTGAGGTTGTCACTTGAAATAGTTTAAAGGCGTTGAGGTTGTCACTTGAAATAATTTAAAGGCGTTGAGGTTGTCACTTGAAATAGTTTAAAGGCGTTGAGGTTGTCACTTGAAATAATTTAAAGGCTTTGAGGTTGTCACTTGAAATAATTTAAAGGCGTTGAGGTTGTCCCTTGAAACAATTTAAAGGAGTTGGGGTTGTCACTTGAAATAATTTAAAGGCGTTCAGGTTGTAACTTGAAATAGTTTAAAGGCGTTGAGGTTGTCACTTGAAATAATTTAAAGGCTTTGAGGTTGTCACTTGAAATAATTTAAAGGCGTTGAGGTTGTCCCTTGAAACAATTTAAAGGAGTTGGGGTTGTCACTTGAAATAGTTTAAAGGCGTTGAGGTTGTAACTTGAAATAGTTTAAAGGCGTTGAGGTTGTCACTTGAAATAATTTAAAGGCGTTGAGGTTGTCACTTGAAATAATTTAAAGGCGTTGAGGTTGTCCCTTGAAATAATTTAAAGGCGTTGTGGTTGTCACTTGAAATAGTTTAAAGGCGTTGAGGTTGTCACTTGAAATAATTTAAAGGCGTTGAGGTTGTCACTTGAAATAATTTAAAGGCGTTGAAGTTGTCCCTTGAAACAATTTAAAGGAGTTGGGGTTGTCACTTGAAATATTTTCAAGGCGTCGAGGTTGTCCCTTGAAACAATTTAAAGGAGTTGGGGTTGTCACTTGAAATAATTTAAAGGCGTTGAGGTTGTCACTTGAAATAATTTAAAGGCATTGAGGTTGTCACTTGAAATAATTTAAAGGCGTTGAGGTTGTCCCTTGAAATAGCTTAAAGGCGTTGAGGTTGTCACTTGAAATAATTTAAAGGCGTTGAGGTTGTCACTTGAAATAATTTAAAGGCGTTGAGGTTGTCCCTTGAAACAATTTAAAGGAGTTGGGGTTGTCACTTGAAATAGTTTAAAGGCGTTGAGGTTGTCACTTGAAATAATTTAAAGAGTTGGGGTTGTCACTTGAAATAATTTAAAGGAGTTGGGGTTGTCACTTGAAATAATTTAAAGGCGTTGAGGTTGTCACTTGAAACAATTTAAAGGAGTTGGGGTTGTCACTTGAAATAGTTTAAAGGCGTTGAGGTTGTCACTTGAAATAATTTAAAGGCGTTGAGGTTGTCACTTGAAATAATTTAAAGGAGTTGGGGTTGTCACTTGAAATAGTTTAAAGGCGTTGAGGTTGTCCCTTGAAACAATTTAAAGGAGTTGGGGTTGTCACTTGAAATAATTTAAAGGCGTTGAGGTTGTCACTTGAAATAGTTTAAAGGCGTTGAGGTTGTCACTTGAAATAATTTAAAGGCGTTGAGGTTGTCACTTGAAATAGTTTAAAGGCGTTGAGGTTGTCACTTGAAATAATTTAAAGGCTTTGAGGTTGTCACTTGAAATAATTTAAAGGCGTTGAGGTTGTCCCTTGAAACAATTTAAAGGAGTTGGGGTTGTCACTTGAAATAATTTAAAGGCGTTCAGGTTGTAACTTGAAATAGTTTAAAGGCGTTGAGGTTGTCACTTGAAATAATTTAAAGGCTTTGAGGTTGTCACTTGAAATAATTTAAAGGCGTTGAGGTTGTCCCTTGAAACAATTTAAAGGAGTTGGGGTTGTCACTTGAAATAGTTTAAAGGCGTTGAGGTTGTAACTTGAAATAGTTTAAAGGCGTTGAGGTTGTCACTTGAAATAATTTAAAGGCGTTGAGGTTGTCACTTGAAATAATTTAAAGGCGTTGAGGTTGTCCCTTGAAATAATTTAAAGGCGTTGTGGTTGTCACTTGAAATAGTTTAAAGGCGTTGAGGTTGTCACTTGAAATAATTTAAAGGCGTTGAGGTTGTCACTTGAAATAATTTAAAGGCGTTGAAGTTGTCCCTTGAAACAATTTAAAGGAGTTGGGGTTGTCACTTGAAATAGTTTAAAGGCGTCGAGGTTGTCCCTTGAAACAATTTAAAGGAGTTGGGGTTGTCACTTGAAATAATTTAAAGGCGTTGAGGTTGTCACTTGAAATAATTTAAAGGCATTGAGGTTGTCACTTGAAATAATTTAAAGGCGTTGAGGTTGTCCCTTGAAATAGCTTAAAGGCGTTGAGGTTGTCACTTGAAATAATTTAAAGGCGTTGAGGTTGTCACTTGAAATAATTTAAAGGCGTTGAGGTTGTCCCTTGAAACAATTTAAAGGAGTTGGGGTTGTCACTTGAAATAGTTTAAAGGCGTTGAGGTTGTCACTTGAAATAATTTAAAGAGTTGGGGTTGTCACTTGAAATAATTTAAAGGAGTTGGGGTTGTCACTTGAAATAATTTAAAGGCGTTGAGGTTGTCACTTGAAACAATTTAAAGGAGTTGGGGTTGTCACTTGAAATAGTTTAAAGGCGTTGAGGTTGTCACTTGAAATAATTTAAAGGCGTTGAGGTTGTCACTTGAAATAATTTAAAGGAGTTGGGGTTGTCACTTGAAATAGTTTAAAGGCGTTGAGGTTGTCCCTTGAAACAATTTAAAGGAGTTGGGGTTGTCACTTGAAATAATTTAAAGGCGTTGAGGTTGTCACTTGAAATAGTTTAAAGGCGTTGAGGTTGTCACTTGAAATAATTTAAAGGCGTTGAGGTTGTCACTTGAAATAGTTTAAAGGCGTTGAGGTTGTCACTTGAAATAGTTTAAAGGCGTTGAGGTTGTCACTTGAAATAATTTAAAGGCGTTGAGGTTGTCCCTTGAAACAATTTAAAGGAGTTGGGGTTGTCACTTGAAATAATTTAAAGGCGTTCAGGTTGTAACTTGAAATAGTTTAAAGGCGTTGAGGTTGTCACTTGAAATAATTTAAAGGCTTTGAGGTTGTCAC
Source organism: Acanthosepion esculentum (assembly GCA_964036315.1). Classification (NCBI taxonomy): domain Eukaryota; kingdom Metazoa; phylum Mollusca; class Cephalopoda; order Sepiida; family Sepiidae; genus Acanthosepion; species Acanthosepion esculentum. Next base: position 5,549,562 of record OZ038489.1, read on the forward strand.
TTGAAATAATTTAAAGGCGTTGAGGTTGTCCCTTGAAACAATTTAAAGGAGTTGGGGTTGTCACTTGAAATAGTTTAAAGGCGTTGAGGTTGTAACTTGAAATAGTTTAAAGGCGTTGAGGTTGTCACTTGAAATAATTTAAAGGCGTTGAGGTTGTCACTTGAAATAATTTAAAGGCGTTGAGGTTGTCCCTTGAAATAATTTAAAGGCGTTGTGGTTGTCACTTGAAATAGTTTAAAGGCGTTGAGGTTGTCACTTGAAATAATTTAAAGGCGTTGAGGTTGTCACTTGAAATAATTTAAAGGCGTTGAAGTTGTCCCTTGAAACAATTTAAAGGAGTTGGGGTTGTCACTTGAAATAGTTTAAAGGCGTCGAGGTTGTCCCTTGAAACAATTTAAAGGAGTTGGGGTTGTCACTTGAAATAATTTAAAGGCGTTGAGGTTGTCACTTGAAATAATTTAAAGGCATTGAGGTTGTCACTTGAAATAATTTAAAGGCGTTGAGGTTGTCACTTGAAATAATTTAAAGGCGTTGAGGTTGTCACTTGAAATAATTTAAAGGCGTTGAGGTTGTCCCTTGAAACAATTTGAAGGAGTTGGGGTTGTCACTTGAAATAGTTTAAAGGCGTTGAGGTTGTCACTTGAAATAATTTAAAGAGTTGGGGTTGTCACTTGAAATAATTTAAAGGAGTTGGGGTTGTCACTTGAAATAATTTAAAGGCGTTGAGGTTGTCACTTGAAACAATGTAAAGGAGTTGGGGTTGTCACTTGAAATAGTTTAAAGGCGTTGAGGTTGTCACTTGAAATAATTTAAAGGCGTTGAGGTTGTCACTTGAAATAATTTAAAGGAGTTGGGGTTGTCAGTTGAAATAATTTAAAGGAGTTGGGGTTGTCACTTGAAATAATTTAAAGGCGTTGAGGTTGTCACTTGAAACAATTTAAAGGAGTTGGTGTTGTCACTTGAAATAGTTTAAAGGCGTTGAGGTTGTCCCTTGAAACAATTTAAAGGAGTTGGGGTTCTCACTTGAAATAATTTAAAGGCGTTGAGGTTGTCACTTGAAATAGTTTAAAGGCGTTGAGGTTGTCACTTGAAATAATTTAAAGGCGTTGAGGTTGTCACTTGAAATAGTTTAAAGGCGTTGAGGTTGTCACTTGAAATAATTTAAAGGCTTTGAGGTTGTCACTTGAAATAATTTGAAGGCGTTGAGGTTGTCCCTTGAAACAATTTAAAGGAGTTGGGGTTGTCACTTGAAATAGTTTAAAGGCGTTGAGGTTGTAACTTGAAATAGTTTAAAGGCGTTGAGGTTGTCACTTGAAATAATTTAAAGGCGTTGAGGTTGTCACTTGAAATAATTTAAAGGCGTTGAGGTTGTCCCTTGAAACAATTTAAAGGAGTTGGGGTTGTCACTTGAAATAATTTAAAGGCGTTCAGGTTGTAACTTGAAATAGTTTAAAGGCGTTGAGGTTGTCACTTGAAATAATTTAAAGGCTTTGAGGTTGTCACTTGAAATAATTTAAAGGCGTTGAGGTTGTCCCTTGAAACAATTTAAAGGAGTTGGGGTTGTCACTTGAAATAGTTTAAAGGCGTTGAGGTTGTAACTTGAAATAGTTTAAAGGCGTTGAGGTTGTCACTTGAAATAATTTAAAGGCGTTGAGGTTGTCACTTGAAATAATTTAAAGGCGTTGAGGTTGTCCCTTGAAATAATTTAAAGGCGTTGTGGTTGTCACTTGAAATAGTTTAAAGGCGTTGAGGTTGTCACTTGAAATAATTTAAAGGCGTTGAGGTTGTCACTTGAAATAATTTAAAGGCGTTGAAGTTGTCCCTTGAAACAATTTAAAGGAGTTGGGGTTGTCACTTGAAATAGTTTAAAGGCGTCGAGGTTGTCCCTTGAAACAATTTAAAGGAGTTGGGGTTGTCACTTGAAATAATTTAAAGGCGTTGTGGTTGTCACTTGAAATAATTTAAAGGCATTGAGGTTGTCACTTGAAATAATTTAAAGGCGTTGAGGTTGTCCCTTGAAATAGCTTAAAGGCGTTGAGGTTGTCACTTGAAATAATTTAAAGGCGTTGAGGTTGTCACTTGAAATAATTTAAAGGCGTTGAGGTTGTCCCTTGAAACAATTTAAAGGAGTTGGGGTTGTCACTTGAAATAGTTTAAAGGCGTTGAGGTTGTCACTTGAAATAATTTAAAGAGTTGGGGTTGTCACTTGAAATAATTTAAAGGAGTTGGGGTTGTCACTTGAAATAATTTAAAGGCGTTGAGGTTGTCACTTGAAACAATTTAAAGGAGTTGGGGTTGTCACTTGAAATAGTTTAAAGGCGTTGAGGTTGTCACTTGAAATAATTTAAAGGCGTTGAGGTTGTCACTTGAAATAATTTAAAGGAGTTGGGGTTGTCACTTGAAATAGTTTAAAGGCGTTGAGGTTGTCCCTTGAAACAATTTAAAGGAGTTGGGGTTGTCACTTGAAATAATTTAAAGGCGTTGAGGTTGTCACTTGAAATAGTTTAAAGGCGTTGAGGTTGTCACTTGAAATAATTTAAAGGCGTTGAGGTTGTCACTTGAAATAGTTTAAAGGCGTTGAGGTTGTCACTTGAAATAATTTAAAGGCTTTGAGGTTGTCACTTGAAATAATTTAAAGGCGTTGAGGTTGTCCCTTGAAAAAATTTAAAGGAGTTGGGGTTGTCACTTGAAATAATTTAAAGGCGTTCAGGTTGTAACTTGAAATAGTTTAAAGGCGTTGAGGTTGTCACTTGAAATGATTTAAAGGCTTTGAGGTTGTCACTTGAAATAATTTAAAGGCGTTGAGGTTGTCCCTTGAAACAATTTAAAGGAGTTGGGGTTGTCACTTGAAATAGTTTAAAGGCGTTGAGGTTGTAACTTGAAATAGTTTAAAGGCGTTGAGGTTGTCACTTGAAATAATTTAAAGGCGTTGAGGTTGTCACTTGAAATAATTTAAAGGCGTTGAGGTTGTCCCTTGAAATAATTTAAAGGCGTTGTGGTTGTCACTTGAAATAGTTTAAAGGCGTTGAGGTTGTCACTTGAAATAATTTAAAGGCGTTGAGGTTGTCACTTGAAATAATTTAAAGGCGTTGAAGTTGTCCCTTGAAACAATTTAAAGGAGTTGGGGTTGTCACTTGAAATAGTTTAAAGGCGTCGAGGTTGTCCCTTGAAACAATTTAAAGGAGTTGGGGTTGTCACTTGAAATAATTTAAAGGCGTTGAGGTTGTCACTTGAAATAATTTAAAGGCATTGAGGTTGTCACTTGAAATAATTTAAAGGCGTTGAGGTTGTCCCTTGAAATAGCTTAAAGGCGTTGAGGTTGTCACTTGAAATAATTTAAAGGCGTTGAGGTTGTCACTTGAAATAATTTAAAGGCGTTGAGGTTGTCCCTTGAAACAATTTAAAGGAGTTGGGGTTGTCACTTGAAATAGTTTAAAGGCGTTGAGGTTGTCACTTGAAATAATTTAAAGGAGTTGGGGTTGTCACTTGAAATAATTTAAAGGCGTTGAGGTTGTCACTTGAAACAATTTAAAGGAGTTGGGGTTGTCACTTGAAATAGTTTAAAGGCGTTGAGGTTGTCACTTGAAATAATTTAAATGCGTTGAGGTTGTCACTTGAAATAATTTAAAGGAGTTGGGGTTGTCACTTGAAATAGTTTAAAGGCGTTGAGGTTGTCCCTTGAAACAATTTAAAGGAGTTGGGGTTGTCACTTGAAATAATTTAAAGGCGTTGAGGTTGTCACTTGAAATAGTTTAAAGGCGTTGAGGTTGTCACTTGAAATAATTTAAAGGCGTTGAGGTTGTCACTTGAAATAGTTTAAAGGCGTTGAGGTTGTCACTTGAAATAATTTAAAGGCTTTGAGGTTGTCACTTGAAATAATTTAAAGGCGTTGAGGTTGTCCCTTGAAACAATTTAAAGGAGTTGGGGTTGTCACTTGAAATAGTTTAAAGGCGTTGAGGTTGTAACTTGAAATAGTTTAAAGGCGTTGAGGTTGTCACTTGAAATAATTTAAAGGCGTTGAGGTTGTCACTTGAAATAATTTAAAGGCGTTGAGGTTGTCCCTTGAAACAATTTGAAGGAGTTGGGGTTGTCACTTGAAATAGTTTAAAGGCGTTGAGGTTGTCACTTGAAATAATTTAAAGAGTTGGGGTTGTCACTTGAAATAATTTAAAGGAGTTGGGGTTGTCACTTGAAATAATTTAAAGGCGTTGAGGTTGTCACTTGAAACAATGTAAAGGAGTTGGGGTTGTCACTTGAAATAGTTTAAAGGCGTTGAGGTTGTCACTTGAAATAATTTAAAGGCGTTGAGGTTGTCACTTGAAATAATTTAAAGGAGTTGGGGTTGTCAGTTGAAATAATTTAAAGGAGTTGGGGTTGTCACTTGAAATAATTTAAAGGCGTTGAGGTTGTCACTTGAAACAATTTAAAGGAGTTGGTGTTGTCACTTGAAATAGTTTAAAGGCGTTGAGGTTGTCCCTTGAAACAATTTAAAGGAGTTGGGGTTCTCACTTGAAATAATTTAAAGGCGTTGAGGTTGTCACTTGAAATAGTTTAAAGGCGTTGAGGTTGTCACTTGAAATAATTTAAAGGCGTTGAGGTTGTCACTTGAAATAGTTTAAAGGCGTTGAGGTTGTCACTTGAAATAATTTAAAGGCTTTGAGGTTGTCACTTGAAATAATTTGAAGGCGTTGAGGTTGTCCCTTGAAACAATTTAAAGGAGTTGGGGTTGTCACTTGAAATAGTTTAAAGGCGTTGAGGTTGTAACTTGAAATAGTTTAAAGGCGTTGAGGTTGTCACTTGAAATAATTTAAAGGCGTTGAGGTTGTCACTTGAAATAATTTAAAGGCGTTGAGGTTGTCCCTTGAAACAATTTAAAGGAGTTGGGGTTGTCACTTGAAATAATTTAAAGGCGTTCAGGTTGTAACTTGAAATAGTTTAAAGGCGTTGAGGTTGTCACTTGAAATAATTTAAAGGCTTTGAGGTTGTCACTTGAAATAATTTAAAGGCGTTGAGGTTGTCCCTTGAAACAATTTAAAGGAGTTGGGGTTGTCACTTGAAATAGTTTAAAGGCGTTGAGGTTGTAACTTGAAATAGTTTAAAGGCGTTGAGGTTGTCACTTGAAATAATTTAAAGGCGTTGAGGTTGTCACTTGAAATAATTTAAAGGCGTTGAGGTTGTCCCTTGAAATAATTTAAAGGCGTTGTGGTTGTCACTTGAAATAGTTTAAAGGCGTTGAGGTTGTCACTTGAAATAATTTAAAGGCGTTGAGGTTGTCACTTGAAATAATTTAAAGGCGTTGAAGTTGTCCCTTGAAACAATTTAAAGGAGTTGGGGTTGTCACTTGAAATAGTTTAAAGGCGTCGAGGTTGTCCCTTGAAACAATTTAAAGGAGTTGGGGTTGTCACTTGAAATAATTTAAAGGCGTTGTGGTTGTCACTTGAAATAATTTAAAGGCATTGAGGTTGTCACTTGAAATAATTTAAAGGCGTTGAGGTTGTCCCTTGAAATAGCTTAAAGGCGTTGAGGTTGTCACTTGAAATAATTTAAAGGCGTTGAGGTTGTCACTTGAAATAATTTAAAGGCGTTGAGGTTGTCCCTTGAAACAATTTAAAGGAGTTGGGGTTGTCACTTGAAATAGTTTAAAGGCGTTGAGGTTGTCACTTGAAATAATTTAAAGAGTTGGGGTTGTCACTTGAAATAATTTAAAGGAGTTGGGGTTGTCACTTGAAATAATTTAAAGGCGTTGAGGTTGTCACTTGAAACAATTTAAAGGAGTTGGGGTTGTCACTTGAAATAGTTTAAAGGCGTTGAGGTTGTCACTTGAAATAATTTAAAGGCGTTGAGGTTGTCACTTGAAATAATTTAAAGGAGTTGGGGTTGTCACTTGAAATAGTTTAAAGGCGTTGAGGTTGTCCCTTGAAACAATTTAAAGGAGTTGGGGTTGTCACTTGAAATAATTTAAAGGCGTTGAGGTTGTCACTTGAAATAGTTTAAAGGCGTTGAGGTTGTCACTTGAAATAATTTAAAGGCGTTGAGGTTGTCACTTGAAATAGTTTAAAGGCGTTGAGGTTGTCACTTGAAATAATTTAAAGGCTTTGAGGTTGTCACTTGAAATAATTTAAAGGCGTTGAGGTTGTCCCTTGAAAAAATTTAAAGGAGTTGGGGTTGTCACTTGAAATAATTTAAAGGCGTTCAGGTTGTAACTTGAAATAGTTTAAAGGCGTTGAGGTTGTCACTTGAAATGATTTAAAGGCTTTGAGGTTGTCACTTGAAATAATTTAAAGGCGTTGAGGTTGTCCCTTGAAACAATTTAAAGGAGTTGGGGTTGTCACTTGAAATAGTTTAAAGGCGTTGAGGTTGTAACTTGAAATAGTTTAAAGGCGTTGAGGTTGTCACTTGAAATAATTTAAAGGCGTTGAGGTTGTCACTTGAAATAATTTAAAGGCGTTGAGGTTGTCCCTTGAAATAATTTAAAGGCGTTGTGGTTGTCACTTGAAATAGTTTAAAGGCGTTGAGGTTGTCACTTGAAATAATTTAAAGGCGTTGAGGTTGTCACTTGAAATAATTTAAAGGCGTTGAAGTTGTCCCTTGAAACAATTTAAAGGAGTTGGGGTTGTCACTTGAAATAGTTTAAAGGCGTCGAGGTTGTCCCTTGAAACAATTTAAAGGAGTTGGGGTTGTCACTTGAAATAATTTAAAGGCGTTGAGGTTGTCACTTGAAATAATTTAAAGGCATTGAGGTTGTCACTTGAAATAATTTAAAGGCGTTGAGGTTGTCCCTTGAAATAGCTTAAAGGCGTTGAGGTTGTCACTTGAAATAATTTAAAGGCGTTGAGGTTGTCACTTGAAATAATTTAAAGGCGTTGAGGTTGTCCCTTGAAACAATTTAAAGGAGTTGGGGTTGTCACTTGAAATAGTTTAAAGGCGTTGAGGTTGTCACTTGAAATAATTTAAAGGAGTTGGGGTTGTCACTTGAAATAATTTAAAGGCGTTGAGGTTGTCACTTGAAACAATTTAAAGGAGTTGGGGTTGTCACTTGAAATAGTTTAAAGGCGTTGAGGTTGTCACTTGAAATAATTTAAATGCGTTGAGGTTGTCACTTGAAATAATTTAAAGGAGTTGGGGTTGTCACTTGAAATAGTTTAAAGGCGTTGAGGTTGTCCCTTGAAACAATTTAAAGGAGTTGGGGTTGTCACTTGAAATAATTTAAAGGCGTTGAGGTTGTCACTTGAAATAGTTTAAAGGCGTTGAGGTTGTCACTTGAAATAATTTAAAGGCGTTGAGGTTGTCACTTGAAATAGTTTAAAGGCGTTGAGGTTGTCACTTGAAATAATTTAAAGGCTTTGAGGTTGTCACTTGAAATAATTTAAAGGCGTTGAGGTTGTCCCTTGAAACAATTTAAAGGAGTTGGGGTTGTCACTTGAAATAGTTTAAAGGCGTTGAGGTTGTAACTTGAAATAGTTTAAAGGCGTTGAGGTTGTCACTTGAAATAATTTAAAGGCGTTGAGGTTGTCACTTGAAATAATTTAAAGGCGTTGAGGTTGTCCCTTGAAACAATTTAAAGGAGTTGGGGTTGTCACTTGAAATAATTTAAAGGCGTTCAGGTTGTAACTTGAAATAGTTTAAAGGCGTTGAGGTTGTCACTTGAAATAATTTAAAGGCGTTGAGGTTGTCACTTGAAATAATTTAAAGGCGTTGAGGTTGTCACTTGAAATAATTTAAAGGAGTTGGGGTTGTCACTTGAAATAATTTAAAGGAGTTGGGGTTGTCACTTGAAATAATTTAAAGGCGTTGAAGTTGTCCCTTGAAATAATTTAAAGGCGTTGAGGTTGTCACTTGAAATAATTTAAAGGCGTTGAGGTTGTCACTTGAAACAATTTAAAGGAGTTGGGGTTGTCACTTGAAATAGTTTAAAGGCGTTGAGGTTGTCACTTGAAATAATTTAAAGGAGTTGGGGTTGTCACTTGAAATAATTTAAAGGAGTTGGGGTTGTCACTTGAAATAATTTAAAGGCGTTGAGGTTGTCACTTGAAACAATTTAAAGGAGTTGGGGTTGTCACTTGAAATAGTTTAAAGGCGTTGAGGTTGTCCCTTGAAACAATTTAAAGGATTTGGGGTTGTCACTTGAAATAATTTAAAGGCGTTGAGGTTGTCACTTGAAATAGTTTAAAGGCGTTGAGGTTGTCACTTGAAATAATTTAAAGGCGTTGAGGTTGTAACTTGAAATAGTTTAAAGGCGTTGAGGTTGTCACTTGAAATAATTTAAAGGCTTTGAGGTTGTCACTTGAAATAATTTAAAGGCGTTGAGGTTGTCCCTTGAAACAATTTGAAGGAGTTGGGGTTGTCACTTGAAATAGTTTAAAGGCGTTGAGGTTGTAACTTGAAATAGTTTAAAGGCGTTGAGGTTGTCACTTGAAATAATTTAAAGGCGTTGAGGTTGTCACTTGAAATAATTTAAAGGCGTTGAGGTTGTCACTTGAAATAATTTAAAGGCGTTGAGGTTGTCACTTGAAATAATTTAAAGGCGTTGAGGTTGTCCCTTGAAATAATTTAAAGGCGTTGTGGTTGTCACTTGAAATAGTTTAAAGGCGTTGAGGTTGTCACTTGAAATAATTTAAAGGCGTTGAGGTTGTCACTTGAAATAATTTAAAGGCGTTGAAGTTGTCCCTTGCAACAATTTAAAGGAGTTGGGGTTGTCACTTGAAATAATTTAAAGGCGTTGAGGTTGTCACTTGAAATAATTTAAAGGCATTGAGGTTGTCACTTGAAATAATTTAAAGGCGTTGAGTTTGTCCCTTGAAATAGCTTAAAGGCGTTGAGGTTGTCACTTGAAATAATTTAAAGGCGTTGAGGTTGTCACTTGAAATAATTTAAAGGCGTTGAGGTTGTCCCTTGAAACAATTTAAAGGAGTTGGGGTTGTCACTTGAAATAGTTTAAAGGCGTTGAGGTTGTCACTTGAAATAATTTAAAGAGTTGGGGTTGTCACTTGAAATAATTTAAAGGAGTTGGGGTTGTCACTTGAAATAATTTAAAGGCGTTGAGGTTGTCACTTGAAACAATTTAAAGGAGTTGGGGTTGTCACTTGAAATAGTTTAAAGGCGTTGAGGTTGTCACTTGAAATAATTTAAAGGCGTTGAGGTTGTCACTTGAAATAATTTAAAGGAGTTGGGGTTGTCACTTGAAATAGTTTAAAGGCGTTGAGGTTGTCCCTTGAAATAATTTAAAGGCGTTGAGGTTGTCACTTGAAATAATTTAAAGGCGTTGAGGTTGTCACTTGAAATAATTTAAAGGCGTTGAGGTTGTCCCTTGAAACAATTTAAAGGAGTTGGGGTTGTCACTTGAAATAATTTAAAGGCGTTCAGGTTGTAACTTGAAATAGTTTAAAGGCGTTGAGGTTGTCACTTGAAATAATTTAAAGGCGTTGAGGTTGTCACTTGAAGTAATTTAAAGGCGTTGAGGTTGTCACTTGAAATAGTTTGAAGGCGTTGAGGTTGTCACTTGAAATAATTTAAAGGCGTTGAGGTTGTCCCTTGAAACAATTTAAAGGAGTTGGGGTTGTCACTTGAAATAGTTTAAAGCCGTTGAGGTTGTAACTTGAAATAGTTTACAAGCGTTGAGGTTGTCACTTGAAATAATTTAAAGGCATTGAGGTTGTCACTTGAAATAATTTAAAGGCGTTGAGGTTGTCACTTGAAATAGTTTAAAGGCGTTGAGGTTGTCACTTGAAACAATTTAAAGGAGTTGGGGTTGTCACTTGAAATAATTTAAAGGCGTTGAGGTTGTCACTTGAAATAAAGCCCAGAAGATGTAAACAGTTCGTTGTCGGTTATAATGCCGTAAAAACATTAGACAGAACAGAATCCGACAAACACGACTGGATAAAAACAAAGCTTATAACATCGAAAGATAATATATATAAGGCATTATATAAAATATTAAAATAACATACAGGGATATTTTGAGAGTTTCCCCAACATGTCTGAGAATTAGAAATAAAAGAAAACACGTCTGGATCATATTGTTTTATTTAACGATATATCAATACAAGTTGAGTTTTTTGATCTCGAATATCATTATTTTCTCTTCATTCTTTTTGTAATCAATTTCTATCTGGCCGCTCGAATCCAAGTTGCCAGGCTGTTAAGGCAGCAAGCTAATCCCAGTTGCAGGAAGACTGGGGTTTGTTCAAAATCCATAAAGCCCACTTATGGTTTATATTGTAGGCTGAGTGAATATTACTTACAGTTTGTAGGATAGAGCATGATCAACAGTTCGAAAAACACCGGACGGTTAAAAACCCTCGGTTACGATGATTTGTAATTTCGTACTAGCAAAACCATCGATGGCACTCGAACAGTTTTGTCTATACAATTTCACCTGGGTCAACCCGCGCACACATGACGCACACACATATATATATATATATATATATATATATATATATGATGTGTAACTGTAACTTCCGTTTTGAAGTACAATGATTTGTTGTCGCTTATCAGGCAACTCTTCAATACCGCTTGAATAACATTTCGCAGGTTTGGACGTGAAAGCTTTTTCGACATAATCTTGTATCTGGTTTGCTTTAGAGAAAGTTTTCCCCATCAAAATGTATTTTAACGACGGAAAAAGGTAATAACTTGTTGATGCAAGATCAGATGAATATGGCGGTACAGGTAGAAGGGATTAACCGATTTCCAAACTATTTTCCCTTGTTATAATTTGTATTTGCGTCCGGCCTTGCGTTGTCAGGGAGGAAATCGTCATTCTCTCTTTTGACGAGCGCCGAGCGCTTTTCGACAGAATATTTTGGTTGTATAAATATGCATTTAGTATTTCATTGCATTTTAATGGTTTGGTTGTTTTGTTTAACGGCATTCCAACCTTAGTGGTCATTTTATGCCGAAAATGATTTGGAGTGACTTTCATTTGGTTTTCAAAAATGGATTGCTGGAAACATTTGGTTTTCAAAAATGTATTGCTGGAAACATTTGGTTTTCAAAAATGTACTGCTGGAAACATTTGCTTTTCAAAAATGTATTGCTGGAAACATTTGCTTTTCAAAAATGTACTGCTGGAAACATTTGCTTTTCAAAAATGTACTGCTGGAAACATTTGCTTTTCAAAAATGTACTGCTGGAAACATTTGCTTTTCAAAAATGTACTGCTGGAAACATTTGCTTTTCAAAAATGTACTGCTGGAAACATTTGCTTTTCAAAAATGTATTGCTGGAAACATTTGGTTTTCAAAAATGTACTGCTGGAAACATTTGCTTTTCAAAAATGTATTGCTGGAAACATTTGCTTTTCAAAAATGTCTTGCTGGAAACATTTGGTTTTCAAAAATGTATTGCTGGAAACATTTGGTTTTCAAAAATGTATTGCTGTGGAAACATTTGGTTTTCAAAAATGTATTGCTGGAAACATTTGGCTTTCAAAAATGTATTTTTCGAAAATGTATAGCTGGTAATACTATTTTTCCAAAAACGTATAACCGACAACCTTATTTTTTCAAAAACAGCCTTTCTGTTGGACATAGTTTATCGCCGTACCCAGCATGCATATGCAGTTTACCGTCATACCCATGGACGCGGATGCAGTTTACCGTCATACCCAGGACGATTGCATTTTAAGAACGCTAAATGAATAATACTCTGGCGACCCGACCACACGCACAACATTACCTTGCTTCCATAGATTTGGTTCGGATTTGGAGACTTTTTCTGCTCAGTCCGTGGCCTTCTGCGATGAATGTTGTATGTAACCTATTTTTCATCGCCTTTGTGATATATTTAACGAACGAGTTATTATTATACTATTTTTATTATAAGAGACTATAATAAAAACATTTTAAATCGCTACACAAAAGCTTTCATGTTTCAATACTATGGTTGTACTTCCTCAGGCGATGGTTAGTAACTGATGATAAAAATGATTTTTTAGGGAAATTTAAAAACAAATCGTTAACTTTTGTCCGAAAGTTAAAAGTGGGGTATAAGGTCAGAATTAAACATATACTTGTGGGTATGTCTCAATTAACCAATTGAAAGTCAGATCTACGCTAAATAGAAAAATAAGGTCACCGGTGGAGGTGGGTGAGTTATTTTTTCATGTCACGAAAAATCGGCGCTTAGACATTGTGGCGAATATGGCAGCGACAAATGTATCATTAATGTAGCCAGGTATTATGTCTCCTACCTATACAATAGGATACATGTTACTGCAGTTCTTTATAGGGGGATGCTAACCCCTATCTCATACACGCAATATCGCAAGCCTCTCGCTAGTCTATCGCTATTTCTATGGTTTATGTTCTAACGTGCGACATTCACAGCTAAAACCTACCATGGCATATACACGGGAACAAATTATACGCATTTCCTTCGTATTCCGTCAGTAATAGGACGTTTTATTCAGAAAGCTTCTTCCGGGTGCAGGACGACGCCTCAACACCGATGACGCAGCACCGCCGACTCATCGACAAGCAAACTATAACAAAATTTCCTCAACTTCTTAAAAACAAATAAAAGTAAATTATTAAGAATCATTTTTTAATATATGAATTTATTTTTAATTTAAAAAATTATTGAAAATTGTATACAATTCCCCTCAAATATACAGTTGGAGATCGTTGTGAAAAAGAAGCAACAATCTGCAAAATTCTTTCATCTGCCTTCATATACTTCAAATATTTCTTCTATTTTCCATTTTCGGTGTGATGAAAAGTTTTAAAATTAAACACCAGTCAGCCAAATAGGCTGTTCTAACTAATAAATCACTAAGACAAGCAGCTAAATTTTTCAAAATCTCTACGCCTCAAAGGCGATCTAAGAGATGTGCCCACTATGACAGCCAACATAGGTGGTGAGTCGGCGGTAATGAAATGTCCCCTTTCGCTTGCTCCTGAGAACCACTGCTTCGACGGAGAGTCTTGACTATCTTAACCTATTCAAGTCTAGGGATAACGGATGTCTTTCCTACATATCCTATTGAGCTAGAATTCTCACCACTTTCTCTTACATTCAACGGCCTCAATCAGTAACTATTTTGAGTGGCTCCTGGGCTTTGTCCTGGGTAAACAATTAGTTAAAAAGAATTAAATACAGAAATATTTTTCAGAGTTACTTTCAATTTTTTTTAAATAAAAATATGATAGGATATACACGATGACCCACCAGAGTGTCGTTTGCCGATCCTGTATCGTTACTCAAAGCATTTCGGCTGTTTAGCAATCAAATATCACAATATCGCGGGTTGGGGCGGGGGTGCGACATGTTCCAATTCCGAATTGTCCTCCTCCTAGACTGGATGCCAATACTAGAGTTTAGTCTATATTAGTATACTATTTAACCCATAAATGAGGGGTGGAGAAGAAAAAGTGATGGCTTCCTACCGTTTCCAATGGGAAATTTGAGCTCCGTACATTGATCTTACTATCCACACCGATATCTGCCACGCTACGCGCACCTCCAGACAGATACAGGAATCGAAAACCAGCCCACATGACAGAATCCAGCTAGCGTGAGAGATAGAAACAACAATTTATATTAACTCTTTCAAACCATGCTACCCTCAATATGGTAATACTAAAATACTGACACTCCTATTTTCCTCTCGTCTACATTTGTTGACTGATAACAGTAAGACTCAGTGATGCAATATCAGCCCCATTTACATCAATGGCTAAAGTAAGTTGATAGCCACGCCGACTGTCGTCCCGGCCGTAAATAATAGTTGCCAACCTTGATCTGGGGCCAGATATCGGTTGTAAATCTTTCCAGAGAAGACTTATCCGGTTACAAGATAGCATGGTAAAATTCTCAAGCCATTTCCGTCTGCCGAACCGGACCAGCCAGATTGACGACATGACATTGAATAGCGGTATAGAAGGTAACGACAAACTGTGAGTATATGATAATTAGAAAAAAAAGTAAAGGGCTATCATATCTATCTATTCAGTTTTACTATTAAACAGGCAATGTAAGAGCCACTGAAGGTAGAGTGTTACTAAATGAGGCTGTTGCAAGGGCGTACAGGGTTATATAAAAGTGGATTAAAGGGGTGATACGTGAATTTAATAATATAGTAATTGTGAGTTCAATCCCTGGCCCGGGTAGTGTGGCCTTAGACTCAGTGGAAACAGGGCGGGCAATAATTGAGAATTATCTAATAAAAACAATATGTGATATCCATAGGCATGAACAGTGGAACAATACCACTCCCGATATTCAGACAAAGATATTTCATTTAATTATTTCAAACAAGCTTAGGAAGGACGGCGAATAGGACGGATGAAATACAGTGATCGAAATCAACGAAAATGAAAATTCTTAGGCATTTCTCAAAGTAATGAACAAAAGAACCCCCCGACTCCACAAACAAAGAAATATCAAATCAGTGAAAGAGAATTGGTAGCAAAAAATAAAAAATAAATAAAAAATAAAATAAAACTTTTAGATTATTTACATCCTTTTTTCAGACCCTTTTCTTTTAATTCCAATTTTTTTTCGTGAGTGGGCTGTTTGGTGCTTTAAGTTTGGAATGGTGAATGAGTGTATGTGAATTGAATCTTTTAAAATTCTCCTGCAAAAATGTCGATGTAAATATGGTTTGTCATATTTTCTTTAGAGGTAATGGTTGCCTGGTATATTATCCTAGTGGGTTGATTTTCTCTACTGGGCAGTTTTCCTTAATTCTACAATTACAGGATGTTTTTTGTGTAAAAATAGATTGGCTCTAGAAGAACTCAGCCCACAGAAAATTTAGAGATTCAGGTAATAATTTAGACCTAAACAAAGCACTAATTTTAATCAACCAAAAACCTGCTTTGTGAGTCTCTTTGAGACAATGTAGACAACAAATAAATTTTCTTCAGCAATTCCACGTAATGCAAAACTTCAACAAGTTGAGCTCGGTGACAAGAAATACTTTCTTTGAGACTACTGACCTCAGTTAATAGTAACTAACTTCAAGACAGGACAACCTGCATTACACCGGAGGCATTTTTCACATTAGCATTCAAAGAACTCTTAGCCTTTTCTTCTATAACAAAGACTCAGTTGTATTCAATTTCTTCTACAAATGTTATGTCCCGACAATCCTGTTATCTTCCCGCGCTAAGGGAATAAACACGTAACACCAGGTGGAGACTAGAAGAAAGGTTTATTGTACCCAACAAGGTACAATATGAAATACGGTACAGTTATACACACAGGTCAATCTAGTCGTGAGTGCCACTAACTGAAAGGTTGGACATGCTTGCGTCTTCACTCGCACTCTTCAATATTTATTATATAAAATTAGATAATTGTGGCACAAGGCCGAAAAAGGGGAGGAGTTGAGGCTGGTCCACATTAACTATCTTATACGAGGGTCATTCAATAAATAAGGTGAATTTTTCGGTATAAGGACTTCTAATAGAAATAGAAGCTTACTTTTGATTTCAACGTAGTCTCCCAACACTGTCATCACTTTTCCCATCTGTGCACAAGCTTCCGTATTCCGTATTCCCTCAGCGTAAAAATCTTTGGACTGATGTCTCAGCCAGTCGCTCACAACGCTTGACTTCATCGTCACTTTTAAACTTCGTGCCTTTCAAGCGACCAAACAGGTGAAAGTCTGAAGAGGCAGGGTCTGGGCTGTAAGGGGGATGAGGGAGCAGTTCCCAGCCCAGCTCGTTGATGGTCTGCACAGTTTGGGCTGCTGTGTGAGGCCTTGCGTTGTCATGATGCAAGATGACTCCTTCTGACTGATGACCCCTGCGTTTGTCCCAACAGATAAGCTCAAAGTCCTTGCAATGTAATCCACTGTCACCCTTCTGTCAGACTGAATGAGGTCATTGATTGATTCGATCACCTCAGGAGACCTCACTTCTGTAGGCCTCCCAGGCCTGTCTTCATCCTCAACACTGCTCCGTCCTTCTTTAAACAATTTAGCCCACTTGTAGACATTTTTTTGGCTGAAACATGTGGCACCAGTTGATATTCTCCTATGCATTTCAACTGGTTTGCACCCTTCAGCAACCAAAAACTTGATAACTGACCGCTGTTCAATCCTGGAGCATGTTTCTTGGTCGGCCATCTTTGTTAATCGCCAAAACTCTCAAATTTTATTTTTAATCTGCAAAAGAAATTAAATCCATGTGAAAAGGTAAAAAAAAAAAATAAAGAGTAAGCTTCTATCTGTATTAAAAGTTCTTATACCGAAAAATTCAACTTATTTATTGAATGACCCTCGTACCTAGCTAGTCCGATTCACGACCAATTCACTCATAATAATTTACCCATTCACCACAAGAACTCGTCCATCACCAACAATCCTCCATGCACAATAACACCATATTCTCTCTAGGGGGACATACAAAACGCACCCCATGCCATAAAAATTTAATGATACTAAAATATATATAAAAATCTATGAGGAAATATGAGAGGGGGAAGATGAACCCAATAAACTAAAATATTAACACAAATCAAATTAAACATAATTGATATTAGTAGGGCCTGTCCAACCCTCAAAACAGAGAGGCTGCTGTATTCTGCCCAGGGGACAAAATCAAGAAGCTTTCTCGCTAAGGGAGTGGGAAAAGAGAAAATATAGACGGACATGGGAAATATAAAAGCTGACCCAGTCGAGATAAAAGGGGGCCAAAACAAACTGGGGAGGTTGGGAATCTCGATTTGGATCATAACCAAAGAGATAGCCGGGAACAGGCCAGGAACAACACTTACTCACATTAACTAGGTCTACAAAAGCTTGTCTAACCTAACCAAGGTGAGGGCTCCGCAGGAAACCACTCCGATGTGACGTAGGTTGACTTAGAAGAGAAAATCAAGGCTAGCCCGTTCAAACGAACCAATCTCACTCGGTATTTACTTGACCCCCCCCCCCCACTGAGTCAGGTTGTGACACAAGGTCGGTTTTTAACGTGGGGACCCGAGTGTTTTCACCCGGTCCGCTGGTCTTGGCTGGTCATAGCTTGTCCAAGCTGGTCAGAGCTAGCCTTAGCTTGTCATAGCCATAGTCGTAGCCATGATATTACCAGCGCAGGGACGAATCCCTACACCAGGTAAGTATCAAGTGACGCTCTCAGCCAAAAGGCCGTGGATTTTCTTGACCTCCCACACGGTCAGGTTGTGACACAAGGTCGGGGTTTAACGTGGGACGGGAGGGGGAGTGGACCCGAGTTTTCACCCGGGCCGCAGTGCTTTGGCTTTAGCTGGTCTTAGCTTGTCCAAGCTGGTCATAGCTAGTCTTGGCTGGTCTTAGCTTGTCAAAGCTGGTCATAGCTAGTTAGACGTAGCCGTGATACTACCAGCGCAGGGACGAATCCCTACAACCGGCCTGTATCAGTGATCGATCCCGGCCTAAAGGCGATCATTCAGCGAGTAATCTGCGAACAGATACTACACGGGATTTACTTGACGTCCCACAGGGCCAGGTTGTGACACAAGGTCGGAGTTTAACGTGGGAAGGGAGGGGGAATGGACCCGAGTTTTCACCCGGGTCGCAGTGCTTTGGCTTTAGCTAGTCATAGCTGGTCTTGGCTGGTCATAGCTAGTCAGACACAGCCACGACACCACCAGCGCAGGGACGAATCCCTGCCGCCGGCCTGTATCGGAGAAGGAATCCCGGCCCCATAGGCGATCATTCAGTGAGCAATCTGCGAACAGATACTACACTCTGATCCTGGCCTCCAGGATGAGCAGCGTCACGAACCAATCTCACTCTTCTCTCCTGTCTTCCGTAGACAGTTGACTTTATAGGTACTTACTACCTATAGTGTAATCATTCCTGGGGATGCCGGGTTATTCCATTACATTAACAAATATATGAAAAACTAACATTTCAAAGTAATTTTCTACAGCCCATATTAATTTTCCTGTACAACTTTGTTGTTATTTGTTGCATAAAACTTGAATTGTTTATTTTGACTCTGTCTATTAATTCTTAACCCCGTAACCTGGTTTATCTAATCTTCCTCTCTTTTCCACAGTAGTAAACCACAGTTGTTTTGCGAGCAACCGACAATCATTTATTTATTATAAAGTTTACATATTGCTACAACCGTTTGTTAAACAAGAGGAAGTTACAATGACCAGAGGGTGTACCATTCGACATAGTGTTATGAAAGAGTAATATAAAACATAAGTCGAAACAAGAGATATTTTTTTTTTGGACGGGCCGGCACATTCCTCACTGCTTACACGCAAGCCATACTACCAGTGTTTACCGCTGGTGGCCCGCTGTCGGACCACCGGCGTGTTCCTCTCGGTAATATTACCCCTGACGTACCGCTAGAGGCCCAACGGTGGCCTGCCGGTGGCCGCAACCAGAGGATCGTTGGCGTTGCCATCGGCGACCCGCTAGCGGGCCACTAGCGGGCCACTAGCGGGCCACTAGCGGCTTTGCGTGTAGGGCCTGGCTGCTGGGGCATAGGTGCTTTGTTTACGGACCGGTACATCCATATAAATGGTCCGGGGTACTGAGGGATGGGTCATTTATATATATATATATATATATATATAATATATATATTTTTTTTTTACAGAGTTACCCTCTCATGATAGATTGCCAATAAAGGCTGAAGTATTTCTATTTGCCCATTAGCACACCAGCTGGGTTTTAGATTCATATCTGTTCTTCTCCTATACGGATTACCAAACAAGACAAGAGATTCCAGTTTGCGTTGCTATTTAACCTATAGCTAGGGAGAGAAAGGATGAATTTACACCTTTTCAAAGGGTATTTGTGATAAAGTGAATGTAACGAAATGAAATTCGAACTCGGCTCGCCTAAGTCTTCTTTCCGTGCCGCTAACCGTTGCACTATCGGCATATCTAAAAGCCAGCCACAAGAAGGATTTCCTCGGAGATTTTTTTACATATATTAAACGACAGGTCACGAGTGAATAAATCTGTTTATAGTTTGGATTGTTTGTTTCATGGTAGCTTTTAAATACTGATCTTGAAAGGAATTACTTTGCTGCTAGAAAATACGTCGTTTTTTTCCTTTAATCAACTCTTCACCCCCCTCTCAAGCACTAATACCCTTTGACGCCATTAAATATCTGTGAGGGCAAACTCCAGCACGTATCTTATCTAAAAAAAAAAAAAAATTTAAACATGCATAACATTTGAAGATTGCAAACTAACAACCATTTAAACCGAGAACCCAATTAGCAAGAAAATTACAAATATTTTTTTTTAATTTTCTTCTTTTAAATTGAAAATAATAATACAAAAAAACAATAAAGAAATAAAAATGAACAAAGTGTCGCCAAAATTTGTCTGAATATTTTTATCTCCAATCACATAAAAATTTAACAATAGCATTTTCTTTTTTCTTTTCTGTTTTTCATTCACTATGCTATCAGATTATGAGTTTCCAAAAGAACTTCATTCATTTTTTTTTATTTGTCTTCATTCTTCTCTTTGCTTCAATCTTTACTCGGTCGATTTTTTTTTCTTTTAATCGAAAAAAAATGTTCTACTCGTAACAAAGCTAAATTATTATTCGTTCGTTTTTTTTTCGTTTTTGCATTAAATTCTATTCTCTTCATTTAAAACAAGCCAATCAGAAAGCTTCTTTTGGCTTTCATCTTCTCTTCACATCAGTCCGCCTTACCGCGCTTTACGTAAATGTTACACTTTGTTTGATAATGTCTTTTTTGATCTTTTTATATTTTATTTTAAGTTTTCATTGTTTCTGTTTTGTGTAGGTTGCAACTGCTGTCTCCGCAGTTATTTATAAAATTTAGTTAAGACGACCACAAGGTCAAAAATGCAGAGCGCCAAGGGAAGATTATATTCATCATTTCTAGTCATGAATTTCTGGGATGAGCACTTATTGCTATTTACATAATTTACTGTTGGACTAATACCCTATCTTTATTGTTATTATCATAACGTTTTCGCCGTCGATATCCCGGCCTTCTAGAGGCGTCTATTGATGAGGGTAACCTTCACATATGTACTGCCACTAATTCGCTGAACAAGAGCATGTCATGATTAAAGAATAACCTAAACTTGATAAAAACAGTTTTATCGTCAAAATTATTATTTTTTAGGAAAGACCAAAGTAGTTTTTATTATTAAATTATATTTTAATCCTTTTAGAAACGTTTAAAATTTTGGTTAAAAATTTTGTTTTTCTTGCGTCAGTGGGAGAAAATAAATTACTATAGGAAATTTTAGCGTCTTTTTTGTTTTGCGATAAAAACCCCATTTATTTGCAAAAATCAAATAATTGTCGGATTTTAATGAAACTTCCAGGACTTATTAAAAAATGAATTAAAATATTTTATAAGATTTTTTTAAAGAAAATCTTTAGAAAAATTGTTTTTGTTTTACATCTGTTACCCCTCCAGCACACACCCTTATTCAGTTTTATGAAATTTCGTGAAATTAAATTTTCAACTCACCTTAATATTTATATTAGTTAAAAGCAGAGCTCCCTGGAGGTTTTTTTTTTTGTAAAATAGAAAAATCTTTTCTCGAAAATCTGCTTTGAATCGTAAAATGAAAAATACAATAAAAATTTGACATTATTTAACTAGAATAACTTCTAATTGCGCTTATGAATAAGATATATTTAGGCCACTGCTGTCTTAGGAAAGAAAATTTCGATGAATAATGAATTTATACGGGAATTATCTTCATTTTTAAAAATTTTAATTAGAATAATTTATTAAGTTTTAAATCTTTCAAAATTCTGTATTAAATTCAACATCTTAGATGATATTATTATGCAGTAAAAACTATATTTACTAATCATAAATTGAAAAGCTTAGTACAATTCATCAAGCATAATATTTTTAAAAATAATTTTGAATTTGTTTTGTATGCGTATAAACGTGCCAATGTAGATTGTAGATTCGACTGTTCATGCACGACATTATCAGAAACTAAGAGCGATAACTACATTACATTTAAAGCCAAAGCATCTAAAATTTAGATTTCGGAAAATATTTTCCTAAATTTTCTAAGATTACAGAGTACTTACAAATGATATATAATGGGCGCTCATGTTATATTCTTCAATTGATTTCTACGGATAAAGCGCCCGTCGAACAACATTAAATAAACATCGATCTGTCATGAAGCTGTCAACAATTTAAATAAACCGCTACCACCGTCTTAAAAATGCATTTCTACGATATTTTAAACTTAAAGTAAATAATATTTGTTTCAACACAGATTAATTATACTTTAAATCAGCTAATATGCCTTAAATAAAGTTTCAGATAGTATATTTTATTTTTGAAAGATTTTTTAATAAAAAGAATTATATTGCGGTAAACACTTGCTAAAAAAAAACGTTGAAATCAGAATTCTTAGAAAAAATCCTTCCAGTCAATTTAAATTAGTTTTTGGACTAGAGTAAAATATTTTACTTATTGGAAATATTAAATTTAATCTATTAGCTTGAAATTAGAACTAAAATAAAAGCGCCAAGAAAGATTTTTCATTTAAACTTTAGGTATCGCGAATATAGGAAGGTATCCACCTTCAAGGAATTTCGAGCTGGACGCTTTATTCAATCCACGGGGACTGACGATTCTTGTTCTGCGTTCTGATCTTGGGATATTATATCTTGTTCTTTTCTAGTACTGCTCCAGATTCTAATCCTCTAAGCAAGCGTTTCTCAACCGATGCGCCTGGGCGCAATGGTACGCCCTGTAATGTAGCCAGATACGCCCCATGTTAACAGAAGACTAATTTATGAAGTATTTTTATATGTAAAAAAAAATCTATATTTTTTAAAAAGTGAGTGACACCATCATATGATTTTCATGTCAGTTCTTTCTCATTTGATATTTTAAACTTGACGCTAAATTTCTTAATCTTTAAGAAGGGGATAATCCTTCCCCTTTTGCCTTCCTCAAGAGGGATCTAAATAAGTCATTATTGCCCTCTCTCCAAAAAAAGAAAAAAGAAAAAAGAAAAAAAAAGAAGATATCATATTCAATGAAAAGTGTACGGTTAATCTTCTTTGGGGGTGCGAAACCAAAATTTCTTATTTACAAATTTCATTTAAGTAAAAAACAGAAAGGGTTATGAATTACTACTCAAGGCTATTGTACCTTGGGACAATCCTGAATCTAGAACTTGAAATCTTAAAATGAATGTTCTTCTTATCGTCTATAATGTTGCTGTGAATTGGGACTTAAACTTCAGGGAATTTTTAATTGAACCTTTTATTTAATATAAAGGTGTTTGTTCTCTTTCCGCTGTTGATGTCTATCAATATATCATCTAGGATTTATTTAGTAATACTCAGTTATTGCTCGCTCTGTTTTCCCTGATAATGTTATTATTTCATGAGGTGTTTTGTATATAATTATTTGCTCTCTAGAAAAAAATGGAAAAAAGGTTTTATTTCGTAACTCGTGAGAAAGAAAAACAAAATGCGTAACAAACAAAACGCTTCTACGTGTTTTTGAAATCATACCGTATTTATGAAAAACGATATATAAATTATCTGATACGATGGAGTTCAAAAGATTCGCCAACGTGTGAAAATCCTCACAATAAAAATAAACAAATGGTAGAAATCTGAAAACAATTATCCCGAGTGGAATGAAATGGGCTTGAGAAATTTGATAAAGCCAGGGGACTGTTGCATCTAAATATTCTGTTGCGATAAAGATTGTAAATAGCGATTGGGGGATTGACATAGGTCATCATAAAAAAAGAAAATAAACGGTTTTGTAGCGGGATTCACTGCCTCTTTATTTGACGGTTAATTGTTGGATATAATTAACAAACGATAAATTAGTGAGAAGGGGAAAAATAAGCTTATAGAAGGAATTTCCCCATCAAAATGTTACAGCCAGTATTTTGCCACTTAATGAACACCCGAACTGCTAGATAATTGAAGGCGATAAATAAATAAAAAAACAATGGATCTCTCTCTCTCTCTCTCTCTCTCTTTCTTAATCACGCAATTCCTCTCTCATCTTCACTGACGAGTAGATAATAGAACTCCCCGGATAAAAACAATAAAAGAAGTCAGTCCATTCTATATGCGTTGCGCTGTATAACACCCTGAGAAAATTATTTCTCCTGCTGAAAAGGTATCTAATTTGATTTTCAGCAAGTGTCAGAGACTGACCAGCTTTAGTACAGTGCTGTTCGATAAAAGTGACTCACCTAATTTTTTTTACTAAATGTTCTCTTCGATGAAACGAAAGTTGAGCTAAATTCAAAGGATAAGCGATCTAAAATCCGAAGAAAAGATTTTAAAGCTCTTTGAATTTAGCAGTAAGTATTGTCAAGTATCCGTTCAGTATAATGTTCTGGGGATGCTTTTCTTTTCATGGAACTGGTTTCTTAAAACCTATTGAAAAGACCCTCAGGAGCGAGCAGTACAAGAGAATTTTAGAGTCTTGTCTGCTCCCTTCTGCTGAAAGGGTGCAAATCGACCCCACCAAGCTCATTTATATGCAGGATAATGCTCGCTGTCAAATAAAAATTGATGATGGAATAATTTGATGAGAAGCAGGTGAGTTTTATGATATGGCTGCTCCAATCTCCTGACCTCACCCCCATAGAAAACTTATGGAGCATTATAAAGTACAGGCTCTCGAGAAAGCAGTTGAGCAACAAAGAGGATTTGATTGTGAATTTCATATCCGAATGGACTTCAATGCTTGGAGATGAGATTTGCTAGAACCTAATCAAGTCAATGCCAAAAAAGGTTGAAAAGGTTATTCAAAATAAAGGAGGACCCATAGATTATTAAATATTTCGAACTATATTACCTATTATAAATAAATTATACCTCTATTATTCTTTATTTATAGCTGTTCGGTTATGTTTCTATTGATTACTAGTTGCAGGAAATAAGTGAGTCACTTTTTTGCACGGAATTTTTTCCTAAATCTCATTTATATCCAAAATTATAATTATCAATAGAATACCTTAGGGTGAGTAAACTTTTTTACTAGGTGGTCGGGAAGGGGGTCTTTATATTAGTAAGATTAAAAATTAGTTTGACCCCAAAAAGAGTTAAAAAAGTCAAGCGAGTCACTTTTATCAAACAGAACTGTATATTGATTCCAAGAAAGCAATGAAAATGAACGCGATGACGCACCCGATTCTGTCTCCCTTCCAATATATGACATCACCCCTTCGAACCAATACGATGATCACCATTTGTACAAAGAAGTTGGCGATCGAACCACAGACGTATCGACACATACCTAATAACAACGTCAGAATTATTACATTTTTTTTATGCCCCATATATTCAGATTCGTTTTTTTTTCCATAGTGTTAATAAAACTTGGAAATCGAAAACTAGTAATTGTGTAAGCAAAGAAAATATACATCCGAAAAAATATATTCATCGGCGAAAACATAAAAGTAAAAAAAATAAAGATATATAAATTTGTATAATAAGGAAAGCTACTCAGACGCTAATAAAAAAAAATCTTTTACATTTTAAAATAAATATCGAAATCTTAGAGATGAGGAATTAATATTATTATTATTATTAATAACATGCGGCATGCAGGCCCACCGGACAAGGCCGAGAGGGGGAACTAGACGTCCGGGCAGCCCTAGTTCTCCATACATCCCGGCCAGGCTCGTAGCGCACTGGAATGGACACTCCAGCGGTGCTACTCCATCGTCTCCCGAGACGGACGGATGACGACGACGATTATTATTATTATTGTTTTTATTATGTTTTCTTATTTGGATAATGTTCAATGTTATAGTCACAAATGTTTTTTCTATTCCCCGTCCTTCCTCAGGTGACAGGCATTGTACTCTATAACCTCAGAATTTTGAACCGAAAACTACAAGACTAGATTGTTCGCATTTCATTTCCCATGTGTTGTTTTAATTAATTTTTTTTACGTCTTATTAACCATTTGCCGTTTATTCAAAGTCAGAAGATATTTTTAGATTGTAATAATTCTTCAGATATAATAAGAATTATTGATACCAGTCCTACTAATTAACCCATAGCTGGGGGAGAAAAAGAGGATTCATGACTTTCCCAATGGTATTTGTGCGTTAGTAAATATAACGAACCCGACTGGAACTGGAACTTGGCTCGCCGATTTTCAAGAATTTCGAGTTGCTATCTATTACACTATCCGTACTTCCAAACTGGTATTCCGAAGCACTCAGTTTTCAACGTAATGACCAGGCTCGACGTTGCTTAACCTCAGTAATCGTACGAGAACCGATGTTTCAACGTGATAATTCTTCTATGTGTTATAAATTTATCTATCCTCCTTATCCTCATAATATTAACTGTCTATCACCCCCTCTTTCAGTTATGTAACAGGCCCCATTAAACATTTCTAGTTTAGTAGTAGCCCTTTACATTCAGTAAACTGAATTGTTTCTTGTATACAACTGCTTTCTCAGATCAAAATAGTTAAAATGGTTTTGGCTAAGTGTACCTGTGGGTCCTGGCGAAACGATCCTTCTCCGAACCTCGTGGACTGGAGCAAGATAAAAGAACTGTACCAAATAACAGAAATTACATAAACAAAGACACATGGCCCAGTGAATAAAGACGTTGGTTAGATCTAGTGACTAGACCCAAAGAGTTGTGAGTTCAATACCAGGCCACAGTAGAGGTGATCCAAAACTTGGAGAGTTGAGTTAAAGGGAAATAACTGAGAATTTCGGAAGAGGCGTGGCACGTGGAACTAGAACAATCTACCCCGGTGTACGAAATAAAGGGTTCAGCTCGAAATTTCAATCACCTGGAAAAGGGCCGGAGCGTACAACGGACGAAACTTTGTGAATATGGCAATGAAGATGAGGATAACAGTCCGAATAATGTAAGTATTCAAACAAGAGATTAGGAAGTAAATATCTACCAACACTGGCAAGAGCTATAACAGCTACTGGATCTGTCAACCCTATTTTCCTGAAATCTTGTTTTCAGATGAAGATTTAATTAGTTAGGATTCTTGGTCAATGAATACCAAATGTTTCCTTACAAGGAAACGGCTAATAGTTCTATTACTATTAACATCGTATAAAAACCATTTCATATCGCCGACAGTCTGCGTCGTAAATGATTTACTCATTTATTTCATGTAATCGTGTGGAATATTATTTATAATTCTACACTATGTTATGAATTGCAGGTGATGTAAGGGTTACCAGCGCTGCAAGGGGAGAGTGGGCGAGAAGAGTTTAAATTCAGATTTGTTCTGTTTCGTTCACTTTTCGCCAATGCTTTTGTAAAAAGGTATGAAGCTTTCTTCCTTCAGCTATGGGCTACATAGCAGGGTAGAGTGGGCTCTATTGGCTTGGGTGTGTTCCATCAGGGTGTTTTTCTCTAAACACACCGCCATGGCTGAAACACATACGGTGCCCGTACAACGCTAATGGTTTGACACGGCTGTCAGATTTCATTATGCAACTGATAACTGACATCCGCTAGAACAGTCTACCCCATAACATAGTGAGCGAAATAAAGGGTTCAGTTCGACATTCCAACCACCTGAAGAAGGTCGGATCGTACAACGGCCGAAACGTTGTAATAAGTATGGCGACAAAGATGAGGACAATTGTCCGAATAATGTAAATAGTGTACGTAATACCTCATCTCAGAAATATAGACAGATTCTTACTGAAATAATCATAAATAGTTGATTCCGTATTTAGTTTTGAATAAATGTTTAGACGTTTCGATCTATTACATTCATATTTATAGATTTTTTAAATATTGGCGCAAATCGAAATTATTCGACCCCCTCAAAGAAATAATATTACTCTATGACTATTGTAATGTCTTTTTGTTAATTTGACATTTTATACGAAGACCCTTTGAAAATGAAATATTATTAATCTTATTCTATAACATTCTAAAAGGTAATGGGGAAGACAATACTGGGTGCGGTAGATAAATTGTCGTCTAAATTACGCAAAAATGAAAATAACACCGACATCTCATTTTGACAGATATATTTATCAAAATGACGCAAAAATATCTTGACATATTAAAAAGTAAATTGATTCAATAAAATCACCATTGGCTTCAACCACGGCCTCCAGACGACTTCGGAATCTTCTGCAACCCTTCTGGACGGTCTCCTTGTTTAAACTGGTGAAAGTTCATCTTTGGTGTTACAAATAGTTTTATTGATCTCTCGCTCAACTGCGACCTACACGTAATAATCAAGGGGGTTGCAAGTCTTGGGAGTTTGGTGGCCAGATGTAAGAAGTGATGTGGTCGCAGAAATTGTCTGACAGCCTTGACTGGGTTCTCCTGCTTGTGTGGCAGGGTGCAGAGACCTGTTGCTGGAAATAGGGTCTTCCAGCTGTCACCATCTTGAGCCAGGCCAGCACAACCACCTCAAGGCGCTTGATGTAGGCCCGCGTGTTGAGACTGATCCCCTGTGGGAAGATGAAGAGAGTCGCCATCACTAGTGATCACTCCAAACATTTTTGTAATCACCATTAGACTCATCCAACTCTTTCTGAATCCTCTGCACTGTCGCCCAAACACTCTGAAATATTCGTATTGGAGATTCCGGTGCGAATGCCAAGCAGTACAGCATTTCCACATTTCTGAAGGATTGAATTGCGTCATGGTGCTCTTTTTCTCACAGACGGTGCGCAACTGACCCTACTGTATTGTGCAGTCGACAAAATAAAAAACAATGCGCATGCGTGAAGTTAAGAATTTACCCATCGCACCCTATATGTGAGTGCCACATACCGCGATAACTCATTCGTTCTGCAACCGTGGCAAAGACGGCTGAACTTGACAAGAATCTCCGAATGAAGATAGTCGATGCGTACAAACAAGGTGATGGATATACAACGCTCTCCAACCGTTTAAATGTTCCTAGATCAACAATTCGTAGCATTATCAAGAAGTACAATGAAACGCATTGTGTTGAAACTAAATTAAGGACTGGCAGAAAACGATCAATCTTTGAGAGAATGGAAAGAGAACTTTTTAAAGATGTTTCAACGAATCGTCAGTTAACGAAAAATGACATTGTCAATGGTATAAAGATATCAAGGCTTTCATTGAGCAGGACTTGTCGCCTACGGAACACTCCCTTGCTTAAGGCTAAACAAATAAAATACAGTTTAGCTTATGCTCGAAAATGAATGGAGGAAAGTAAATGATGCTCATAAACCAAAAGTACCCTCCCTAGAATTAATCACGGTGGTGGGATCATTCTGCTCTGGGGATGTTTTGCTTCTTCTGGACCAGGAGAACTTGTGAAAGTACAGGTTATCATGGATAAAGATCGGTATTTGGCTGTTCTTAAAAATAATATAAAACAAAGTGCACGAAAGCTGTATTTAGGGCGTCATTGGACGTTCCAACATAACAGTGACCCAAAACACGGCATGAATTGTTACAAAATACTTAGATGACATTACAATTAAGCCTGCACAATGTCCTGGCCTAAATCCCATTGAAAATTTATGGCCATATTTGAAGAAAATGTAAGAAAAAGAAGTCCTTGGAATCTGGAAGAACTAGAAGCTATTGCCAAGAAAGAATGGTGCAAGATACCTATTAGTGTGTCGAGTGATCTTGTAAGAAACTATCAAAAATGATTTAAGGCAATAATCAAGAATAAAGGTTACACAATTAATTATTGAGTCAAGAGGGTAAATAATTTTGTCCCATGTTAAATGTTTTTTTCGCGTGATTTTTTTTGTATTATAGTTTGACATTAAAAAAAATTGTTGTGGGCATCACAGCACATTCTTTCAAATGCATTATTTCATCATTTATGAAAAAAATGACAATGAAGTCTCTTAGTTCGCCTTGCTATTTATTTAATGCTTTAAATAAAACACAACGAACAGAAAAATTGTTTTCAGATTATCTGATGACTTCTGAGACTATTTTCTTTTCGTCACAAAATGGTTAAAAATATCTCCTAGTTATTATCTGCGAAATTGTTGCATTTGGTTGGCCAATGTTTACTCAAACGCCATAGACTGGCCGAACACAATAATAATGTTTGCTTCTTCAATTATCGGATATTGGAGTTCCAACTTGATAATGACCCGAAACACACGAATTAACATAGGACAAAATTATTTACCCTCTTCACTTAATAATCAATTGTGTAAGCTTCATTCTTGATTATTGCTATTAATCATTTTTGATTGTTTTGATTGTTACAAAATATTCAACTGACAGCCACATTAAGATATTGGCCTTCTTCGCACAAAGTCCTGATCTAAACGTCATTGAAAATGTTATGGTATATTTGAAGAAAAAAGTAGGAGATAGAAGTCCTTCGAATTTCGATGAACTTGAAACTATTTCCAAGGAAGAATGATATAAAATACCAATCAGCAAGATCTTATAAGGAACTATAAAAACGATTAAATGTAATAATCAAGAATAAAGGTTGCACAATTGTTTACTGAGTCAAGAGGGCCAATAATTTTGTCCTATATTAAGTGTTTTTTTGGTGTTTTTTGTATTATTGTTGATATTAAAATAAAAGCAATATTATCGGTACTGATCTGGCATCTCGGCTTCCCACGGCTGTGAGGTGGCCTCTCTATGCCTTTTCTATACGTTCATGGTAATTGTTCGGATGAGCTCTTCGTAATGGCACCTAGACATTTTGAATTTAAGCGCAGTACTAGACTAGTGTCAAGAGCTCATCAATTTACAGTTGAGCTGGCTAGATGTTATCATAAGTTCTATGCTAACAGTTTCTTTTCTCGCTTGTGGAACTCACATCCGGCTTCATGCTTTCCAGCCAACATTAATCTTCAAAAATTTAAATGCAATGTCAATCGCTATCCACTGTTCTGTTGATTACTCTTTTTGGACTTGTTCCTTAGTAATGTTTCTGTTTCGAATGCTTCCACACCCTGTAACTGCGTATGTCTTAGTGGCTTCACTGCCTTGCATGGGGTGAAATCGATTGAAAAAAGAGAAAAAAGATGTTCGGGTAAGCTACATTCCTTGCTTCCACCATTTCAGACCTTCACGGTTACGACCCGCCATGACACTTAGTCTGATTCCATTCATATTTCATTCGTAAGAAGGTAGTTCCACTCAGACAGCTTCGTACTCAGACCTGTTTGCGACAGCCAGCCGTGGGCATGCTTCTCTGATCATTACAATGTTAACCGCTTCGAAGGTCAATCGTTGTCTATCCCACATATTCTCATAATTCCTCACTAAAACCATTTATAACATCTCCATTAATTAATCCTCTACCTTGAGTGGCACTTAGTTATTGTATTGAGTGAGTAATTGAAAATAAAATATATACAGAAGATATTAAACATAGAGATTACCATATATTTTCGTCTTTATACAATTCTTTTACATTATTTCTAAAGGGATCGGCTAGTTCTGAACACGGGTCATTTATTTACAAACGAATCTAATAATACTAACTGGTTGTAGAGGGTTACTCGCTATTGCATCATCTTAAGCAATGTGTCTGTTTCACGTAGTGGCAGTGTGCGTTCGAAAATAACGATTTGTTTTATATTGTGGCGTAAATAGATTATTATAGTTCAGATGATGAATCGGCTTTTGATAGCTCTGGCAGTAGGCCAGGTCCATGTGCTGTTGATGGCAATATATACTCTTATATTTCCAATATATTTTCTTTTCCTCGCTATTATAAAATAAAAATTATTTAAAAAAAAAAATATAAAAATTAAATATAAAAAATATAAAGATGAAGAAATATATATATATATATATATATATATATAAAGATGAAGAAATATATATATATATATGTATATATATAAAGATGAAGAAATATATATATATATATGTATATATATAAAGATGAAGAAATATATATATATATATATATATATAAAGATGAAGAAATATAGTCTTAAAGAGTGCTATATTTATGGGATAAAGTGCTCAATATCAGAGATAGAGCGTGTGTAAATATAAAATTGAACATAGAAGTCAACACTTAGAGGTGACAGTCTGTTTCATGCTAGATGCAATCGTCAGGCAACTAGTGCTGTTATTTTTCTCGGTATATTTATATATATATATATATATATAAAATGGACAAAGTTCTACAATTATTTTAAGACATTTTTATGTTTATACATTCTTTTCATAGATACACATATTTAAGTAAATGCTCTGTTTTATAATAAACAGTATTAAACAACATTTACCGTCCAGAATGTCCGAGAAATTTTCAATTGAAAATTTTCGTCCTCCGACAGGAATCGAACCTGTATCCTATACGGAACGCGTCATTTAGCCTGACGTGCCTTAACCGATTAAGCCACAGAGGATCGTTCGATTAGCAAGGTCGATTTTACTGTCTTTAAACTTTAATCTTCCATGAATCTCTCACGTACATTCATGTCTGCTCATGGCGTATCCAAATGTAAACAAATGACGTCACACATTATGAAATCGACAAAGTCCGACAATTATTTTAAGACATAAGACATTTTGATACGCTTTAAGCAGATATGAATGTACGTGAGAGATTCATGGAAGATTGTAGTTTAAAGGCAATAAATTCGACCTTGCTAATCGAACAATCCTCTGTGGCTCGATCGGTTAAGTGCACGTCAGGCTAAATGACGGTTCTGTATAAGATACAGGTTCGATTCCTGTCTGAGGACGAATATTTTCTATGAAAATTTCTCGGAAATTCAGGCCGGTGAATGTTATAAATACTATTTATTATAAAACAGAGCTTAAATATTTGTATCTATAAAAAGAATGTATAAACATAAAAATGTCTTAAAATAAATATCTATGTATTTGTTTCGTATTATATTGTGCAGTTTTTTCTTCTTCCTCTTATTATTGCTAATTGAGAATTTTGTCACTGCCCCTTATTCAGAATTTTGCCGATTACGCTTAACAATGTCGGCTTCATCTATATTAATGCATGCAGTCTCTATGGAAATTATCCAAACCAAATGAAAAAAAAATCCTCGTCCATATCACCTGAGCATGTTACCTGGATATAGATGACACAGAGCGGGTAAGCTATGTAGATAGCTCGTGGATTCGCAATAAATTTATGTTGGCTTAAAACTGATAAAAATTTGAAATGATTTCAGTCCAGAAGGGGTTAATTAAAAACGTTTAATCAAGCAAAATGGAAGACCTCTGCGAGAGCAGCTATTATTCATTTACTCTTTTATAAATTTTATATAGTAAAAAAGAAATGTGAAATTATATAAGAAATAATTAAAGGATGAAAATGAGGCCCGGGTTCGAATCTCAGCATCTCCCTTCGATTTGTGAGCAAGGTGACTTCTTTATGTTATCTGATTGAAGGGGTCGATCACAGCGTTTGAAAGTGCCTGAAACCATACCACGGGTTGATTCTAGCCTTGTGAGTGAAATTGGATAGACGAAATCTTTGGGAGGAGGAGGGATCGATGGCTGGGTTGCCACGAAGTCACAAGTCATCGTGGCCGAGGGCTTGAGCGTGCTGGCCTTCCTCAAACTGTTGATCACGCTAGATAACACGCTCTTTCCCACTAACTAGCTCATCATAGTTGCAGTATAAACCACTGTGGGTGCTGAACAAACAGAACTGCGCCTGAGAAAGCGTCTACAATAGGGATTGTTTAGCCGCCCTAGTAGACGGGTATTCTCGAATACGAGTGGCCAGCTATGCAATAGACTAGTTTTGTTTATTACATTTTCTTTTGAGGGGAGTGTTTATAAACACAAATAGAAGAAAATTACTCACGTGTATTCTTTGCATAAAAAATGCATCAAGAATTAAAACAAATAAAGAAAAAGAAACGAAAATTGTGAGAGAAAATGCTTATATAATGGAAAGAAAGAATGGTTGAGAGAAGAGACTGTTGCTAAGGGAGAGAACTCATTTCTTTAATTCATGAGTGACGCCATTTTATTTTTTTTTATTTTATAGAATGTAAGTACAGTGCTGTTTACTAAATAGAATAAATCGAAAAATAAGTGGAGGGCACTAGTGATTACAGTGTAAGAAGAAACAAAAACAAAACACTATTTACACTAAAAATGTTGCATTTAAAAAATCGTTAATTCAGTTTTCTAGCGAATCTAAATTCGACTAAATGGATTTTTAAAAAATTAAAACAGCAAGACGCACTGCCTGGAAGATATTATTTGATTATTCATTTCAACTTGAGGGCCTTTTTGCTTCCTGACATGATTTTCAACTTTCCAGAGATTTCAAAACTTGTTCTTATTCAACCTTACACCCTCTTTGGAATTTACTTTGTTAGTATTTGCGACAGTGATTGAGTAAATGTCGAAGTTACTTCGCATACACACACACGCACACACACACACACACACACACACACACACACACACACACACAGAAAGAGGAAGAGAGTGAGAGTGAGTTAAAGTGAAAGACAGAAACTAACGTGAGACAGACAGAGTAGAAAAGGAGAGAGGTGGGAAGGAGACAAAGAGAATATGAAGAGAAGAATGAGAAAAAAGATAGAAAGATAGATAGAGAGATAGATCTGAAAATAATGAGATAGATGGATCTGAATAGATAGAATGATATATATATATATATATATATATATATATATATATATATATAAATATATAAATATATATATATAAATATATATATATATATATATATATATATATAGAGAGAGAGAGAGAGAGAGAGAGAGATAGATAGATAGATAGATAGATCGCAGTAGAATGAGACAGATCTGAATAGAATCAGATAGCTAGATCTGAACAGAATTAGATAGATAGATCTGAAAAGAATGAGGTAGATGGATCTGAATAGATAGAATGATATATATATATATACATATATATATATATATGTATGTATATATATATATGTATATATATATATGTATATGTATATATATATGTATATATATATAAATATATATATATATATATATATATATATATATATATAGATAGATAGATAGATCTCAGTAGAACGAGAATAGAGTCAGATAGCTAGATCTAAATAGAAGTAGATAGATAGATAAATCTCAGTAGAGATAGCTAGATCTAAATAGAATTAGATAGATAGATAGATAGATAGATAGATAGATAGATAGATAGACAGACATTGATATACAGGGAGTAGGAGAGAGAGTCACAGAAAAAAGTAATGGAAAGAACAATAGGAAACAAAGGTTGAGAGAAAAGTGAGAAAGAAAGGAAAGAGAAATAAAGAGAGGAGCAAAGGCGAGAAACAGAGAATAAGAAGTTGCAGAGTGAGAAAGATAGATAGAGGGAGACAGGAAAGGAAGGGAGAGAGAGAGAGAGAGACAAAGATAGAGGGAGTGAGAAAAGAGAGATAGAGAGTGAGAGAAAAGCATAGACACAGAAAGAAAAAGAAAAGTACAAAATATGGCGTGAAATGTGAGAGAAACAGTGAGACTGACGGAAAAATGGAGGAAGTGACAGAACGAGAGAAAGCGTGACAGAGAAGGTTAGACATAAATAGAGAGAGAAAAGTAATAGTGAAATAGAGAGAGAGGGAGGGAGAGCGCCGTGTCGTTCGGTTCTGTGTGTAAATTTGTGTGTGGATGTGTGTTTATGTGACGGTGGCTACATTTGTATCTCTCTGTTGTATCTTTGTCCTCGGACTCCCAATCCTTCAGCAGCACCCCTCTGTCATGGCACCAAAGAAGGTGGGTTAGTGGAATATAGAGGTCAGCGTGACGAGGACTGCGAAAACTGGGCACATTTTGGGATTTGCCTGTAAGCATGCGATTGGACCCCCTATTTTAAACCAGCTTTGTGTCACATCCCGCCATGGTGGGAAGGGGGAGTAAATATGTATATGCAAAGGTTTCGGCTATCAGACTGTGGATCAATGCTTAGCATAATATTATTAAAAACAGTTGCTGCAAAGTTCTCAGCTCGACCAAGAATCACCCCCCCCCCCAAAAAAAAGAAATATTTGACGTTTGGTCAAATTTCCAGATTGAGTCGGGCCAGGAAATTTAGGTCCCTCACTGCGAACCAATTTGCTGTCAGTGGGTAACCCACTTGTTTCAAGTTTAATGGTTTTAGCCTATCGTTGATGCAGTTACATATTTCTCAATGGTGACACAGATCGGTGTTCGGGTCAAAGCATAAGCTGGAGTATAAATGCTGATTTTCGAGGCATTCAAGCGCTTCTGACTGGGAAGATTAATGAAACACATTCTTCCTTCTTTCCGACGCATTCGATAGATTTGCACACATCTAGGAGGTACAATACCTCTTTTTTATTATTAATGCGCATTATATACAAGGCCTAAGATCCACTCAAGGCAGAGGTTTAACGAAGGAAGTTGTTGTGTAATCGCTAACAGTAAGAGGTGCAGTTTATAAAGATGTGGGAAAGATAATGGTTAACCCAAGACACTGAATAAGTCAAGATTGCAGTGATCGAGAAAACGTCCTCTTAAAAGTAGGATCCACAAAGTAGCTCTTTATGGGAAGAACTGGCTCGATTAGATCTTATGAAAGGAATTAGGGTGATTTGTCTCTGTGTCTGCAGTGTGGCTGGTCTTAGCCGTGTGGGTCAGAGATAGTTGAATGTAACTCAAATGAACATTTTCCATGGAAATAGCGAAAGAGTAGAGAGAGGTTTGCAACGTTTCGTCTGTGGAAAAGTCATTTTCGTTGATTTACGCTGTTAACTTTAAAAATTCATAATACGATTATGAAAAACACAGTAAGATACGTTGAAATGTCACCTTTTATAATATACTAGAAGCATGGCCCGGCGTTGCCCGTGCTTGTTCAAAAATCGTACGACTCATACAGCAATCGCTATCACTTGACTTAAAATATTTTTGCCCTTCCTTGCCTTTAAAGGAGTGACCTTTGCCGTGCTGATGTTGCTACATGCCTTACTTCTTGCCTACCTCACACGGCGAATTTTTTCTAAGCTCTATACTAAACATTAAATCTATTACGAAAAAAGAACTAAACAAAATGAACACAAAACGATAATATTTACATTAATCGGACTATTGTCCTCATCTTTGTCGCCATATTTGTCACAACGTTTCGGCCGTTGTACGCTCCGGCCTTCTTCAGGTGGTTGGAATTTCGAACCGAACCCTTTATTTCGATCACTGGGGTAGACTGTTCTAGTTCCACGAGCCATGTTTGATGGATGTCAGTTATCAGTTATCTCCTGGTAATTTTCCCTCTGAAAGTTCTCCACTGCCTGAACCGGGTATTGAACTCACACTCTTTTGGTGTCACTGGATCTAACCAACGCCTTTATCCACTGTGCCATGTGTCCTTGAGGACATCTGGGTATGAATTTCTGAGTATTATAAACCTAATTTTTCAGCAACCATTTTTTACCAGTACTCATATTGCAATTTTGCAGTTATCATTGCATGTTTTTACCAGATCTCATATTGCAACTTTTTTGTTATCATTGCTGTTCTCTGGCACTCCTTATTACTGGTTCCCATATTGTATTTATTTCTATGCTTGGCCGACTCAGGAGATTTTTGTGGCCTAGCATATGTGCTGATTCCTTAAGATTACGAATTTTCCAATGGTGTTCCCTGTCTATGATCTCAACCTGATCCCACAGGGGACGGTGATCTCCCTTCTCTCTCCATATGAGGTCAGCCACGCCTGATTTTTCTACTTCCCCTCGCATTACAGCTTTCTGGTGTTCTTGAAGCCTTACCTTGAAGGGGAGGCCTGTTTCTCCTTTATATTCCTTTCCGCAGCTGCACGGGATAGTGTACACACAGTATTTAGTCCTGTTCTCCTCTATGGGGGGTCTTACTCGAGAGAGATATCTGCGAAGTGTTGTCACGCTTTTGAAGGTTGTCCTGATGTTATATGGACCGCAGATCCATTGTATTTTCTCTGATAACCCCTTCACATAAGGCAGGCAGACTGTTTTCTGAGTGTTGTCTATAAGATAAAAATTTAAATTGCATTTTAATTTTTGAAGATCAAAATTGACTGGGAGGGAAAAAAGTGCAATAGAAGGAACTGTTAACATAGAACTTACGGTTACATCTAGCCCTTTCAAATTTAAAATGATGAAGCCTTGTTATCATTATAGTACTGCGCTTAAAACCTAGGTACCACAGAAGAAAGTTGATCAGAGCAATTATCATGGACGTATTTATAGAAAAGACACAGAGAAGCTACATTACGGCAGTTTGGAAAGTGACTGAAGCCGAGATGACAGGTCAGAACTGATAACATTGCAGATTCTTCTTTGTATTTTATCAAGAATCTCTAAATATATAGTAGCAAGAGAAGACTTGATGTGGCAGCAACATTTAAAGTAAGGGTCAATGGTAAAATTAGAAATATGTTATGTTACTAAATTCCCTAACCACCGATCTAGCAATGGATTGAATATAATCTGCCCACTTCATGTCATCGGAAAACGGTAGGTGCAGTGTGTCTCTCTCCTGGAGGTTAGCATCAGCCATGCTAATGGAAGGTAAAAAGGCTCTCTCAGACGAATAAAATAGAGCAGTTTTCTTTTAGGAGATATTAAAATTAACGTGCCATTCATTGCCCCAGTTAACAACGGATGGTATGTCATTTTTAAAATCAGCTGCCAATTTGAACTTATCTGCCGCTCGGTCTTATTATTAAGTCAGCAATAAATGGTTGTGTCATTAGCATAGGTACCGAGTTGGGACCTGATGTCATTAGGAAGGTTGTTGATGAAAAGTAGGAACAACGTAGATTCAAGGATAGAGCCATAGGGGACGGCTGTAAGAAAGCAAAAAGATCTTGAAGAGCGGCCGTTCGGGAAGACTTTCATTTCATGATTTGAAAAGAAAGATTGAATCAGATAAAAAGATTCACCCATAACCTTTCAACTTGTGAAGAAGAACTGTATGCCAAATGACTTCGAGATGAACAACGCAACAGTCCCAGCCGTACGATTGTTATCTGTTGCTATTTTGTCTTGTGGCGTTAGTGTGTGTGGCGTATTTGTACGCCTAATGCTCTATCTCCGATATTGAGCAATTTTAAATATAGTATACCATAAAATTACATTTTAAG
Organism: Acanthosepion esculentum; assembly: GCA_964036315.1. NCBI lineage: Eukaryota > Metazoa > Mollusca > Cephalopoda > Sepiida > Sepiidae > Acanthosepion > Acanthosepion esculentum. Next base: position 5,587,537 of record OZ038489.1, read on the forward strand.
CAAGTACACACACACACACACGCACACACACACACACACACACACACACACACACACACACACCGTATGATGGTATTTTTCCTTTTAGCTTTTTTGTGGGGGGTCTGGTGTGTAATTGGGTGTTACCAAGATTTTTATCACACATTTTATGGGTTAAAGTGTTCAGTATCAGAGAAAGACTTTATGTGAACGTAAAATTGAACAGCGACCAAGCATGGACAGTATGTTTCATGCCTGAACGCAATCATTCTACCATGAAGATTGCGTTCAAACATGAACCAGACTGTGGCGTTGGTCTTGACCTCAGTGTCCAATTACACACACACACACACACACACACACACACACACACACACACACACACATATATATATATATATATATATATATATATATATATATATATATTCAGTTTATACGTTATTTTTATGGATACACTTACGAGGAGGGACACAAAAGTAACGGGAATCGTTTTCTGTGTGACAAGCTTGTAGTAGTTAAGGCTTCCACCGCCACTTGAGGCAACCACCAGGCATCAGTGCGCCAACTGGTGTCATCGTGGGAAGACGTAAAGCTCCGTGGTTCACATTTGTTTTGAAGTGCTTCACGCTATTTCGTCTATTTTTACCATGGCTGAAAGGATGCCTGTCGTAAACTAAAAGAATAGTGAGAAGTTGATCCAGACCTTTTTTTCGAAAGTCATCTCTGGTGACGAAAGCTGGTGCTATGGCTGCGACCCGGAAACGAAGCAGCAATCTAGTCAGTGGAAGCATCCAACGTCACCATGGCCCAAAAAAGCGCGTCAAGTGAAGTCCAATGTCAAGACGATGCTGATTTGTTTCTTTGATGCGAAAGGAATTCTCCACAAAGAATTTGTTCCTCCTGGTCAAACAGTTAACCAGGCTTTTTACTTGGAAATCCTGAAGCGTTTGCGAGACAAGGTGAGACGAAAACGCCCTGACCTGTGGTAAAGTGGAGGTTGGTGGACACCGCCTTGAGTGTGAGACCATTTCTGACCAAGAATGGCATGACCCCGCTTCCCCACCCTCCCTATTCACACAATATAGCCCCTCCCCCTGCGACTATTTTTTGTTCCCCCGAATGAAGAAAGTCCTCAAAGGAAAACGTTTTGCAGATGCGAAAGAGTTTAAGAAGAAAACGACAGAGTCATTAAAAAACATAACATCACAAGTGTTCCGGGTCTGCTTTGAACAGTGGAAAACACGACTGGCCCGGTGCATTGCTTCAAATGGAGAATACTTTGAAGGTGATTAGAATATAAACATACAACAATAAATGAATAAAATTATATGACGCAATTCCAGTTACTTTTCGGTCCCCCCCACCACGTATTTGAAGAAATGCTCTGTTCTTGAATCAAACAGCATTAATTACATTTACTGGTCTGAATATTCGAGAATGTGCGTAGAAAATATGTGCTCTTCGACAGGAATCGAACCTCGATTCTATACAGAATCACCATTAATTCTGGCGTGCTGTGACTGTTCAGTCTCAAAGAACTTCCGGTTAAGCAAAGCTCGAATTACAGCTGTCAAACACATACCTTCGCCGATCTTTCTCGATCTATAATATCTGTTCTTAAGTTAACGTAAACAATGAAAATATGTAATTGGAAGTGGATTAAATCCGACAAATATTTCATATATTTTCTGTTTATACATTATTTTTTATAGAAACACTTATTTGAGTAAATCCTTTGATTTTAAACAACATTGATTATATTTACTGGCCTGAATGTATAAACAAAACAGAAACAAATAAAAAAAAAAACGTTTATAAATTTCACATATTTCTCTTTTATTAAAGATTCTTCAGATTTTGTGGGAATGCAACTTTCCACGTGGAAAAGTTATGGAGTAGAACGTTCTGGTACTTTGTATTCTGTGTCGTTTGTACTTATTCTTATTTGTTCTTGAGCTTAGGAGATTGGCTTATCTGGCAAGGATTCCGTTAAAAGTCGATCTCACGTATTTTTGTCCTGTGGCCTTAGTCTTTAGGTTTGATTGTGCGACGTGTCTGTGTCTCTAATTTCTGTTGATGTTAGTGGGAAGAAATGGGAAAGGTGTGTGTGTGTGTGTGTGTGCGCGCGCGCGCACGCGCGTGTGTGTGTGTAAAATTTCCAGTTGGGCTTGTGGGAGTTAGAGGTGCTTGTGTACGTATCTATTCTATATGTATGAGGAGATATTTGCTGTGTTGGAGAAAGGAGTGTACGGAAGACTTAGGTTAATTGTCAGCAGATGTCTGCATCTTACATTAAGTATGGGTTCTCTGAATGTTGTTGACCAGAAGAATGTGTGTTTGTCATTTCTTTATCGATGGGAAGATATTAATTAATATTCCCTTGAGATATCGTCTGCGTA